>OX421460.1:17746738-18346738 GCA_949126895.1 Eilema caniola | reverse complement strand
TTTATTTCAGAACCAGCCATCATGGGTCAGAATAAGCGCCATCATTCGCCAGATATTTTTGTAAATTCGAAATGACCACAGTCTCCCTCTGTTCTCCACCCTTAGGTTGAAAAACACATGGAGAGAGAAAAACATCGACCTGAATATTTCTACTGTATGGCTATCCAATGAGAAGAAAATGATCAAAGAAATGACATTTTTAGCTTACTTATAAAAGAAGAGATGAAAAATATAAAACCTTGTATGAGAACCCGTGTGTACTCAAGAATATTAGTATTCCTACATTCCTTGGAAGGGAAACACTCTAAGTATTTTCCTTTGGTTGGTTGAAGAGATGGGTTAAAAATAGGGACCCACATGTTAAACATAATGCTAAGTATTTAATTAAATGGTTGACTGATAATAAATAACAATACAAATATGATAATCATGTTTTATTTTCTCCGACCATGAAGTACTTATGAAGTCCGAGTCGCATGTAAGTCTTATAACGTTTAGCAAGGTCCGAGACACAATACAAATAAGCCTAAAATCCTCTAGTCTAGTCTCCAATACAATACAATGAAAAAAATGAAAAAATAGTCTCCAATACAATACAGTGAAAAAAAAAAATAGTCTCTAATACTCTACAAACTCTAAACTCCCCCAAGAAGAGAGAGTCCGCCAAGAGTCCTCTAGAGTTCTACAGCGGGCCAAGCCACCGAGGAGCAATATCACAGAGAAAGAACGGAAAGCCTTAAAGTACCTAAGAGCTAATAAGAATATTGTTATCCTGAAAGCTGACAAGGATAATGCCACAGCGGTTCTTAACAACCAAGGATTATGAGACCAAGATCAAAGATCTTCTCGACCCAGCTACCTAAAACCTGAGACAGGTAAACAACCTGATCAAGGGTTCGTCTATTCCAGAAGAAACGCAAAGCTTCATCAAGAAGTCTGAAGCTCTTCCACCTAGTTTTATGGGTTACCAAAGATCCATAAGCCTTCAGTACCGCTCCGGCCCATCGTGAGTAGGTACTATCGGCTCACCCACTCATCCAGTCTCGAAGTATCTCACCGGACTGCTTCAACAACATGTCGGATCATCCTCGTCATACATCAAAGACTCTCGCCACTTCGTGGAGAAACTCAAGAATCTAAAACTACATCCGGACGATCGTCTAGTCAGCTTCGACATCGTCTCTCTGTTCACGAAAGTTCCGGTCAGGGAAGCAATGTCGCGTATCCGACCACTCTTCTCCAAGGACATCGCAGATCTGTTCGAGTTCGTGTTGACGACTTCATACTTCCAGTGGAACAGCACGTTCTATGAGCAAGTGGACGGTTTAGCCATGGGAAACCCCATCAGTCCGGTAGTCGCGAACTTTTACATGGAATCGTTTGAAGAAGATGCTCTGGAAAGAGCTCCCAAGAAGCCTAAGGTCTGGTTCCGCTACGTGGACGATACCTTTGTGGTTTGGACTCATGGAGACTCGGAGCTGACTAAGTTCCTGAATCACCTAAACAGCATCCATCCTAACATCCAATTCACCCTGGAAGTTGAGAAGCACGGGGAGCTACCATTGCTAGATGTCCTAGTAACCAAAAAAGAAGATGGCAGTCTTGGTCACCGAGTCTATAGAAAGCCGACACACACAGACCGTTACCTACACAAGGACTCCAACCACCATCCCAGACAAAAAATGTCAGTTATCAAGACACTGGTCCACCGAGCTAAGACCATCTGTGAGCCTCAACACCTACAAAACAAGTTACGCCACTTGGACTCGGCCTTCCAAGTTAATGGATTCTCTGCACATGAAATACGGAGAGCTCTTCACCCAAAGAAAGCTTCGCAAACAAACCAGGATGAGGAAAAACCTGCTCCGATAGTGAAGGCTTTCTTGCCATACATTCGTGGCATTACGGATCGTATCGGAAGACTGCTAGAAGCTTATAACATCAAGCCGATCTTCAAGCCCACGACGCAGTAATTAAAGTAACGTCTTCTTCTTAAAATAGATTAATATACTAATATTTTTTACCTATTACACTAACATATTACAACTAATGAACACACAAAATAAGCCAATCAAATAGGTACGTAATACCTACGTGATTTTAAAATGATAATTTTATCAATGCGAAAACGAGCGAGTGGCGCGCGCGGTGGTAACAGAAGATCCAGCAAACACCAATACAAATGTGATTTATTCCCACAAACTCCCCTCTCCTCACGCTCCGCCGCGCGCTGCATCGCGCCGGTCACCCGACCGCACCTCAAAAAACAAGTTTAGACTCACTTTGCCTAAGAACCGGTAAAATAAAGGTTCTTAAAGGTTCCAATTTAGGTTCTGGTTCCTGTTCCGGTGTAGGTACCGGAACCGCAAAATACCGGTATTTTACCGGTATTTTGGAACCGTTTTCAATCCCTGGTCCTTACCTGTTCAGCTTATTGTTGGACGTTTTGTAGGACAGCATCAGAAACTTACATGAACAGCCTCCATAGTTGCTCATGTATGCTGATGACATTACGCTGATGGACGCGGACAGGAACAGATTGGTGCGACGCGTGAAAGTGTGGAAGAATGCGCTTGAAAACGGCGGTCTGAAACTAAATGTGGCGAAGACGCGTCCGCATAGGCGATAACTTGGCTGAGCGCACGGACCAGGTTAAGTACCTGGGATCTGTACTGCACGTGATTGGTGACATCGACCACGACGTCAAGGCACGTACTGCCGCCGCGTGGGCCAAATGGTGGGAAATGACTGGCGTCATATGCGATCCCAAAATGCCAGTCTGGTTGAAGGGACAGGTCTGTAAGACAATCATTAGGTCTGTCCCTTTACACGGCTGTGAGGCGTGGCCGCTGTTGGAGTAACATAAGCAGGAGCAGCGTGTCACGGAGATGAAAATGCTGCGGTGGGAATGCGGGGTCACGCGTAAGGATCGCGTGAGAAACTCTCGCATCCGCGGCGGCCTTCATGTCCGTGACATCGTAGATAAAATGCCTCTGAGAGTCGCCTTCGCTGGTGTGGCCACGTCTTGCGGCAACAGCCAGGCTATGCCTGGCAACGGCGCCCCCGCCGGGTCCAGGTAGAAGGGGTAGGCTCAATGGCTTGACATAGTGCAGGGTGCAAAGATCTTGCGAAGTGGAGGAGGAAGAGTCACAAGGCGGACCCCGAGCTCCGAGGGCATCCTGGCGTCGGATGTAATCGGGATATCGTCTAAATGTCGACGACGATGATGATGATGAGCCCACGATGCATAAATGTTGCATTGAAATCAATAACGTCAATAAAATAGAGATACTCAATACATGATTGCGGTCTACGGAAATGTCGTGTATCAATTCATGACGTGGCGTCGAAGTGCCCCGACTATTATCCATTTTGCGGTCCCAGGTCGCGAGAGTGCGCCTATTGTTGACTTATGACCGATATTGGATTGTCCGTTGTATTTATTCACGACTTTTATAATATTACAGGCTTTTTCCGCAGCTCTGCCTGCGTAAATATCGGTTATCGCGACCAAACATAGCCTGTCTTTTCTCTAGGTATAGTCTACATCTCAAATTTCATCAAAATCGCTTCAGTTTTTCAGGCGTGAAAGCATAGCAGACAGGCAGATAGACAGACAGACACACAGACAAACCGACACTTATACTAATATTACTTTAACATTGGTAATATTATTATAGATGTCGGAGAAATTTTTACTGCATTTGTTCCTTTTTAAGACGATAATTTTCTTTTTTTGCTATTGTTAGAATTTACACAATAAATCAATGCCTTCTTTGTATATAAATAGTAGGCTATGCGTTATTCCAGAGTACCGAGATTTTTAAGTTGATAAAATATTTATTTATAATTAATAAACATGGATAGTATCCAAAAATATAGATTTAGTCTATACTACAAGTGGGTATCGGTACCATGTCACCAAAAGAACGTCAACGCGTTCGGGCCAGGAACCGGAGCAAGGCCGTCCAATGCGGTGTTCCCCAGCAATGAATAATAAAAATTTCAAATCGCACCGAACGATGTCTAGTGTTGCATTTTTAAGCTCTGCGAATATAGCCGATGCGGCTCGCAGACATTGCTATAAATATTATTATATTGACGACGTATTGCATACTTTAATTTAGCGTTTACCAGTTTTTAAGTTTTGACGAAACAAATTCAAGAGCCTGGGCATTAAAAATATAGGTGGTCATAGTCCAGTTTAAATCCGATCCAAATCCGAAATCTTGTTTGTTTATTGCTTAGTCACGAAGATTGTAAGGTTTGTTGCCCAATCTTGACTGATGAGGTTTGGATGAATTTTAGCGCAACGGTAGACCATAGATAACAACCATGAAACTTGTTTGATTAGAAGGAACTTATTTAGTCAAGGCTTATAGATTGCCAGGATATTGCTTTCTGGAAACATAACAGGTACATATTCTGGAAGTCCTCCCTATGCTATACCAGGGATCTCCGTCATCTTACTTCGATTAATACCCATATAGCCCCCTCATCGTCAAGGCCCTTTCAAGTTTGCACAAAATACGGCATTTTTTGCAGTGCAAAATATGTAAGCATCCTATAAGCGTCCATTATAGTGTTACGTCCTGATCACATTTTAGGCCTGGATTAAGACCCTGGGTCCTTTTTTAGGGGTTTTCTCATCCACTTTACACGATCTGCGCAACCCAATGCAGCGAAAACGTTGAATTAAACGTAAAAATGTTTAAATTAAAGCTCAATGTAGTTCATATATATAATGCTTAACTTTAGGCATTATTTTACGCTAGGGCTTTCGGCTTTATTTCTGATAGACACTTATAAAAATTCACCTTGACAGCGAAGTCGTGGCGAGTAGCCATTTTGCACCTTACAATAGCCGCTAACGAGCGGGCGGAGAAGCCTTCGTGTGTTAGTTAAACAATCAATCAAACACTGTACTTTAGTACCGTTCCTCGTTGATAAGGAACTATGCTTTTATAATTTATAACTTTGATATTTTTTATGATATACGAATCTTTTATGTGATTCTTGTAACTGGGGAGCTCCTCTCCCCAGTTACAAGAATCACATAAAACATTCTTCTGATCGGAACGTATCAAAAACAGAAAGACCAGACCCCAAATCATTGGGATGGACTACAAGCAAGTAATAAAAAGAACTTACAAGTCATATCACTATTGTTGCAAAGGTAGTCATTTCCAGAGTAGGTTAAATCAACCACAGAAGGACCAAGTCCATCGTAGTTTAGGTTGATGCATTTTATCCCGAATGGAAGATTACCGAAGACATTGACTACTAGACCTACTAACTAATGAGAAACATCCTTTACCAGACACTAATCAATAATAACTTAACTACCATTTAACGAGATACTGTTGGAATATATAATGAATGGAAGGAGAGGAAAACGTACGGAGAAATATCGGCAGCTCGATATACCAAATTTACATCGTAAATACTATTTTTCGCGAGGTGAACAAGCCATTGAGCTTATTTACTGGCGATTAGAAATGAATGAGCGTGAGCTTTGTTGCCAGATTCTTTTCTCACATGATTTACGTCTATAGGTACACGATACGTTATTTCGTGAACTAAATGTTGAAAGATATTTGATTTGAATTTATAGTAATAGCTACAAATCCAAACATTTAAAATGTATACCAAATAAACAGATATATATTTAATAAAAAAAGTCCATAAGACTGTTTTTCTATTTCTTGGAACCCATATTATAAGCTACGCTTTGTTTATTATAGAGAAAATTTCAACAGAAGTACCATTATGATCGCGGCGGTGGTAACAAACCAAAGGCTAACAAAAAGCTAATGAAAACCAAAGACCAATAAAAAGTTCACTAAAAAGGGGTAAATTTATAAAAGCTTTAAATAGTAAGCGTAATCTGCCCTTGAAGCATACAAATAACACTAATCTAGGTAAATCATGAAAGATTAAAATTATTTACTAAACCACATACCCTTCGTAATTGTACTGCCATTGATATCACTCGGAAGGTCAAAACGGCGTTAACACCTTCGACCAAAGGTAACAACTATTGCAGTACCTATGGGTCGTCAGGTCAGCGATAATCTGTGGCATTAAGAGAAAACGGTAATGGTAGTTAACTCTATTTGAGCTGACAAAAGTTAGTGGTTCATTTATAAACTACCAGGCCCGAAGTAATAACGCACAGCAGCGACCAAGGATCTTGCAGATTAAATGACACATGTTATGACCAGCGAGTTTTTTGGTCCAGCTTGATTGGGGACGCACAGCGACGTCTCCAATCAAGCTACCAATACATATTATAAAAACAGAGCGAGGGCGAAATAAATAATAACGCAGAAACATCTAGCATGCAACATAAAAGCGATGTATCATTCATCATAAAAGGATATCTCTAAAATCAGCATCTCAAAACAAAACAAAACTTAGTTCAGAGTAAAAGCGCAAGCCGGACTATTCGCACTCTCTCCGAGCCCAAAAATCCAAATTTAACGACTGCCCAGAGGATGCAAATAGCGTCTAGCTACGTTTTCAGGGAAGTGGAAACACATGTTTTGGTCTCAGTCTCCGAGACGCGGGTCAAGGTCTGCCAGACCCACAAACCTATTCGTGTCTTGTGCGCGGTGAAATATTATGAATCCATTTAACGAGATTTTATACACGACTAACACGACATGCCAAAGTGGGCGAGGGAGTGCGCCGACAAATGCGGCGTGGTTTTATGAAATAGGTCATTTTTGTAGTCACGATACGTTAATAGCTAAGCCAATTCGCTGTTGCTTAAAATTGACCAGCTTCAGCAAAGTGAAGTGGTAAAGCGAAGCACCTATCGCATTGAGATATGAAAAATACATTAATTTTCAACGGGAACAAATTCACGTAAATTAGTTTTTGGTATGGAAATAAAATCATCTAGAGCTTAAGATTTATAGGTTTTTATGTTACTTCAGTGGCAGACATGCATACACATAACCGATGGAAAGAGGTTGCCGTGGTATATGGACGTGTGCAAAACTAGGGACGTCACACTCGTGCTGCCGACCCGGCAAACGCAGAGAGTTTCTGAGCCGTCAGTGTAGAAGAGAAAGTGCTCCAGTGAGCTCCGGCTACCCTACTTACGGCCGGCATCACTACTCGAGATTATTATGGCCGCGGTATTCTGTAGGGCGGGGTACCTTGCCAGTTGGACGGCTCAATCGGACGGTAATACCACCTTGTCCTCCTAGAAGACCATGACAAATTCACAAAAATATTTTAATTAAAAAAGCATACTATAGTGTATAAGGATACCTAGATGATAAGTGTGTGTATGTGTAATCCCTGTTAATCAAATATTATATGTCTAAGTACCTAAATGTTGATTCTATTCACTGTGACATTACATTATTTATATTCGTGACTTTGTTTAATGACTTCATTGATTTAAAATTGAAATAATATTTTTATAATTAATTAACTAAATAAATTTGCACGCTTTGAAGCGGAATATGGATGTTCAATTATAAAACTATGTTAACACCTACTGTACATACCCATGTTCGCAAAATAAATAATTTTAATTCCTAATTACAAATTTGAATTTGAATTTGAACTAAGATAAAACTTTGCTTGTTGACAAAATCGGCAAGCAGTTGATACATATAGCATAACAGTTTCAAACATTATTGTGTTAAGCAGTCCTTATCACCACTGCATTGTACCTAGTTGCATCTAAAGCTTGAATTTTGATTTTTGAGCTCGGAGTTTGCTTCTTTCTCTGATTTGATTTATTTTGGTTTTTGCGGGCACTCTACCGTCCAACTCCTAACCCGAGAGGAAAGCTTGGGTGAAAGCTATGCCCATTATTCAGCTTAATGATTTACAGGTAAAGTCGCCTCGGACCACAAATTTTGGTGCAGACCCAAAATACACCTAAAATGTCTAAGGTCATGCCTGTTGTATGATGATGACAAGAATATAATGGGTATTTTTGCGCTTCAGCCCAAGCCAAATTCACTTACAAGCCTACACACTTGCTGACTAACGGACGACGTTATGGCACTGGCTTTCTTGACAGTGATAACCCAAGGTAACATAGGTAAACCCGTAAAAATCACATCAAAAGGAGGAGAAAGAGTAAGGTGAAAGCATTGAAAGAAAACGGGTACACTCATAAGACAGCGGACATAAAATTATGACCAGACCAACTTTGAATACAACCGAGATTGGCGCTCACTTGTAGAAAACAAAAGTAATGATCCAAGAAAGTTGACACTTACAACGTGGCCGTGTCAAATTATCCAACTGAAGCCAGTTAACTAGACTCATTATTATAAATTCCAAGCGTAATTTACGGTTACCTTCATAGCCTGAAAATTAACTAATTTACTGTTGTAATTTATAAAGAGTAAGGGGTGTATAAAGGGCTAATACGAATTTTAATGGTCTCGAAACCTGAGTTGTATATGAACTTGTGACAGTTAATACTGATGGCTTTACTGAGGGCTCGGGTGTAAAAGGAATTACGCAATGTCTACTTATTTAGTCAATAAGACAGCGGGGATAACATTATGTAGCACCAGCTATTCAATACCAACTTTGAATAGAACCGAGATTGGCGCTCAGTTGTAAAGAAAAAAGTAATGACCCAAGACAGTTACACTTACAACGTGGCCGGGTCAAATTCTCCAGCCATATTGACGTCAGTTCAAGAGTTCCATTAAATAGACGAGTAACTTACAAACTACTTAAAAAAAATAAGTTCAAGTATCATTTGGGGAAGGAGAAATAACAATAATGTAGTTGGGCATTTTTTTTATTACGTGTCCAGGTTACAAAATGGAATGAAAGAATAAAAAAAAATTGGTAATGCATAACTAAATTTATAGAATGATTCGCTATTCTTGACAGTGTATTAAAATAGCTACAGGTACCCTATAAATATACACGTTTGGAAAATAATAATACTTTCTTTGGACACGAGAGTGGTTTAGACATCCACTTTGTAACTTTTAAAAGTAAAATTAATAAATAAGATAATTCATAATGAAATTCTTAATGATGAATTCTTAATGATGAAATTCTTAATAATGAATTCTTAATGAAATAAGATAATTCTTAATTCTTAATGAAATATTATTGTTTATTTGGTTATAAATATAATATTCTTTAAAATAATATTACAGCATTAGTAAGATAAGCCATATATTTTTGGTATTTTGTAAAAATGTAACCATTTTGTAACTATTTGGTAATTTTGCCAACTTAACTTCCGATTTATATCGTGTAACAACCATCTAAAGATGTTAATTTATGTTATTTAGTTAATTCTTTGTTAATAATTCAACGTAAAGTACAATAAAATAAGGTATTCACTTTCAAAATCAGTTAAATTTAAAGAAATGGTAACAGTAAAACATAAGACAATTACAAAATGGAAAGCTTTAGTTACAAAATTGAAAAGGTAAAGCTTAGTTTACCTTGATAAAAAAATACTGCAAATCAGTACTGAAATAGGAAGGTATAAACCATGAACGACGGTAATTTATAAAAGAAAATGAAACTATGCTATTTTAGTAATCGACGCCTTTTATTTCTATTTAGCCTTTTAATTCAGTTCAGTCTCAAAAAATCAATCTATGTGAAAACTGCCTTAAGGTATTCAATCTAAAATTATTTTATAACAATTACATAAATATTACTATTGAATCAAACATACTTAAGAAACAATACTAACTAAAAAACAATTAAGCACAAATGACCCGTATGATCAAATGATAAAATTCTGAAGAAATAATTTAATCAATCATAAAAATATCAGCTTAAAGATGAATAGATCTTTAAATCTATCATACAGGAGAATAATACTCGTTAATACCATGCAAACGATTCCAAACTCGATGTGGTTGAGTCGTTTTATTGAGTAGTTTTTATAGCTACCTTTCTCCACCAGCATCAGATTAGCTCCATGTTATCATAATATTATATTGTCACGTGGCATGCCAAACTTCAGCTCAATTGGATAATCAGAAGTGGTCGAAAAATGACTTGCAAGACTTCAGCAAAGTAACAATATGAATATTGCGAGTTAAATAAAAGCGTCTAGAAATACCAACACTTTATAAATTATTAATTAATTTAAAGAACATAATAAGAGCCCCAAGTACAGTTACTCAAGTAACCGACAATAATTATTGTACTAAAATAATTATTGTTACAAGATACCATCATATATCCACTAAAACGATAAGTAAACACATACCCGCATGCATTTGTACTCGCCTTTATATTTCCATTTTGTAACATTTTTATTCCACGTTATATGTAACCAAACAAAATGGAAGTAACGCATCTCCAATCGCCGACCTAAGATTGCTTGTAAATGAACTTTAATTAAGATGAAACACAAAGCAACTATTTTAGTAGCTTATAATGCGTTTGTAGTTTATCATTATTATATTTCTATAAACAAAAAACCAAACTTACCAGTAAAAATCACAATTACAAAGTGGATGAAAAATCCGGCAAGGTAACGCTCAACAAGTTTCGACACGAAATACGTCAAAGTGGTCATTCTCTGACTGTTTTACAAAATGGCGAAGTCTGGAGTATTGTTACCAGGGAAGAAATTTGTAGCCAGTGGTATATTTTTTGGCGACAAAGTCTATCAAATTACGGTTACAAAGTGGAATTCCATGCACGGCCGGAATTGTGAGACATAATATAATGTTACGAAAGATAGTTTATTTTATTAAAGTAGTGTTATTTTATGTTTACTTCTGATAATATTATCATTTTTCAATACCATTCATTCTTCTTTACCCTTGCCACTGAAGGAAATTCATGAATAAACTTAACTCGAAACTAGGCCGGTCAATGTGGGACATAGTAAAATCATGGGTATTCAAAATTATATTTAGTATAATTTCATATTCATCAATAAATTATTCGCATAATTTGATGTGTTTCGGATACATTAAATATTAAATATTTTTACTATCGCCACATCATAATAAATTTTCTTTCATTTCTCCATAAAATTAATGGTAAACTTCTGGGACATGCTCACTTAGAGTATGGTCGTGTAAAAAAAAATGCCCAGTTTTCTAATTAGTCAGTTAAAATTTTTGGTTGTACGTAACAAGCTTGGTGTAGTTTTATAGAAAGGAATCATCAATACTTTACTCATCTAAGCTGATTTTTAAAGACAATTTAATTATTTTGATAAATGGGCGAAACAACTTGGTACTATCGAACTAGTAATATTATACCTGACCATTAGTCTAGCTAGATTTTATGACTTTATTAAGAAAGAAGTGATTTTTGACCTTATATTAGATAGTAATATATAACTGTAATTGAAGCCATAGGGTGAAATGTGAAAATGTGTAAAATTGAAAGGAACTATATCCTGACGTACAAGTTGATAGGATGTTAGGATTGAGCCCTGCTATTCCACTTGTGACGTTACTAAGCCATGCGTTACAATTAATTTTTAATCAACACACGTCATGTAGATATAAAATACGTTTTTTTTTTAATTAATTTACTTATTGCAATTGGCAGAACCAGAGATGATATTTTCCAAAGTTTACGCGAGTATTGAAATAAAATCCAATAATATGATTTACAAGACATTGGTATTATTGAAGTAGTGGAGAAAGTTTCGTATTTGGATTGGTTGTCCAACTTCTACTCTAATGCGTATCATTAGTAGAAATCTTTTTATTCCAAAATGTGGCCATTACTTTTACCTTGTTACCATGTGTATTGATGCCAGTAATAAGGTAAAAGTAAATATTACGAATATTTTTATTCTTTGTCCATTTGGGACATAACTTTTTAATTGTGACTTTGATATTTTGTAAGTGTCACATTAGTACCATATTTTTGGAGGTACATTTTGTATATTCATAATTTCCAAGTATTCAATGCGAAAATCAATGATTACACTTATGCCCATATTCTAGAATGCCACTCAGTGACTCACGATTTATCTGAGGAAAAATTGTAAGTATGGAAAATCTGCCAGACAACCTGTCAAATTTGTCAATATCTTTTCCCAGATAAATCGAGGTTCAGCTGAGTGGCATTCTGGAATAAGTGCCTTGCAATCAGATCAACGGTAGAACATTTTATAGTTAAAATACGAACAAACAAACAAAAAGGATTTCATTCAATTGTCCAGCGACTCTCGACTTTACGTACCTGACTAAGCACGGGACGGGTGCAATTTGATTTGACGACACGGGACTGCAAGACGGTGCAATTTGATTGCTTCGTTTTCTGTTCGTTTTTTTCAATAAAGGTTTAAACGTTTTCTGCTTGCATCTCTGGTACCTTAATTTACTTAAATACAACTTCTTCATAATGTGAATGAAATTTTGAAGCATTTACTATGCTAACTTTTCAAATCGATTAAGAATAGGAAAAAGTGAATGCCCAGGTGGGACTCGAACCCACGATCTTTCCCTTACAGGGGGAATGCTCTGACCACTGAGCCACCGGGCCACACCTGAAGCTATCCAAATTCTCCTATATTACCGTCTTAGGGCGACGGTGGTAGGCATCTACCGACATTTATACGAAATATCGGAAACAATGAATGATGTTGCAATCATTTTTAAACATTGTTTTTTGATGACTCCGCCCAAATAATTGAATGAAATTTTGAAGCATTTACTATGCTAACTTTTCAAATCGATTAAGAATAGGAAAAAGTGAATGCCCAGGTGGGACTCGAACCCACGATCTTTCCCTTACAGGGGGAATGCTCTGACCACTGAGCCACCGGGCCACACCTGAAGCTATCCAAATTCTCCTATATTACCGTCTTAGGGCGACGGTGGGAGGCATCTACCGACATTTATACGAAATATCGGAAACAATGAATGATGTTGCAATCATTTTTAAACATTGTTTTTTGATGACTCCGCCCAAATAATTGAATGAAATTTTGAAGCATTTACTATGCTAACTTTTCAAATCGATTAAGAATAGGAAAAAGTGAATGCCCAGGTGGGACTCGAACCCACGATCTTTCCCTTACAGGGGGAATGCTCTGACCACTGAGCCACCGGGCCACACCTGAAGCTATCCAAATTCTCCTATATTACCGTCTTAGGGCGACGGTGGGAGGCATCTACCGACATTTATACGAAATATCGGAAACAATGAATGATGTTGCAATCATTTTTAAACATTGTTTTTTGATGACTCCGCCCAAATAATTGAATGAAATTTTGAAGCATTTACTATGCTAACTTTTCAAATCGATTAAGAATGGGAAAAAGTGAATGCCCAGGTGGGACTCGAACCCACGATCTTTCCCTTACAGGGGGAATGCTCTGACCACTGAGCCACCGGGCCACACCTGAAGCTATCCAAATTCTCCTATATTACCGTCTTAGGGCGACGGTGGGAGGCATCTACCGACATTTATACGAAATATCGGAAACAATGAATGATGTTGCAATCATTTTTAAACATTGTTTTTTGATGACTCCGCCCAAATAATTGAATGAAATTTTGAAGCATTTACTATGCTAACTTTTCAAATCGATTAAGAATAGGAAAAAGTGAATGCCCAGGTGGGACTCGAACCCACGATCTTTCCCTTACAGGGGGAATGCTCTGACCACTGAGCCACCGGGCCACACCTGAAGCTATCCAAATTCTCCTATATTACCGTCTTAGGGCGACGGTGGGAGGCATCTACCGACATTTATACGAAATATCGGAAACAATGAATGATGTTGCAATCATTTTTAAACATTGTTTTTTGATGACTCCGCCCAAATAATTGAATGAAATTTTGAAGCATTTACTATGCTAACTTTTCAAATCGATTAAGAATAGGAAAAAGTGAATGCCCAGGTGGGACTCGAACCCACGATCTTTCCCTTACAGGGGGAATGCTCTGACCACTGAGCCACCGGGCCACACCTGAAGCTATCCAAATTCTCCTATATTACCGTCTTAGGGCGACGGTGGGAGGCATCTACCGACATTTATACGAAATATCGGAAACAATGAATGATGTTGCAATCATTTTTAAACATTGTTTTTTGATGACTCCGCCCAAATAATTGAATGAAATTTTGAAGCATTTACTATGCTAACTTTTCAAATCGATTAAGAATAGGAAAAAGTGAATGCCCAGGTGGGACTCGAACCCACGATCTTTCCCTTACAGGGGGAATGCTCTGACCACTGAGCCACCGGGCCACACCTGAAGCTATCCAAATTCTCCTATATTACCGTCTTAGGGCGACGGTGGGAGGCATCTACCGACATTTATACGAAATATCGGAAACAATGAATGATGTTGCAATCATTTTTAAACATTGTTTTTTGATGACTCCGCCCAAATAATTGAATGAAATTTTGAAGCATTTACTATGCTAACTTTTCAAATCGATTAAGAATAGGAAAAAGTGAATGCCCAGGTGGGACTCGAACCCACGATCTTTCCCTTACAGGGGGAATGCTCTGACCACTGAGCCACCGGGCCACACCTGAAGCTATCCAAATTCTCCTATATTACCGTCTTAGGGCGACGGTGGGAGGCATCTACCGACATTTATACGAAATATCGGAAACAATGAATGATGTTGCAATCATTTTTAAACATTGTTTTTTGATGACTCCGCCCAAATAATTGAATGAAATTTTGAAGCATTTACTATGCTAACTTTTCAAATCGATTAAGAATAGGAAAAAGTGAATGCCCAGGTGGGACTCGAACCCACGATCTTTCCCTTACAGGGGGAATGCTCTGACCACTGAGCCACCGGGCCACACCTGAAGCTATCCAAATTCTCCTATATTACCGTCTTAGGGCGACGGTGGGAGGCATCTACCGACATTTATACGAAATATCGGAAACAATGAATGATGTTGCAATCATTTTTAAACATTGTTTTTTGATGACTCCGCCCAAATAATTGAATGAAATTTTGAAGCATTTACTATGCTAACTTTTCAAATCGATTAAGAATAGGAAAAAGTGAATGCCCAGGTGGGACTCGAACCCACGATCTTTCCCTTACAGGGGGAATGCTCTGACCACTGAGCCACCGGGCCACACCTGAAGCTATCCAAATTCTCCTATATTACCGTCTTAGGGCGACGGTGGGAGGCATCTACCGACATTTATTTTAATTTCATTCAATTATTTGGGCGGAGTCATCAAAAAACAATGTTTAAAAATGATTGCAACATCATTCATTGTTTCCGATATTTCGTATAAATGTCGGTAGATGCCTCCCACCGTCGCCCTAAGACGGTAATATAGGAGAATTTGGATAGCTTCAGGTGTGGCCCGGTGGCTCAGTGGTCAGAGCATTCCCCCTGTAAGGGAAAGATCGTGGGTTCGAGTCCCACCTGGGCATTCACTTTTTCCTATTCTTAATCGATTTGAAAAGTTAGCATAGTAAATGCTTCAAAATTTCATTCAATTATTTGGGCGGAGTCATCAAAAAACAATGTTTAAAAATGATTGCAACATCATTCATTGTTTCCGATATTTCGTATAAATGTCGGTAGATGCCTCCCACCGTCGCCCTAAGACGGTAATATAGGAGAATTTGGATAGCTTCAGGTGTGGCCCGGTGGCTCAGTGGTCAGAGCATTCCCCCTGTAAGGGAAAGATCGTGGGTTCGAGTCCCACCTGGGCATTCACTTTTTCCTATTCTTAATCGATTTGAAAAGTTAGCATAGTAAATGCTTCAAAATTTCATTCAATTATTTGGGCGGAGTCATCAAAAAACAATGTTTAAAAATGATTGCAACATCATTCATTGTTTCCGATATTTCGTATAAATGTCGGTAGATGCCTCCCACCGTCGCCCTAAGACGGTAATATAGGAGAATTTGGATAGCTTCAGGTGTGGCCCGGTGGCTCAGTGGTCAGAGCATTCCCCCTGTAAGGGAAAGATCGTGGGTTCGAGTCCCACCTGGGCATTCACTTTTTCCTATTCTTAATCGATTTGAAAAGTTAGCATAGTAAATGCTTCAAAATTTCATTCAATTATTTGGGCGGAGTCATCAAAAAACAATGTTTAAAAATGATTGCAACATCATTCATTGTTTCCGATATTTCGTATAAATGTCGGTAGATGCCTCCCACCGTCGCCCTAAGACGGTAATATAGGAGAATTTGGATAGCTTCAGGTGTGGCCCGGTGGCTCAGTGGTCAGAGCATTCCCCCTGTAAGGGAAAGATCGTGGGTTCGAGTCCCACCTGGGCATTCACTTTTTCCTATTCTTAATCGATTTGAAAAGTTAGCATAGTAAATGCTTCAAAATTTCATTCAATTATTTGGGCGGAGTCATCAAAAAACAATGTTTAAAATGATTGCAACATCATTCATTGTTTCCGATATTTCGTATAAATGTCGGTAGATGCCTCCCACCGTCGCCCTAAGACGGTAATATAGGAGAATTTGGATAGCTTCAGGTGTGGCCCGGTGGCTCAGTGGTCAGAGCATTCCCCCTGTAAGGGAAAGATCGTGGGTTCGAGTCCCACCTGGGCATTCACTTTTTCCTATTCTTAATCGATTCTTCATAATGTAATGAAATAAGAGTACGAACGAACAGAAAATAACTAAAAGATGAACACTATCACAAATGAACTAATATTTATTTTATAACACGATAATTGTGCATTTATTTCAAACTGCGATAGAGTTATCTGGGATAAAGCCAACCTAACTTGCAAGTTGATACGCCTGCTGGTTCACAAATGAGACTCATGCGCAGAATGTCCACGTATTCCTGACGAGGCGCTCTGGTCCACTTTGTTCAACAGTTTGTTCAACGAATTGAACAAATTCAACTAATTAAGTGTCATTTGTACAATTGTAAATTTTGCAAATGTATGGCTAATGTATTAGTTGTACATTAGGTAGAAATAATGTATCATTTGTTCAACTGAAACTTCAAGAAATTAAATTATACATGTTTAATTTAACAAAACAAAACAAATTCAACTAATTAAGTGTCATTTGTACAATTGTAAAATGTTTAATTTAACAAAACAAAAAGTGGAGAGTGTTCACCCGTGGTTCCGTGGGATCGACCCATTACCGCGGTCAAAAAAAAATTTAAAAAAATTAAAAAATTAACATCGAAACAAAGAAATGTCGACAAAACAAATGAGCATCGAGTAAATAAAAGACAGTTCAACGCATACTTTCTAAAAAGAGGGGAACACTTATTACATTGTTCACCATTTGCATTTGCATGTCAACTGTAATTCTATCATTTATAATATTGTATTTTTGACGTTTTTTTAGAGTTTGCTTGTAACTGTTAATTTGATATTCTTTTGCTGACATTTTAGCATCATCGAAGAGAATATTCAATAATTGAACTATATTGATATTACGTGTTCTACAAGCATTATTTAATTTCAAATGCCATCCTTCCATATTATTGTTTGTTTTGTATCTCTCTCCAAAAACTGACCATGTGTTAATAAAATTATCGTTTCTGAGCCAATAGTTTTCGAAGTATTGAATAAATTGTTTTAATTTTGAATCAGTTTCTTTGTCCACGTAAGCGTTTAATAATTCAATTTTATTTTGTATATACATCCAGCCTTCTTTTATCATAGTACTCGGTAGTAACGGTAACTTAGACGTTAGTGATACAATTTTTTTTGTGTAGTTTTCTTTGCTATTTCCAATTTTTTTCGCCTTTCTCCATACACTATTAGAAAAGTGGTATAAACATCCCTTAACATCAATATTAGGAAATATTTTTATAATAGCATTTCTTGCAGTTTCTTCAAAATCAGCAGTATATTTTATCGGTTTCCATTCAGGAATTTGGGATTTTATTATTTCGAATAGTACCGTGTATGACTTCATCGACATGTCCGACATTAATGCGTAAATAATAGGTATTACATTCGACTCATTTTCCGAACTCCCGACATCCCCGTGAAGTGTATAAATTTGTTTGAAAGGTTTTGGACACGATTTAAAGGTTCCATCTCCAAAAAAGTGACCGATAGAACCTACTTTTTCTTTAATTTTATCTAAACAAAACACAATTATGCGGACATCGTTGTCCTTGTAGTCACCAAGCAAAAAACATAAGAATTTATTTGGTATTACTACCTCCGATGGATTAATAAAGTTAAATTTGGGCATACCAGCTGCTTTGTTCCTGATTTTGTACAAAGTACTTTTTATTGAGGTGTACGTGGGTATTTTAGTGACTTTGTCGTAGCCTATGTCCATGACGGAAGAAATCGTTTCGTTAAACAGTTCTGGTACCGTTTGAGTGCAATCAGAATTTATAATTTTTGTTTTACATTCCTGTATTTTTTTTTCAACTTCTATTTTACCGTAATCAGCTTCGCAAGCGGTATTGTGCTTTTTGTATTTAATTATATTTCCATTCTGCGAAAATAAATGTAACTTTAGTCACTTTTAGCTACAGTAGGTAAAACTGAAACTCCAAAGTTCCTAGCTTGATAAAGTCTCTCGAATCCAAAGTACCACAGCAAAATATTTGTTATGTAATAAAATATTCTACGACTACTACTGAAACATTATTCATACATATGAAATATTCAGTAATGAAGAAAAGTTACCATAATAGTCACGGATCCCACACAACAAAATTTCCCTTGAAATCTTGATGAACACCTCCATATATTAGACCCATCTGCATAGTTACGGACTTTGTAATATTTATAGCCACTATGGCACAAAACTACACCACGAGATTTTGACAAAAATTGTAACTCTCCAATGTTATTATCATTTAACTCCATAATATTATTAATTATAATTATAATCTACAACAACTATATTTATTCCAATAAAATGCAATTGAATAAAGGGTCATTATGTCAATGATTTTATAGTGTCATATTATGTCATTGATTATCGTCATCATTGCATTTAAAAGCCACTAACGATGCATAGATAACCTAATTAGAAGGCAAGTAGGTATTTGAACAAAGTACACTATAATAGTGGACCTTGTTCAATTGAATAAATAGTTGAACAAAGTACACTATAATAGTGGACTTTGTTCAATTGAATCAATAGTTGTACAAATGACACTTAATTAGTTGAATTTGTTCAATTCGTTGAACAAACAGTTGAACAAAGTGGACCAGGTCGTTGTCCGCAGCTCCGCCCGCGTGGATGTCGCTTATCGTGCAGTGTTTTAAATTTTAGTGCTGATTCGAGGGTTTCGTCTGTCACATTTGAAGCATTGAACGCTAAAGCGTACTTTTGTCTCTCTACTCACCTCTTTTCCCCTTGTCCTTTCCCCACTCAAGCATCCACACTTCCTTCCCTCAGAAATGGGGGCATTACACTTACCCCATTCTTCCATTTATGCATTCACCGTTTCTTCCTTCCCTCACTAATGCCCCCACCCTTCCCCGTTCCCCGACTCATGCTCCCATACATTCTTCCTTCCCTCACTAATACCTGACAAGTAAAAAGTCACAAACTATAATTGCCTATTTCCCCTTTTTAAACCTTATTTTAGCGCTAAGAGGTAGCCTCTATCCTTTTTTAATCCACCCTTGTTATAAGTATTAGCTCTTTGACATGTATGTATGTAATGTATGTTGTAATGTATGAAAATCAAGTGAATTTGTTGGCATTACTGATCATTGCTCCGCTCCCTTGAGTATATAAACAGACTATTTAACACAAGAAGATTATTTCTAATCCAACTAGTAGTTCCTGAGATTAGCGCGTTACAACAAACAAACTCTTCAGCTTCATAATATTAGTCTAGATTTATTTGATGTATGATGATGATTCCATGAAGCAGTGTCAGTTCATCATGAAGTTCCTATTCTTTACAAATATGTGTATTCTCGTTAACCTCTCCAACTGAGATACGTACGTTAGGAGTGAGTTAACGACGACGATGTCAAGGCCAGGTTTCGTATTCAGGACCTCTCAATCGTTAGCCCATCTCTGTAATCACTAAGTTACCGAGTTATTATTAAACTGAACAATTCAGTATATGTCATGTAATCTGTGTCTTCAATTTCAGTGATTTTTTTTTTGTTTTAGGTAATGTGTCCTCTTCCCAACTGCATCTGAAGATCATTTAATCAGATGTCGGACTCACAAGAAAAATGGTGACAAAATAACTTTTTAATCTGCATTCCACTCGTTGACAACAAACTTGAGGTAAAGGTATCTTTCTAGCCGAAATAATAACATGTGTATTGATGTCAGTTATTTTCAGAGAATTTTTTTTCTATACTTTATTACTCGTACTAGGTTCACTACAAATTGAAGAGATTTTTCCGGATATTATTATTATTCTGTCATGTTGATTGAGCGACCATAAAGGCGCTCACTCACTATCAGTCCGCCTGCAGTCTGCCTGCAGTTTCTGATCTGTCCGGCGGCCTGCAGTCCTAAGCCGATGGCGCCTACACACTAAAGCGATTTTGACCTGCCGGCAATTCGCTGTTGTCAGTTTTGCGACCACACACTAGCAGTTGTGAGTCGTCAGATTTCCGTCGTACGATCGCCTGCCGGTAATGGTCTGATATCAGTTACAGAGACTACGAAACAGTGCTAGTTCTAAGTACGATTTTCGACCTTAATGACATTTTCTTAATTAACGTTGTATTTTTAATTAGACGAAGTCAGCTGACGTTTACTGTGTTGTCACTTTTGATGAAATAAAAATAGTGTTGTGCCAAAGTGAATGATTATGACAATCCTAGTAATATCATTCCTTGTTTATTCTTTGATTCCATCAAGATAGTCATGACAATTGAGGGAAGCGTTGGTAGCGCTGTTGCGCGACATGTGAACGGGAACTGAATGCATCACTATTACATTGAAAATGGCATCACTATTTCATAAAGTGACATTAGCTACTGTCAATAATTAACTTCGTTTAATTAAAATTCGACTATACCTGTTTTTTCGCATAAATAAAAGCCGCTGAACACGAATATAAGAAAAAAAAAGATGCGTTGTGATGTCAATAAGGTTGAAAATAGCTTTCTTATATAAGTACGTGAAAATCATTGTGAGAAATAGGTGTTAGCTATTTTGGACCTTATGGACAATATGCATAAGAAATATAGATGATTATGTACTTAAAATGAATAAAATCTTAGTAAAAACTAGTCATGTAGGTACATGTCATCACAATTTTATTACCCCAAACAAAAGAATTGTATTATTTCACTGAGTTATTCTGCATAATACCTACGCAAAAAATGCTGACACGAGACGTTGGTCGACCGGCCGCAGGCCGGCGTGCTCGTTCACCCTGACGGCCTAGGACTGTCCGGTCTAGAACTGTCCGGCGGCCACACACTATCAGATCGTATTAATCGTCAGTCTAAAATCGTTAAGAATATTGTTAGTGTGTGGGTTACTGCGATTTACTGACAGATTTATATCGTCCGGCCGTCGTCTGGTAAACTGTTATTGAATGGACGCCTTAAGAAATATAACAAATTTCTTTTGAAAACCATATCCAGTTCCATCTGTTGAATAGCACATCTCATTTACTGTAATAAATAAGATGAAGAAAAGAAAACAATACAAAAGGTTTGCGATACAGTGTTGAAAGCTACAAAACCATTTATTAGGTAGTAAAATTAATAACCACGCAGAAAAAAAAGTTTTAGGTACGGTTTTGAATTACCTGCTGTTTGAAAGTTGGACTGCCCCATTTTTGTATAGTTATTTCTTAAACTAAATTAGTGCAAAAAATAACAATCAAGTTTTAATATGTTACCACATATTATATGATATATCGAAATATTTCCAGGACAATCTTTGTGCTAAATTTTGGCCCGATCATGCAAATAGTCACAAGCAAATAAACATTCTTATTTTAAAATTAATTAATTGCTCGTAGTCTAGAGAGATAGTGCGAATCGACGACGGTGGTAATATTTCAGTATTAGGCGGCCGGGCTGGACTGATTTAAATATACCCGTGTAGATCGGACGGATCAATATCGCGTTAAAACTTTTAATTAAAACGGTTCTGGCATCTCAGACATGTATATTCAGTTGAACTTAGTTCAGAGCTGGCACGTTCAATGTTTATCATGTGGATTTCCATATTTCAAAAGGAAAATAACGGCAACCTAATGGGATCAATTCATTGTTCATCTTCGTTCTCAATCAAGACCTCTTTTTTCAAGCAAGTTTAGTAGTATTTTCTCGGAAAAAATATTCTGACATCTTTGTAACATATTATAAGACAAACGATTTATAGGAGGACCATTTAACTAAAATCTTGAAATTTAGCAGGAAGGTAATTACTGTACAAGGAAAAGTCAGAAGAAATTAATAAATTACAAAAAGAAAAATAATCACAAAAGTAATAAATTACAAAAAGAAAAAAATAATCATTAAAAGTGTCAGAAGCCCAGGTTTGAATCCGGTACTATCTGAAAGCATAAGGACTTACAGTCGAAGCGCTTACCGCTAAGCTACGAAGCTTCTTAGCGTACCTAGCCAAATAAACACTTTGTAGCTAGGAATGTTGTCGTTCTACAAAGTTGTCGGTTACGGGTCAAAGGTCATGTGATCCTGACGCGAGTTTAACACGTGATCCTGACGCGAATTGAACACTTTTTACCCATCCAAAGCCGCTAAAGAAGTTTTCACTTTAAAAAAAAACCATCTTCTCTCGTTTGACCGGTTTCTATGGATAATATTTAATTCACCAAAATGTTTATGTCCATTCTGGTAATATTATTACAAGTACTTACCAGTGGTAAGATATGCGTTGTCAACAAGCATTGTGTGCATAAAAGTGAATAATATTTGATGTATTTCAAATCTGAATTTGAATTAATTTATATTTTCTTTAAAATTATTTATTGATGTCAATACATGATATAGTTTAGTCAATTAGTTAAATTAATTGAATAACCCGCCCCTGACCGTTCCCGGCACAAAAATACCCATCACAATCGTTTCGTTTTCACACTGGATTGCGATGGCTAGCCTTTGTACCAGAAGTTATCAGTTGTCTCTATGAGCCTGTCTCCGAATTCCTTTACGAGGTTTTTGGCCTCCCTGCTCCAGCACCCCAAGCTTTACACCGCTATCGGCAAAAAGTGGTATAGTAACTTTAAGTCGACATATTTATGGGTCTTTTTGAGCTAGCGTCTTCCGCCACAACAGACGGAGAGTGAGCGGTGTGACTGAGGTGGCTGGCGGCTACAGTGTTGACGCAAATTGCATCCGCAATTAGGCACTTGCCGTTCTTCCAGGGCACCAAAGTGAGACAGTCTGGCCTCATAAAGTCTGATGTGCTCAGACCCGGAGGTTCCAGCACGCAGGGGACGTTTCAAATACATAATTACAGTATAGAATACAGTGTTTAAATTTTAGACATCTAGGCTGTATGTCATGAGGAACCCTTCTGCAGTTCAACTAAATTGGGTTCTCACAATGTACTTAATGCATGTTATTGAGTAAAATGTGCCATCTTACAATCCCGAATCCTTTAAGCGGAGCGTGAAAACGATCTGTAAAGGTCGTCAAGGTAGGGACAGTCACTTTAGAAAACTTTGCTTCGACTTGATCTCGTTTCCTATTAGCAATGAAATGCAATTCAAACATTAACATTTCCTAGTTAATTTAAAATTGAATGTCAAAATTTAGGGGTAAGAAGATTTAGGACTACATACTTCTCGATAAGACATGGTATCAATATGACTGGTTCGCTATAGGACTAAATCTCAATATGACTAGGACAAAATTAGTTAGAAGAGTATCTAGAAAAATATCACATAAGTCTCATCCGATTTAATGCCTAGGACTGTTTCCTACGATAAAATAAACTTTTTTACAGTATAATAGCTGCACTTCTTTTTTATGTATACGGTTTTTGCATGTCCTACAAAATCAACAGCCACTGTGGCGTAGCGCTAGTGAGCGCGGCCGCTACGCAGGATGCGCGGGTTCGATCCCCGCTCAATGCAAATATTTATAAGCATGAATTTGCATTAGTTTGGTCTGGTTGCCATACGAACATCTATGGCAGTCGTTATGGGTAGTTGGAGCCCTCCAAAATTCCACCAAATGGTCTTTGGATGCGACTGTTATTAACGCTAGGATGAAGAAGAATCAACAGCTGAATTCGTATCACCAGCGTGAAAATAGAAAGAACAGGATAGTACTGCCTCGTGACCTACGGCTCATCAACTCCGGGCTCAACTCCGGTGCCAAGCATAAAACTCTTCAATTTTTGTTTCATTACAATCGTTACTAAGAACAAAAAACTGGTAAAGTTTTGGAAAACAGGAAGTGAAAAAATGTGCGTTAAATACCACATCCGTACGGTCTGAAATGCGATAAAGCGAAGATTGCTTCGATTTATCGCATTTCAGACCGAAAAAGCAAAGAATAGTTCAATCTAAGAAACATCTTTAGCATTTCTCTAATAAGTTTCACCGTTTAAGATAAATACGCAAAAAAAAAACTTTTAGCACAGATGAAATCGATGACCGCTTTTTTCAGTCACCAATATTTCATTGGCTCACTTCGTGCTCGGGTATTGTGTGCAGAGGATAAATGAAAGGTTTCACTGAATTTACTGAATATATAATGTTGACGGCTCGGGCTATCCCGCAACTCCTATTATTGGTTTGTTTTGGCTTTTACCTAAGTACATGCCGACTGATGCTCCACCCCTGACAGAAAAACCTGTGCCAGAGTCTTGGCCGTCAATCAACAAGAGCAATGGCATGCAGGTAAGTTTGGCTTGGCTTCGAAACTATTGATGGGGCTTCATACACCTTACAATTTTGGTAAAGTACTAGAACCACACACTGCAATAACTACACTATACAACTGTTTAATTGCAATTGGCTAGTAAAATTCAGATTGCGACGCTTATACAATACTCAGAATTTACGTCAGCAATTTTTTTTAGAGAGTACTAGTAACCGAAATTACTAATTAAATATTCTAGTTAACCCCTCCAGCTAAGCGAAATTGCTTGTATTAGGAATAAGTTCACATCGATAGTGTTATGGCCAGGAATCGAACCCGTGACCTCTCGATAATAAGGATCAACACTAAATTACCGACGACGTTTACTCAAAATGGGTTTTATACTAGAGCAATTTAATTGAAAATATGTGCATTATGTGCAACCCCCATGTGTAATGGTTCTTAGCTACTTTTAGCGTCGGTGTACTACAGCAATCGGGTTCCCATCCGGTTTCACGCATATGTCCCCTGGTGAAGCCGGAACAAGGGCCGCTAGGATAACAGTTATTGGGTGTTGTATTAGGAATATGACATACTATAATAGCTATTGTTGCTATGTTCTACACAACTGTTACTGCTACGTTGGTTCTACGTGTTGGTCTACGGTTTTGCTACGCGATACCTACGTTTGCTGAAGTCGCGGAGCAGAAGCAATGCAGACCCCAGAAGTCGAATAAAAGATCAAACTACAATGCATACCACGAAATCCGGGATCTTCAACCCATATTTTGCTAAATGCTTTGCATGGACTTGAGTATCCATGAAAATGAGATCATCTTCTACGATGTCTAATCTCACTACTGGGGTCTGTTTACTCCCTCTGGTCATTTGATTTAGCTTATACCGATGTTTTTTAGAGCCTGCTGCCTGACCTTCTGACCTCGAAAGTGAAGTTTGCGTCCGTCAATAAACAGGTGTGCCAGCTTGCAAGTGAGGTTAACTTAGCCCTTAAGGTCTTGATGGTAGCAATAATCAAAATCTTCCTACAATACACCAAGCTATTGTATAACAAGAAGAAATATAAAATTATGTAATCAATGCACGCTAATGCTGTTAAACTGGCGTTATGTTGAAACATATTTTTTGTTGGTTGCATTATACTAATGACTGATATTGACGTATAAGGTGTATTATTTAACTATTAAAAAGTTTCAATTATTTTATTAATTTCAAAAGTAAATATTGTTTATATGTGTAAGTATAGATCAAAAGTTCATATCTTATTTTATTTAAAAGTAAATGTTAATAAAGTTTATTGACTAGTATATTCACTATAAAGGTGATAAAGAGCACAAATTCACTCGCTATATTTAATACCATTAAATGTTACGCATTGCGTCCAATATTATATACATGTCCGACTCTTAAGAGAACTCGTAAACTAAATCGAAGTGAATGTTCTCTTTGCGACCTTGAGACCCGGCGTCTGACCCAATAAAAACATTATTGCCCGACTCTCTCCGCAAGCACCCAGCGGCCGCAGTCTAATTTATCATGACTGCAATACATAACAGCATATACCAGTTAAACTAACACTAGCAGCAGAGCTGTTTGACCGAAAAATGATTGAGTAAGGACAATAGCGCGGCTACAGGTACAGCAAGGCATAGAGCCGGCGGGTGGGGTATGAGAGACCGCGGCGGCTCCATGCGGCGACGGCTTCGAAGCCTGAAGCCTCCGCGGCACTCGCGCGCTCCACGTCGACGCGCACACACGGCCGCGCGCTCGGACGCCCGCGTTACGTAACCTGCCACCCGACATCTGTTGAGTGAGGGCACGAGCTAGCTCGCGAGACACGCTTGCACCGCTCATCATATCGTGTGCACCCGTCATGTCGGCACCCGACACCACTGACAATAGTGAAGCGGTTGCCATGGCTACCGCAGAAGCTAGGAGCGGCAATAGTTAAAATTTATGTAGATTTAAATAAAATATACAACCATCTAACTTTATACTGCCATAAAATTAAAACTGCCATAACATTCCTGCCAATTATATTCTAAATTATTATAAACTTAGATTATATAAGTAGTGTTATCAAACCTCGCTTGTTGCTTGTGTTACAAACTTTTTGGAATAGGTTATTACGAATTCATTGAAGCGATCACAATTGCTGGAAACAAGATCATCGCTTTCTGTCAGCTTGCACTGCCAGTTAGCCTGCCGTTATGCATAATTTAGATATAAGAGGACATCTATAAACAGATCCAATGACACTAGATCCCGTAACCGCTGTGGACGCGGCGCCGCTGAGGTTAATTCGTCGCCGGCCGGTTCTTTGTCAAGATTCGCGACAACATCAGTTCGTGGGTGCTGTGGTGGCGTCAACGCCATCTTCGGATGGGCGCACCGCAGACACCGAAACCTATTGACGAGGATGAGTGCGTGCCACGAGTGGCGGTAGTTGAACCCATCCACGAAGAGCCAGACCGCAAGATGGATCGACGACGGGCAACGCCAGGCCCACGGCGTCGCGGTCTCGAGAATGAATTGGAGGGCGAACGGAGAAGGCCTCGGCGTAAACCAAGGAAAAGGTGAGTCTCAGACACAGTCCACCAGACACATCCAACGTATTCAACTTAGGCACCTTTAAAGTATCCAACTTGCCTTTATAGAAATGTCCCTGTAGGTGAGGAGGCCGGCGCCTGTATTATTATAGCGTTTAGGTAACGTTGAGTCAATTCGTAGCGTGTTGAAACATGAAATTACGGCGGCTGCGTGCGATGTGACCAATTTAGTTCTGCGGTTGTTCTGACATTGAACAGTTTTAACGTAAAAAGGTTCATGTGGTGTTCACCTTGAAATAGTGAGTTGTTTGCGAAATCGGCAGGTCTGCCGCATCGGCCCCCGTCTGCTATCGATCTTCATCGGGGCCTCTTCCCAAGTTTTTTACTATAACTAAATTATCTTGCTGTGCAATCTTGGAGACGCGCTCCTTTGTAATTTAACACGCGAACTTTACTTTTTGTAACTTCAAACCTACTTTGTAATTCACGATACACTTTTAATTACTTTCATTATTATAAACGGTTCACACTTCATGTCAAGGTAGCCTTATATTGTCTACATTGGATGAAATAAATAAGTTGAGCAAATTTCCCAACTTACCTATTTCGTCTTCTCCCGGCAATAAATGTCTGTTTTCATTATTTACCTGTAGGTGTTTACCTATAAAGCGTTTGCTTTATAGTGAGGATATAAGTTTTCTATCAAATCTAAAATACCCCACACTTTTCGAATTCATGTGATAGAGAACAAAATAGATTACTGTACTATCCTGGTCTTGGTATACTAGTACTATAAGAAGCTTACAAATATTTCCTGTTGAAAAAAGTCTAATGCATTTATGTGCCAGACTGGACGTAGTCAAGTAGTCAATTATAGTTACTGGTATGTACTCGTACCAGTAGTTTAAATAAGACTGGCCAAGTGCGAGTTGGACTCGCGCAAGAAGGGTTCTGTAGCATTGTTTAAGTCCGCCGCTTAATTGCGCTGCTTTTCTCAATGAACCTATCACAGACTTTTTGTTCTGTTTCTGAGTGGTTATAAGAAGTAATATGTTACATTTAAAATATCTATATTATTAAAATAAAACCGGTTAACCGTGAGTCAGACTCGCGCACGAAGGTCTCCCTACCATTATCTAGCCCGCCTTTATATATTTTAATTTCATTGTTTATTTTTGGAATAAATATTTCGCAGCCAACTGGCTTAATCAACAGCCCAGCCTCTTTACTAAACTTTGTTGAATATCATGCGGGCCCCTATTTGAACGGCGCTGGTTAGTAAAGAGGCTAGGCTGTTTATTAAACGGTTAATTAAGCTAGAAGGTTGCGACAAATATAATACTAAATATTCTATAAATATTTCAAGCATCTACTTGTTGCCATTTATGATATCGTGCATAAGATCACATTTATTGTACGGGAGCTATTCAATAAGCATTAGCTTTTATAATACATAATTTTATTTTAAAGTTAATGTACTGCTACATGTTCTGTGAATATGCGAATATTAATATCAGATATTTTAATATCAATCAATATATATGTCACCGCCAATTAGCTTTATCAGCCGTTTAATTAACTGCCTAGGCGGTTAACTAAACAGCGCCATTCCATTAACGGCCTGAAAGATATTCAGCCGTAACGTTTATTATGACATTTAATAATAATAGGTTGGCTAAGATGGGGCACTACCTCGAAATAAGATAGAAAATCACAGACATACATATACTTACACCTGTAAATCTTCGAGCGGGTAGGCAGAGGTGTATTCACAGAAAATTAGTGATAGGTTTGGTAGGATGTGATAGCTGCGCGTTTTTATAATCATGCAGAAATAAGTCATTTTTCTAATTGTTTAATTAAATGGCTAGGCAAGTATTTAAACGTCATCGATCTAAGCTATTCGCCTAGCCGTTTAATTAAATGGCTGAACACCATTTAGGCCGCTAATTGAACGGCACCGTTCAGTAAAGAGCCTAGGCAGTTAGTTGAACGGCTGATTAAGCTAGTTGGTGGCGACATAATATGCATTAATTAAAAAAAAACTGCATAAAATCACTTTTGTCGTATGGGAACCCCCTTAAGTATAAATTTCTTCAGTTTTTAATATTTGTTGTTATAGTGGTAACACAAATACATCTGTCTAGAAATCACGATTCAAGAAATGCACCCTGGTGACAGACAAACTAATGCGTTTGTTGTATGGAAGCGACCCTTAAATATTTATCTTTTTTGGCGGTAGGATATCAAGTTATTTCCTTCCAATTGAGCAGTCCGACTGGGGAAGTACCTCCGCCCTACTGAATACCACGGCCACAATAACCTTGTGTTGTCGATTAAGATAGGAAAAAGTGAATGCCCAGGTGGGACTCGAACCCACGATCTTTCCCTTACAGGGGGAATGCTCTGACCACTGAGCCACCGGGCCACACCTGAAGCTACGTCTGAAGCTATTCAAATTCTCCTATACTACCGTCTTCTTCTTCGGCTTCAGGTGTGGCCCGGTGGCTCAGTGGTCAGAGCATTCCCCCTGTAAGGGAAAGATCGTGGGTTCGAGTCCCACCTGGGCATTCACTTTTTCCTATCTTAATCGATTTGAAAAGTTAGCATAGTAAATGCTTCAAAATTTCATTCAACCTTGTGTTGTGTTCCCGGCAGTAATCACCAGAGCTCACTGGCGAGTTTTTTTTTTTGCTGTCAGTGGGAAGACCAAAGCAGGAATATGCTTTGTCTTCTACACTGACAGCCCAGAAACTCTCTGTGTTAACAGAGTCAGCAGTACGAGTGTGACTCCCCTGGTGTTACACACATACATAGGCCACGGTAACCACTTTCCATCACGTAGACCGTGCGCTGGTCTGCCACCTCAGTGGTATAAAATAAAAATATTTATTATGTTTTTAGTATACAGAAATACATCATCTGTGAAAATTTCAGCTGTCTAGCTATCACGGTTCATGAAATACAGCCTGGTGGCAGACAGACGGAGAGACAGACAGTAAAGTCTCAGTAATAGGGTTTATTGAAGTGAAAACTTCTTTAGCGGCGACGGCGTTGGATGGGTGAAAAGTGTTAAACTCGCGTCAGGATCGCTTGACCTTTGAACCGTAACTGACGACTTACGGCATACAACATTAGCTATAGACTGCCTATTTTGCAAAATACGATAAATAGCATCGTAGCCGACTTTAAGTCCTTATGGTTTCAGATAGTAGCGGGTTCAAACCTGGCCTTCTGACATTTTTTGTGATTATTTTTACTTTTTGTAATTTATTACTTTTTGTGATTATTTTTTCATTTTGTAATTTATTAATTTCTTCTGATAGAAAATTAGCATGAAAAATTAGTGATAGGTTCTATGATTGGCGCTATATTATAGGTATGGTATGGTATGTTCTTTCTATCTTTTTCTATGTATATAACGAAGAAAGAAAGAAAGAAAATGTTTTCACTTCTGCCGGCACTCCCAGAGTGCAACCCATTTTTTTTTACCCTTTGGGTACGAATCCCTAAAAATATAAGTGTACACACAGGAATGTCAGAATGGTGAAAGAAAACAAACATCAAGCACTCCTACCGCAAGGACTCAATTTAAATAAATAAAAAAGTTATTTAACAATATTTTTTATTTATTTAACAAATTACATAATAGGACATAATGACTGTATAATAGCATCAATAAACCATTAGTGTTTGTGCTAATACTACAAGTAATATAGTTGTACAACGTAGGTGGTACACATAATATATAATAACAATAAGGGCTACAATAACTACTTTACATGTTCTGGTGCAGAGGGAAATTACCCCCTGGCGCTGCTGCGTAGAGATATAGCTTCGCTCTGCATTTTCTATCGCATGTACAACGGGGAGTGCTCTGGGGAATTGTTCGGATTAATCCCTTCCGCATCTTTCCGCCATCGCCCTACGCGACAACTTTTTCATCCTCACCACTAGGATGGTCCTCAATTGTGCGTTTCTCCAGAAACTTCCTGCCTCGCACAGCTAAACTGTGGAATGAACTGTCGCCTGCGGTATTTCCGGACCGATACGACCTTCAAACCTTCAAGAAAAGGGCGTACTCCCACCATAAAGGCCGACAACGCACCTAGAACCCTTCTGGTGTTTCAGGTGCCCATGGGCGGCGGTGATCGCTTACCATCAGGCGATCTGTCTGCTCGTTTGCCTCCTATGTCATAAAAAAGGTGGGATTTAAGTTTAATCCTAATATTAGTAATACTTTTTTATTACATTGCCGTGTTGGTTCTTGGTGGAGTAGAATAGGGCCACCCCATCTCTCCCTGCGGGTGTCGTAGAAGATGACTAAGGGATTGGGCTGTTTTCCATCCCACAGTAAACATACGGCCCATGGTTAAGTGCCTGCAGGACGGCAATAGGCTCGCCCTCTATTACGTATGACTGAAAATCATAATTGGCGACATGTAGGTGTTAATACACCTCTGTTTATACCTTCGACGATTTAAAGTCGTGAGTAAATGTATGCATATTTGAATTTTTTATTATAATTCAAAAGAAAATGATAGTATACCTTTTTATTTGTCTTTAGTTTGGTAAGGGGTGAAAAATGAAAACATTATTCATGGCAACAATGGAACCAAGAACTTCGGGACCTTAGCTGTAAGCACTAGGTCTCAAAATTGCTTGGAAAAGCTACATCTTTTACTTGATCTCGTATATCTTGGCTATTATAGGAGCCAAATTGTCTGTTGAGAGGAAAGCCTGTGCTAGAGCCCCGTTTTTTAGTTAAGTGTTAAGTGTCGATAAGACCCCAGATATCTCGAAATTCAGGACAAATCATCAGGTCCATAAATCTCTCTCACTCACAACATACACTGGATGATTTGAAAGTCAACTTGAAACACGAGAATGTTTTAAGAAAATTTTATTTACAAGCGAGTCCTTTGTCAAGTAATTTGTCGACGTTACACTGCCACTGCTGGCGAAATTAAACGGATGACTTCGGGCGCCACTTGGTTATGTTTGTCACAACTATATCCTGAAAGACAAATAAATGAGTTTTAAATGGGCTCGATCTCGGGCAGGCCTCCAGCTGCAGTCAAACTATATCTAGTAGTTTTTGTAAGCTGATCTCTGGGGAGTATAAAGGCCACCACCCATCCCCACTGTCCAGCTATCGGATAATCTTGCCCTTGAACTGAACCTGGCCTGAACTATCTGGAAGTCCTTAAATATACTTCGGATGCAGGTAGACCGAAGTAACAAAAACCGGATTAGGAAGAGTTTCACAGATGAGGGTGGACCCATGCACGGTGCGAATACGGAGCTCCGCTGCAGACTATGACTCACTTGCTAACCTGATTGTGTGCCACTTACTCTAACAAAACATTCATTCAATTTGTTCTAGGGATAAGTTTAAAGTATTTTTAGTAATCAATTTGTTTATCGCAGGTTTATAAGTGCCCGGTTAATGGCAATAGCCTCGCCACCTATTACATTCGAACCTAAACATAAACTGGCGAAATGTGGATGCTAGCACCTCTGCCTACCCCTTCGGGGATATAGGCGCGAGTTTATGTATTGTTATGTATGTTATTCTTATTTCTGTATATCTGTCGATTCACCATTCGATATTATCATCTTCATAATACTTAAATGCAACGTAAATAAATTAAATAAAAATAAATATTGCTAAATAAAATTTAATTAAATAAGATTTAATGGTTTTTTAATAATTATAATAGTGACTGAAATGATTAATATTCCTTCTAACCGCTCCAGCTAAACTAAATTACTGGTGTTAGGAGTGGGTTCAATTCGAGCCCGAAACCTTTCAGTCATTAAGCCGACTCATTAACCACTCAGCTACGCTTCAGTAATATACCTAATATATATACATTATTCTATTTTATTATTATCTTTGCTTGGTTTTTATTTTAATTGATATTTATGTTTGTCAGGTGTTATGTTTACGTTTGTTGATAATTCAGTATGTACACAACAAACTGACACACAATGATTTTTTATTAAACACATAGGTTAATAATAATTTATTCTCACTTTCCTATATTACAAATTGTTATGAAATAACAACTGCTTCGTTTAATTGTTACTCTTTCTAAACAAGTAATTTTGCTGTTTTACCCGTTTATATAAATGTCCTAACTTGTTGGTTCTAAAAAATATTGTGGCCGAAGAAAGTTTTGTTAGTGTAATTTATTTGAAAAATAATGTGGACCCTTCTCCTTTCATATTATTTATTAGTATTTATTATAAAAAGAACTTACTTTTATACTCATACTGAATAATATCCTAGTAATCATAAGTATTGAAAAATTAAACGCATTAAAACTTTTGATACTTATATTACATTTAGATTTTTTTTCGTAGACATAACAAATTCGTTATAACCTAATTAAATATACTAACAAGATCCTAAAATACATGCAATAAATAATATTCTACAAACTATGTTTGATTTCGCAGCACAGCTGTCCATTTAATAAATCTGTTATTTTAATAATTCTAACATACAGAATATTATATTCACACCCGTAAGGCTGCAAATGTAATCCACAAAATAACAACGAACAGATTTTATGTTGTTACGAGTATTAACACTTGAGATAAACGGAAATCTTGGGATTAAGGATCGATAAGAATGGAAACATTTAAAAATATTACCCAGTAATTTTTTTTTCTTTCACTACCAGTTATTATTAGAACTAAAATATGGCATACGTTGGGAAAGATTTTATTGGGTTTTATATTCACACGTCTATATATCGGATAAGAATATCGGATAGGTCGTGTGCTTATCAGCCAGCCAAGTGACATAAGAATAAACTTAGACCTCCAGTGTTCTAAGCTAATCTTATTTTATTCCTCCCTTCCTATCCCCCAAGGCATTTTATCGATGTCAAGTGGATCGTAGTACTGCAAATATTATTTAATAGAGGTTTTCTGTAGGGTGGGAAAAGCCCGGACGGGCGGCTCTAAATCATATGGGGAAACCCCTTGTGCCTTCCCTACTAACTGAACGCGGTGTGACAAGAATAGACAAGATAACGAATGTGTCTGTAAGGTGAAGTTTGAAAGACGCTAGGGCGGAAAATTTGATGTATTCCCATCTAGTACCACTTAAACGAGTAACACTGTTCAACACACTGTTGGATGGGCAAATAATCTCATTATGTTACAGGAGGACATGAGATTAGGTCACGTGCAAACGATATTCTAGGTTTATCCTTTCAAAAGTATGTTGGTATAATAAAGCATAAATAATACTAAACGACATTTAAAACTAGGAAAAATAAAGAGGACGGATCACGGATTCGAACCTAATTTGATATAAAATACGACGGTAATCCATTTTTAATATTAAAAAATTAAAAATCGAAAATATATTTAGGTCACAAAGCAACGCTAATGAAAGCTAAGATCAAAACGTCTCCATCCGCTTACATATTGATTAAAACTATTTTTGACTCGACTGTATAGTATTCGAAACAGTGCGGAATTAAATAAGCATTAAATCCTCATGCCTCTACATTTGCTTTAATAGTTAGATTTCTAAAGCAATAGGTAAACTGGGAGAAGGTAATCTTACAGTAAAAACTATATAATTTAAGCTGGAAATTTCAATGGAAGTAATTGCGGCCACTATGATTATTATATGTGTATAACTAATTGCAAAGTACTCTTGTCTATACAATGGAGATATTTGAATAAATCTTGGGTTGTTACCAATACTGCACACTAAAATATATTTTTTGGAAATCTTGTCTGTACGTCTGTTAGTCCGCAATGGACGCAAAAAGTACTGAACAGATTTTAATGTGGCATTTTTGTTTGAAAGGCCTTGGTCAAATTTAAAGTCTTACGTTTGTTTGCTCGCATTAGGTTGTGTAAACAGGAGATATGACCAAAAGTTACGATAATTAACATGCAGAGCCGCGGCCGGGAGACTAGTACAAATAATACCTACAAAATAAAATAATGACATTTAAATATTAAATTTTACAATCAAAACAGAAGTTCTGTATACATCAACTTGGTCGCACTTGCAAAATGAGAAACCTTTTATTCCCATTAGTACCAGGCTCTGATCACTCACAATAGGCTCTGTACTGTTCACAATTTAAAAGCGGTCGTATAACACGGAGTAAGTCAGTGACAGGTCGTATGAGACGCTTATGTAGTGATGTGCAAACATCAGTCATGGCGTTATGCTCTCACAGCGCGGTGGCGGAGGGAGCACTTTGTCACTCTTGCTTTACAAACTTTTGTGTTGGTCTAGGTGACAGTTTCACGAGACTAATCTAGGCTTGTGTATCTTTTACTTTCAACGATATTGATCTTTGGATTATTTTACAGAGCACACTTTCGGAAACAATGTGTTTTACTCAATGAAGCCTTAAAAGAGGATTACTCGGATTATAATTATGATGGAATTTATTTATGTGTTTGCAAAGACTGTTTTAATAAAAACCACTGACACAATATCTCACGCATAGCAAAGCTCTCCATTTGTTTTAAGTAAAACAATAGTGTTAGTGGTGTCTTATTTGGAGCACTTCCCGTTTTACAACACTAGAATATATATAATAATTATATTATAGATTATTATAGATTGCAAAAAAGTGTACATTTATTTAAAATCAACATCTCCGTAATGACGATACTGAACTCGGTACAGATGATGCTTTGGAGTAGGTTTTTCTCTCGGGGTCAGTATAGACCCAACTAAAGACTGAAGAAGGCACAATCGGACCCAGAGCTGTAAGGTGCAAGCCTCAAGTGCTACCGGGAACAACGCAAAGAAGATGATGATCTTTCACATTCTCAGGATACACTAATATATATTATTAATTTTACAGATTTGGCCTGAGAAATATGTGTGTTGTCAAAGTGTTCGAATAAAAGCGCATCCAAATATGTTAGGAGAAAAGACATCACTGCTCATACCCACATTGCCGACCGACATTAATATCATGAGAAGAGAACTTCTACACGGTCTCTATATAAAGATCTAATTGAGTAAAGATATTAGGTATACCATATGTGTGTAATTTGTAAGGCGTGAGGAAGGAAAAACTCGTTGACAATGTTGTACACATAAATGACTGCTACAGATATACGCAACATTATACTATACACGGAACAATTCAAATATTATAAAATAACAAATTTTATATTCGTTTAGGGAATATAAAATTTATTATTTTATTATATCTGAAGACGTCTACAATATTGTCTATTTAATAAACAAGATGAGGAATAAAAGCTCCTTAAAAAAGGAATTCTAAGAAGTAGCATGATTCCGTAGAATATTTTTTATCTCTTTATCGGTATTACTGGGAGTAAAGAATCATGGTTTCTTTATCAATAGTTAAGTTTTTCCAGTAACACTTTATAAGTCGTGGTAAGTTACAAAAATTTAGCCCAACCGTATCACTTTCTTGTTAACAACTTTATAACAACTTATTAAAAAGCTCTAGTTGCTGGTAGGTTAGGCCAAGATGTATGAAATAATAGCTTTATTCAGTTTTCAATCAATGTATGATAGTGAGAATTTAATATAATTCTTAAAATAAAAAAAATACGTACAATTTTTTCTGTACTTTGCCCCTTATGATCTTCTTGTTGAACTGGGATTATATTTATAGGCTCGGAAGAGTGTTTGCCTTATTCCCTCCGGGGTCGAGGTATGCTGAGACAACGTTCCGACGTCTGCTTCTGTCCATTCGAATAGCATGACTATTCAAATAGACTATCTCTATACAATCCAATCGAATCGATATCTCTATAAATTCCTTTTATCATGCCACTGATGAAAAGTGGTTACCGTGGCCTATGGACGTATAAAAAACCAGGGGCCTTACACTCGTGCTGCCGACCCTGTTACAACAGATAGCTTGTGTACCGTCAGTGTAGAAGATAAAGCAAAAACGCTCCAGTGAGCTCTGGCTACCCTAATCACCGTCGGGAACACAACACGAGGTTATTATGGCCGCGGTATTCTGTAGGGCTGAGGTACTTCCCCAGTCGGACTGCTCAACTGGACGGAAATACCGTCGTGTCCTACCTCCTACAAATTCCTAATAGTAGTTATTGGAACGTGATAAAAAAAATCGATTGACGAGATATTATATAAAATTTGAATATAAGCTAATTTATCAAATAATTAGTACAAATTTCGAAGACTGAATAAAAATAACGCGTTTTGAACATTAACAGAAAATCGTGAGAAAGCAATAAATACGATACTGGAGCACATTTAAATTTGTTGAAAGTAACATAATTGATTTTATGGTGTCAAAAGATATTATTCCTCACTTCTTGAGATACAAAACGTATCTGTTTGTAATGTATCTGTTATTAATGTATGTGGTATGTTTTTGAAATTATATAATAATGACAAATACACATTCACTATTGACCAGGCGCAATCGACCCGACACTGTGCCAAATCTGTGTGCGTATGGGAAAAATAGATGTGACTCGTTGGTGCGGAACCGGTTTCTTGGCCTATTTTACAAGTTTGACCGGGACATATTATAGTTTTCGATATGTTACTAAACTACTAAATGTAACGTGGCAGGCCTATTTGACCGCCGCCGCACAGAAGTTAAACAGTTGTTCCAGGGCGGGAGCGGGCCTGTTTTAGTAGATAACCAATCGCAACCTGTTGCCGTACTGTGCAGATGCGTACGCGTCGAGACATCAGTAATAGTATTGTACTTGCTACGATAGAAAGACACGCTCGCGTTCGTCAGCTTAGTACAAGTACTTTTATTTCGATAGAAATTCGAATTCTCTTAATAACGAGGAAGAATATAATAGTTCAAATTTTGAAGAGCTTAAATGAAACAAAATCAAAAAAACTAAACCATCCACCAGCAAAGTTACAATTTTAGGAAATAAAACAGTCCGCTCGGCAAATCAAAAAACATTGATGACATGCTTGTACTATGTTTAAAAGGATAAAGGTTATATCACTTATCACTTATCACAACGTTTAATTTGTGAAGTCACTAACATCTCGTTATTTTGGAAAAACCTCATGACACGTTGTTGAAAAGGGTGAAATAAGAGTAAGAAATTATGCACAGGGCTACCAGAAACTGAGTATGAAATTAACTTGCTTAGAAACTAAAAAGAAAGTAACAAAAATAAAAAATACCCCGTGCAATCAGTCTCATTGCTATATAAGATAGACATGCAAAAATTTAGGAATTTTTTATTTCTTTTATACGCTTGTGGACCCATCTATTGGCCCACCTTAGAGTTTAGGTTTCGATGGCCCCTACCTAAATATGATTGCTAGATTGAACAAAAACTATTTATGCAGTTTTAAACCTGAGTGCAGTTGATTTTTGAATAAAAAACATGTTTTATCAAAATAAAGGTTTAATTATCAAATAAAGGTTTAATTTAATAACGCGTGTTGCCTCCATGGGCATCTACGACAGCTCTCATACGATTAGGCATTGAGTTTATCAACCGTTCTATGAAATTTTGAGGGATCATCTCCCATTCCTCTTCTATGGCAGTTTTCAACTCCGGCATCGTCTGGGCAACTGACTGACGAGCCCTAACACGTCTTTTTAGCTCGTCCCACATATGCTCAATCGGGTTCATGTCTGGGCTTCTGGCTGGCCAGTCCATAACTGTGATGTTCCTATCCCGAAGATATTCCCTGACGGTGTCGGCCGTATGGGTTCTTGCACTATCATGCATAAAAAGGAAATTTGGGCCCACATAGTCCACGTATGGTATCACGTGAGGTTCTAAGTACTCACGAATGTACCTTTCAGCATTTAATGTTGGCAACCGTGGTCCCGTAACAACGTCAAGTTGAGTTTGTTTTGCCGCTCGCGGATATACCGCCCCAGATAGTCCATGAGCCACCGCCATAAGCAACCCTCTCTTGAAAGCAGCATTGTGCAAAACGCTCTCCCTTACGTCGGTAGACCATCTTCCTTCCATCATTGCCATGTAACGCAATTTTAGACTCATCAGAAAAGAGTACACGGCTCCAATGCTGCTGACTCCAATTTAAATGAGTGCGCGCGAAAAGAAGACGCGCTGTTCTATGGGTTCGCGTTAGTTTGGGGCCATTAGCTGGTTTGTGTGGTACCATATCGCGTTCTTCTAACCTTCCCCGAACAGTTTGGGCACTCACAGATACTCCGTGGAAGTTGCGAAATTGGTTTTGTATCTCAATGGAGGTAAGGTGACGACTTCTCAAGCTGGTCGTCACGATGAATCGATCCTGCCTTTCAGTTGTGACCCGAGATCGTGGCGGCGACGAACAAAGTATTCTGTAGGGCTGAGGTACTTCCCCAGTCGGACTGCTCAACTGGACGGAAATACCGTCGTGTCCTACCTCCTACAAATTCCTAATAGTAGTTATTGGAACGTGATAAAAAAAATCGATTGACGAGATATTATATAAAATTTGAATATAAGCTAATTTATCAAATAATTAGTACAAATTTCGAAGACTGAATAAAAATAACGCGTTTTGAACATTAACAGAAAATCGTGAGAAAGCAATAAATACGATACTGGAGCACATTTAAATTTGTTGAAAGTAACATAATTGATTTTATGGTGTCAAAAGATATTATTCCTCACTTCTTGAGATACAAAACGTATCTGTTTGTAATGTATCTGTTATTAATGTATGTGGTATGTTTTTGAAATTATATAATAATGACAAATACACATTCACTATTGACCAGGCGCAATCGACCCGACACTGTGCCAAATCTGTGTGCGTATGGGAAAAATAGATGTGACTCGTTGGTGCGGAACCGGTTTCTTGGCCTATTTTACAAGTTTGACCGGGACATATTATAGTTTTCGATATGTTACTAAACTACTAAATGTAACGTGGCAGGCCTATTTGACCGCCGCCGCACAGAAGTTAAACAGTTGTTCCAGGGCGGGAGCGGGCCTGTTTTAGTAGATAACCAATCGCAACCTGTTGCCGTACTGTGCAGATGCGTACGCGTCGAGACATCAGTAATAGTATTGTACTTGCTACGATAGAAAGACACGCTCGCGTTCGTCAGCTTAGTACAAGTACTTTTATTTCGATAGAAATTCGAATTCTCTTAATAACGAGGAAGAATATAATAGTTCAAATTTTGAAGAGCTTAAATGAAACAAAATCAAAAAAACTAAACCATCCACCAGCAAAGTTACAATTTTAGGAAATAAAACAGTCCGCTCGGCAAATCAAAAAACATTGATGACATGCTTGTACTATGTTTAAAAGGATAAAGGTTATATCACTTATCACTTATCACAACGTTTAATTTGTGAAGTCACTAACATCTCGTTATTTTGGAAAAACCTCATGACACGTTGTTGAAAAGGGTGAAATAAGAGTAAGAAATTATGCACAGGGCTACCAGAAACTGAGTATGAAATTAACTTGCTTAGAAACTAAAAAGAAAGTAACAAAAATAAAAAATACCCCGTGCAATCAGTCTCATTGCTATATAAGATAGACATGCAAAAATTTAGGAATTTTTTATTTCTTTTATACGCTTGTGGACCCATCTATTGGCCCACCTTAGAGTTTAGGTTTCGATGGCCCCTACCTAAATATGATTGCTAGATTGAACAAAAACTATTTATGCAGTTTTAAACCTGAGTGCAGTTGATTTTTGAATAAAAAACATGTTTTATCAAAATAAAGGTTTAATTATCAAATAAAGGTTTAATTTAATAACGCGTGTTGCCTCCATGGGCATCTACGACAGCTCTCATACGATTAGGCATTGAGTTTATCAACCGTTCTATGAAATTTTGAGGGATCATCTCCCATTCCTCTTCTATGGCAGTTTTCAACTCCGGCATCGTCTGGGCAACTGACTGACGAGCCCTAACACGTCTTTTTAGCTCGTCCCACATATGCTCAATCGGGTTCATGTCTGGGCTTCTGGCTGGCCAGTCCATAACTGTGATGTTCCTATCCCGAAGATATTCCCTGACGGTGTCGGCCGTATGGGTTCTTGCACTATCATGCATAAAAAGGAAATTTGGGCCCACATAGTCCACGTATGGTATCACGTGAGGTTCTAAGTACTCACGAATGTACCTTTCAGCATTTAATGTTGGCAACCGTGGTCCCGTAACAACGTCAAGTTGAGTTTGTTTTGCCGCTCGCGGATATACCGCCCCAGATAGTCCATGAGCCACCGCCATAAGCAACCCTCTCTTGAAAGCAGCATTGTGCAAAACGCTCTCCCTTACGTCGGTAGACCATCTTCCTTCCATCATTGCCATGTAACGCAATTTTAGACTCATCAGAAAAGAGTACACGGCTCCAATGCTGCTGACTCCAATTTAAATGAGTGCGCGCGAAAAGAAGACGCGCTGTTCTATGGGTTCGCGTTAGTTTGGGGCCATTAGCTGGTTTGTGTGGTACCATATCGCGTTCTTCTAACCTTCCCCGAACAGTTTGGGCACTCACAGATACTCCGTGGAAGTTGCGAAATTGGTTTTGTATCTCAATGGAGGTAAGGTGACGACTTCTCAAGCTGGTCGTCACGATGAATCGATCCTGCCTTTCAGTTGTGACCCGAGATCGTGGCGGCGACGAACAAAGTCGGCAGTCTCTAGGTACCTCCGATAAACATTTCGGACCGCAGATCAACTTAAATTAAGTTGAGCACTCATATTTCTTTGGCTGTATCCGGCCTGGATAAGTGCCACAGCTTGGGCGGCGACTTTAGGCGAAGTATTCATAGATTATTGATAGAACCTCACCTTAATTGTAAGAATAAGTAATGTTTGTTGCAAAACCAAAGAGAAAAATCACACTTTCGAGAATTAAATCCAAGTAAACGAATAAACTCAAGTTTTTTTAGTATTCTATTGTTTAATATCAACGAACAGGCTCCAAATTGTCTTTTGTTTCTTTAAATTCTGTGTTCGAAATTCAAAATAAAACTATTGAATAAAATTATGAATGTGCCTGGTTCAAAACTGCATAAAAACTTTTTGCTCGACCTAATATAAATTTTTAGCTAGGACTAAACGAAACTTAAAATGCAAGGTGGGCCAATAGATGTGTCCACAAGTGTATTATATTTGGCATATTCCCGCATTAATATTTGTTTGGCTCGTGCCAATCATTTTTTTTAATCATAACTTGATATTTTTCTTTCCTGTAACTATCCCATGACTTCCATATTCGTCCGTCGTTCCATATTCGTTCGTCGGTAGCTTAGTGGTTAAGGAGTCAGCCCTACGATTGAGAGGTCCCGGGTTCGAATCCTGGCCATTAAACTATCGACGTGAACCCACTCTGACCACCACTGAGGGAATATTAGCAATTACGATAATTTCGGTTGCTAATATTCTTAAAAAAAACTTTAAGAAGTACACTTTAGTGCAGTATCGGGCCATTCAACCTGGCACTTTCAATAGCTAATTTCTGTTTCTCTTTGGAGAATCCTGAGGCGCAATGAATGTATAGACAAGTGATTCATGACGATTCTAATAGTTTAAAAAAATTATATACCATACACCTTGACTAAGATAATTGAGCTTTATTATTACTCAGTGGCGTTGGGCCGAAGAAGCCTGCTTCGCACTGTAAAAAAGTCATGTGGGGGCATTTTTGGGCTGCCACCCCACCAGCTGAAAGTCACAGATTTTTTTAACGCAGTGAATGTATTAACAAACCTTCCTTATATTAAATGAATCCAATAGATCGATGTAGAATATACGTACAAAATAAGTATTTAACGTATACGTATATTAACGATGTACAAGTAGTTTTTTAATCCTCAGAGGACAGAATTGATATATGTATTTCATGTCATGAAGTTACTAAAGAAATGAGATATACTCGTAATAATAGTAGAATCATTATGGGCAATCGATTTTGTACCAGAAAACATTATTATGGTGCAAAATGTCCATTGGTTTTTTCCATTTTCCTTGTACTATCTAAATGTAAATTCTTTAAGCTATTACGACCTGACGTCCTTAGGGGAAACAACCCCAATATTATTTTACAGGTTATATTCTCTAGTATAAGTAATCTCCAAACAATGTCACATTGTATTTTTATCGTGCAGGCTTATTGTTCGCCGAGAATGGCCGAAATTAGAACTCTAAACCACAGACTAACAATAAATGCGATTAAGTACACTGTGCCCATACAATTCGGAACAGGTCTATGTTATATAATATTGTCATTAACACTTAAATACTGTATATAGGTTAGACACACACGTAAACGTATTTTCATGGCGCGTAATTATGTACAGTCAGCGTCAGAACGATCTTGACTAATGAAACTCAAAATGATCTGAAAACTAAGACATTAAGGGCAAATCAAGCTGTTTTATTGATTTAAATTGAAATATTGTCCAAACTACAGATGTGTACCAGAACAATCCGTTTCCAAGGCATTAAGATCATTTTAAGTACATTGTTGGTCAAGATCGTTCTAATGCTGACTGAAATTACATAATAGATAGATAGATAGATAGATAATAAATATTCGAAGGAGTGAACAAACGTGGATTGACATCTAGACTCCGTGTTTCCGATTCCATTTACCTAATAGAGGGCGAGCCATTACCTACAAACTATTTTTTTTCTCGAGCTACTGAAAAATGAGGGATGTCCCTTAAACCAGCTTCTTCTTGAAGGAGAGTTCTCTAGAAACCCATACTATTTTAATGATTCATTAAAATGAAAGCACTTAAAAAACTCATGTCTAAGCTGTGTGTGCTTCTTTTTACACGCAGTAACAATTTGAATACTAAAAATACTCGTAATTATTTCTTATGTCTATACTCCTTCAATGTTTTAAGAACGTTTTTTATCCGACTGAATTTTAAGTTCGAAACCGCTGGGCTTGTATGAAATAATGATTCATGAGATGTGTAGGGACAGAAGCAGCTGGCACACTTTTGTATATGCCTAAACTAAGGAGGACAGATAGACAGAAATGTATGAATTTAAAACTCCAAGGGTTGAATGTACCGCAGGCGAACATCTATATTACTTTTAATTATAAACTAATGGTTCTGCTACGTCTACAAATTTTTGCAACATATCCATAAAACTTCTATTCTAGCTTTGTTGGGCTGATTGTTTGTATATTCACGACTGTTTGGGACTAACCTCTATAAATTGCAAAAACAAACGGCATTGTTTACAATTCAAATTTAAATGTTTGGAATTTTATTAAGTACTTAATTCTAATATAAACATTGCGGTAATGTTTGTCCAATTACGGTAATCTTTTGAAAGAAGTGATTAGAATTAGTATCCTGAGGTAAAAAAAGTAAAGATAATGGATCTGTGCCGTGGAACCTTTTGTCGACGCACCTTATAATAAGAAAAAAGTTTTTATTTTGAAAATTTTTAAGTGTAGAATATTGTAAACTAGCACGTATTCGGTTTTTGCGTTGATGTTGAGCCGACGCTATTGAACATTAAACTCGTCTCTATACTCAATTCTCTATTCACCTCTCCATTTTCCTTTCTACTCGACTCTTGACACTCGCCTCTCTATTCGTACACTGTCCTCGTCTATTTACTCGTCCCCTCTTTTCGCCCTGTCGCCTCTCTACTTGAATCTACTCTCGTCGACTCTGTATTCCCCTCTCCATTGGCCTCTTCACTCGCCTCTCTACTCGACTCTTTATTCGCCTCTCTTCCCACCCGTCCACTCAATTCTCTTATCGACTTTCTATTTGAGTCTCTATTGAACCTCTCCACTCGCCTCTCTATTTGCCTCTCTACTTGCCTCTCTACTTGACTCTCTATTCAGCTCTCTATTATCGGATAGAGAGTTGAGTAGAGAGTGAAGAGCAAGTGTAAATGTGAGTAGATATCGATTTACTCAAGTCTTCACTTGCTCTTCACTCTCGTCTGTAGTCAACTCACTACTGGACTCTATGTGATTCTCTACTCGCCTCTTCACTGGCCTCTCTAGCCGTATCTATACGCCCCTGTATTCGACTTTACTCGACTTTCTATTCCCCTCTTTTTGCCTATCCACACGCCTTTCTATAACGATATCTTATCGCCTCTCTGTATGCATAAATATGGGTATTAACATTGGTCTGGTTGTGCCTCGGAGAGCCGTCGGCCTCGGTTGCCTATCGAACATTAGCGATGGCAGTCGTTACGAGTGGTTGGACTCCTCAAAAATCTAACAACTGGTCTAACTGCAATGTATGGATATCACCTTTGGGTTGTGGAGGTCAGATGGCGGTCACTTCACGGAAGATATCAAAGTTCAGCTAAATTCGCAGTTATAACTACTTACGCCAGGAGGAAGAAAAGAAGAAGAAAATAAAGAAGGTTTAGATGCTGTTGATTAATGTAGCATTAAGATCGATTGAGATAAGGATGGAGTAAGATTGAATAGTTAGCATGCAAGATGCTTTAAAATTTCATTCAGTAGGACTGATGAAGATACTTTCTGTATTTATTATACCAGTTATACCCTAGATTCTAGACATCCATCCTAGATTCTAGGACCCGACAGTGGTACAGTACAGTAATATTATAAATGCAAAAGTAACTCTGTGTATCTGTCTAAATGTTACACTTTCACAACTAAATCAGCGAACCGATTTTGATTAACGGTAGATTAGACCTTGAGAAAGCACATAGGCTATGTTTGGTCGCGATGACCGACATTCACTGGGGCGGAGCCGCGGGTAAAAGCTAGTCTTTCATCCACACTATAATATTATAAATGCGAAAGTAACTCTGTCTGTCTGTTTTTACGCTTTCACGCCTAAACTGCAGAACCGATCTTGATGAAATTTGGTACAGAGGTGGATTAGAGCTTGAGAACGGACATGGGCTACCTAATTTTGGTACAGAAATGGAATAGAACTTGGTAACGGACATATGCTAGCTTTTATCGCGATAATTAGGGTAGAAGGGGGGAAAGGGAAGGGCTAGGAGATGAAAGTTAGTATGAAAGTTTGTCATTTTTTAGATATCCTGGTGAAATTTGGTACAAGGGTGGATTATAGCTTGTTAACGGATATAGGTTTGTCAAGAAAAAGGGGTAGAGGGAGGAAGTAGGGCTAGGGACTGAAAGTTTTTCATTTTTCAATCGCGCAAAAAAAGGCGGTGAATAGGGGACAAATAGTATGTTTTTTTTAACATATCCATGTAATTTGGTACAGAGGTGAATTAGAGCTTTTGAACGGACATAACCAAGTAATGAGCCAAATATAGAGGTGAGTGGAGAGGCGAGTAAAGATCGTTAAAGGGGCGAGTGGACAGGTGTGTAGAGGTCAAATAGAAAATCGACTAGAGTCAAGTACAGGGGCGAGTAGATATCTCCACTGGCTTCTCTGGTCGCGAGAGAATGCAAATGTAGTAATGGAATTAAAGAATAAAATAGATTCCTGAAGAGAGTCGCGTAGATTTGAGTAGAGATTCAAGTAAAGAGGCGAGTAGAAAGGCGAGTGGATGGGCAATTAGAGATGCGAGTAGAGAGGCCAGTAGAGAGGCGAGCATAGAGGAGAGTACAGAGTCGAGTAGAGAAGCCAGAAAAGAGTCGCGTATAGAGGCGAGTAGAGAGGCGAGAGGAAAGTCGAATATAGAGGCGAGTAGAAAGTCGAGAACAGAGGTGGTAAATGGTCGAGGCTAAAGTTGAGTAGGGAGGCGAATTTATTGCTCAATAGCATCGGCTGAACACTATGCGATAACCGACATCCACGCGGGGGGAGCCACGGGCAACAGCAAGTAAAATTATAAACCGAGGTATAATAACGTGACCCGCAATTTCTTTTTCATTTTATCTATACTATATATATATTTCTATCTATACCATTTTTATACATTTATCTCATTTAGACTTTTCTAAACACAATCTTCTTCTTATTATATATAAATCCGTTTTGGATTCAGTGAATATGTAACTTTTCTGAATAGTTTAAGTACAATAACATTATCTTCGATGTATTTCAAGTAACGGAAAGGCACGATCTTGGAACAAATCGAAAAAGGAAAGATTTTCCTGTTACGCGGATGCCGCAATTCCCATCTGAAAAATATTATATCGAAGACTTAATATTTTATCTGTTCTATGTTCTGCTTGTAAAGATACTGTTATGTTGTGCGTTTTCAGTAATCGTTTATGCTTTCCAACCATAACAATGTAGAGCTAATCGCCCAAGGGATAAAATTACATAATGTTACAAGTGTGTAAATTTGGTGATTACCGTTGAAGCGCAATTGTGACCCGAGCCGTTAGGTGAGGGTCTTAAGAGAGCCGAGGACGGTTATCAACAATACAGACGTGCATCAATCACTACATGACGGTCTTTACTCACAGAATATCAAAATTAATTTTTAACACTTCAGCTGGCTTTCTTCAGCTTCAGCAATTCTATATAATATCTGTCATTTTACGAATATAGTCTTAAATTATATTAAGTATTTCATGAGATTAGATTAGATGAATTAATGAATGAAACTGCACATAATTTGAATTTAAAATATTCGTTTGATACAATAAAAAACTCACGTTTTTTAACATACGTTCGTAAAGTTCGTATGTAAAGTATTAAAAAAAAAACTTGCACTCCGGAAGTGCCGGCAGAAGTGAAAACTTTTTCTTTCTTTGTTTCTTCGTTATATATAGAGAAAAAGATAAAAAGAACATACCATACCCTACCATACCTATAATATAGCGCCAATCATATAACCTATTACTAATTTTCTGCTAATTTTCTGTCAGAAGAAATTAATAAATTACTAACAGAAAAAATAATTACAAAAGGTAATAAATTACAAAAAGAAAATTAATCACAAAAAGTGTCAGAAGCCCAGGTTCGAACCCTGTACTATCTGAAACCATAAGTATGCAGGCACATGGGGTTTACTTCGAGTCTGGGGCCTCTTAGTAGCCCATTGTAAGCTTGCACTTACAATCTGCGTGGATTTTACGGGCGAGGAGATAGGACAACCTAATACACGAATCACCACATTTCAATTACATCAATCACTGACTACACATTTTACAGACACACTCGCGATCTATAACCAAGTATATTCAACCGAACTAGGAGCGTTCTGCTAGACACGTAGTGCTCGGTCGAGGTTCACAGCGATACTGATCACGATTCTCCGCGCGCCCCACCAAAGTCAATGATCTGTCAAACTCAAATTGACCGAATGAACGAATCACACTCGACCATAGAGCATTAGAGTCTTGCATTACGCCAGAGTGAATTTCATTCACTCTAATCACACAATAATTATTACGCGCCGTCAAGTACTTAAAGGCGAAGCGCTCACCGCTAAACTAAGAAGCTTCTTATCGTGTCTTGCAAAATAATCAGTCTATAGCTAATATTGTATGACGTCAGTCGTCGGTTACGGTTCAAAGGTCAAGTGATCCTGCCGCGCGAGTTTAACAATGTTTACCCATCCAACGCCGCTAAAGAAGTTTTGACTTCAAAAACCAATTAATAAGTGTGCAGTTAGTAAAATTATGATCAACTGTTTTTGATGACATAGTTTTGTTTATTGAACACGTACCTACAAGTTAAAATTTTGCACGAAGTTGCATGAAATGAGTAAGCAATATGTATATTAATTTATTTGTACTATTGAACACGATTTTTAGGGTTCCGTAGCCAAATGCCAAATGGCAAAAAACGGAACCCGTGTGGATTCGTCATGTAGGACCGCAGGCTATTTTAGGCGGTACGTGAGGGTTTTTAGTCGGTAGGAGTCCGGCATAGCATCCATGAAGGATTTTCCCTCACGATAAAAAAAAAAATGTAGGACTGTTTGTCCGTCCGTATGTCACAGCCACTTTTTTCTGAAACTATAAGAACTATGCTGTTGAAATTTGGTAAGTAGATGTATTCTGTAAACCGCATTAAGATTTTCACACAGAAATAGGAAAACAAAAAGGAATTGTGGGTTCTCCATACTTAGAACTAAAACTTTTTTCCATCTACCCATTCCTCCCCCCTGTAACATTTCAAATAAGAGAATGATAAAACTTAAAAATATGATGTACATTACCATGTAAACTAATACCGAAAATTGGGTTAATAAAACAAAAATATATAAATGCTCACTTAATATATTTGAACGAACTGAATATTGAAATGAAAATGAAGATACATAATTTATATGCACACAAGAAACAAATTAAAACAAAACTAGCCCAAAATGATGCCACAAAAGGCCATATTTAATCAAATTCGTCCATACTGCTTTTTCACTGTTGCACCGCTATCATCACCTACATTAATTATAAGTTCGTTTTCTTTAATATTATCCATCTTCGCATCTCTTTCATAATCCGCCCTTATTAATATAACAGTTCTATTCACAACGTTTCCCAGTCTCCTTTAGTCACATGTTCACAAGCTTCTTCTTATATTTTTAGTATTTTTGCTGTGGGGGTTTTTATTGTGCCTTGCAGCATATCCTTTCATTTACACCAACAAACCCAAAACAACTGAATTGCATTATATTCACAATGGTATGCCGGTAACCATATAACTCTGTTGTGTTGTAACGCCATGTTAATATTCATGTTCTAACGCTATTTCGTCAATAACGTATCAAATCTTGGTTGGATTATTTTCTTTTAAAAGACGTACTAATTCCGCTTTTAACTTATTTATGTTTGCATCTACGCCATTTTTTTAAGCCATGCGACGATGTCAGCTTGTTTTTGGGATTGGGCAAGTGGCTCGTCGATTTTGCATCGAGTGGTATAGGGCGTTGTCCATAATTATAATAGATGGTTCAGGGAGGTTTCCCAACATTGAGGTAAACCATTCAGTAAACTAGTATTCATTCATTTCTTCATGATAGTCTCCAATGGTTTCTGACGCAAAAGCCATGAGAGAACCTTCGACAAACCCGTTTATGGTTCCAGCGTGACAAATTATAAGTCGCGATCCTTTTCCAACAGGAACTGTGGACGTAGATGCTGTGTCATCGGTCCAAGAACGGCTTACAGTATGGTTAGCATTAAGCCATGTTTCATCCAAAACACAATAGGTATTTTGCCAATTTTCAATATCTTTCACTTACCGTAAAAAAGTATAGCTTGCCATCACGATATCAAAACTTTCCATCACTATGTTGCGTTTGTTACATTGTTTGTATCGAAATCCAACGGTCTTCAAATTTTTTGTTGAAGAACTTTCCCCACCGAACTATAATCCAGCTTCCTTCAGTGATACAACTCACGTATCTAACTGTTTAGAACAGTTCTCTGCGTTCATTCGGCCATATCGACAAATTTCAGAACAAAAGGCATAAACAAAGTCCAAATTAACATACTGCAGTATCAATATCCGAAATCTAAAGCCAGGTTAAAACTATATCAGAATCATAGTACACTTACAGTTTGTACTTTTCGAACCAACGTCAAGTTGTAACTGTTTTTTTTTTTGCATAGAGCATTGACGCGACGAGTTTGCCGGAGGTAGTAGTTGTGCTGGCCAGCGATCCTTTGTGACGATCGTATTAAATTTAATTTCCTTAAATTTAGAATTTCGAAAAATAAATTACGAGTTGTGTGGTGAATAGGTACACCAATAATTATAATCTTTCAAAAATAAAAAATAAATGTTCGCGGGACCCTAATATATATAGTTTAGAAATCAATGTAATAAATAAACTTTGTGTCCTAAAACATTGATAACTTTTATGAGTAACTGCACGTCACTATTGGCAATAAAGAATATGTAATTACTAATTAATGCGAAACTTCATGAGTGGACAAACGCCAAAACGGTCATCATAGCGTGACGGTAGTGTAGTAAGTAGTTTTATTAATACGCCATAAATCATAAATCGTAAACATCGATCAAAGTTACAACGAACTACAAGAACTTTTATATTATACTAGCTGATGCCCGCGGCTTCGCCCGCGTGGAATTCTGTCCCCGTTTCCGTGACGGCGTAACCCTTTTTTTAAATTTTTCTCTGCGTAAGAACCATCCTTGTACTGCAAGGAATATTCTATAAAAAGAATTATCGAAATTGGTCCAGCCGCTCACGAGTGATGGCGTGACCAACGGAAATAGGGATTCATTTTTATATATAAAGATTATATTACTTGCTGCTACGGAACCCTTCATGGGCGAGTCCGACTCGCACTATATTATTACACTTTGCGAAAGTTTGCATTATACAATTACGGTTGGCATTAAAAATAAATGGAACACTCAGTTTTGGTCCCGGTTACATCCACAGTATATTTATTGCCTTGGAATCTAGAGTCCAACCTCTTATTTTTTCTCGTGACTTGGGTTAGAAGACAAGATGACACCTTCTTTTTTATACACCATTAAAGTATTAAAAGATGACTATTTATTAAAATGTATATACAATGCACAATGGGTGACCTTATCGCTAACAGCGATTTCTTCCAGGTTACCTTTGGATGGATAGAAGCAAAGGAGGTGACAGGATAGCGTACAATTATTTTTAAAAGTTAAGTGACACTGACGAATATATTAAATATATAAACAAAATAAATATCAGTCATATTTAAAACATATTAGCCAACAACTCAAAACCAACCACCCAACCTATACATTACTAGACACCATCTACCAACATAAATACGAACCTTATGGCCAGTTGCTAACTTATAAGTATAAAAAAAAAACTTGTCGAAATAGCCTCCTTTCCTGTAACTTCAGTCTCATAAAGTTTGATAATCACGAACAATGTGCAGACGGGGTTCTGAAAGTCGATACGGGTAAAGGCATACACCAGACGAACGATTCTTGAACTCTTATTATTCTTTCAGCTCAAAGTTCTGAGTAATACTAAATCGTTTTCATTAGCATCGATTTTGATATTATTTACGCCAGACCATAAGATCTTGTTATTAAGACTTCTATAAAGTTAAATATTCGATACAAGTATCGAATGATCCAGCTGTAATATTATATCGATCATTAATTAAAACTTCACGTATTAACAATACATAAGAATGTTCGAGTATTCAGAATTATGATTTTTGGTAGTTGATCAATTGATATAAAATTATGTATTTGTCATTCTATATGGCAAAGTAGCTAAACCCCTATTTATGAGTGATCCGATTTTTCTTGTAATTTAAAATTTAAGAAAGGTTTATCAAACCCTTTCTTTACGTATAATTGCAAAAAGAAAACATACTCAGGTTAGTATAAGATTCGGCATAAATAGGACTGTTTGCTAAAATTAGAGTCGCGTATCTGTGAATAAATCACTTCAGCCAAACATTAAATCGAGTTCATGCGGAGAACACAGCATCAAAAGCTCTCTTGGGATATCTTGTGTCTTCAACTTGCTTCCGCTGACTCGAAGTGCGACTGATAAACCACGATACCTACATGCGATTATATATTAGTGATGTACATGATTACGACATGATTGATATAAAAAGTAATATTATAATCAGTTATTTGAAGTATTCGTCATACAGTGTATGTGACGAGATAATAGGATTTATATCGAACGAAGGCGAAGAAAGCCAGCTGAAGTTGTTTCATTTGAAAGAGAGGCAGGAGCGGAATAGTAATGTGTTATAGAGCGGCCCCCTATGATGCGATTTCAATGTTCGTATGGAGGGTTGGTAGTCACAGTGTGTCTTTTATGTCTTTTATGTGCAGTTGTCTTCCTCCTCACTAATTAAACGTTTTTTTTAATTAAATGTTATATACATTAGAGAGACTATCCACATTTTTTACGGAATCCGGAACTCTGGAATCATCTGTCCTGGTGAATTCTAAGATTTTTTTTTACTTGGCAGTTATATTATCTAAATATAAAGTGACAATATTATATTTAATTATCTATTATGGTAACCCTCCTCCATTTCCTTCGAATATTTCTACAAAAGCTATTACGTGTACTGGTATACGATAGGCCATTGGCAAAAATGCACATTAATATTCCATACCAGAATCCATTTTAATCTCAGGATTGGTTCAATTCCAAAAATGTTTTTGTGTAGGATCACCAGTTTATTGATGAAAAATAACCTTTTAACTAACGTCTTGCTACGATCTGAAGCAGCAGAACAGCCACAATACACAAATTGTTGGATACTATTATAAATATAAAAGTTTCTGAACATGTTTCGATGTTTGTTGGTTACTTAATCACGCTCGGTTAAATGTATCTAGCTGAAATGTAGTACAATGATAAAATATTATATAGTCTACAATAACACATATGATATAATGAGCAGAGCCATGGGCAACAGCTAGTTATGGACAAAAAAGGGTTCACGGTACGGTATGCGAAGTTATAGAGATTTTTAGTCCTTGTTGTACTGATTGAGTGTATTTAATATAATATTGTATTCACAGAATTAGATTGACATAAGTTAAAAATGTATGTTAAATATTGAAGAATAAGATATATTCGAAAAACCTTTTTAAAAACAATCTTTTTTTTTTATTTTTTTTTTCTTGCATTGTCATCCGAACTGAACGTGCATACCAAATTTCAGCTCAATCGGTTGAGGGCAAGTGCCTTAAAATTGAGTTGTAAGATTCCACCCGAACAAACATACATTGCAAGTTAAATAAAAGCTTGTAAAAATCAATATGTAACGTACATGCAACCACAAAAGTAGATGATGATTGCATAGATAGGTACTACAATTCCAGTAAATTGTAGTATTTTTTATTTATTTTTGAATAGTTTTATTGTGTGTCTAAATAATGAAAAATAGCTGACTAAGTAGTTAGCAGCAGTTTTATAGTAAATTTTATTTTTATTTTAAATCTAGCTGTTGCCCGTGGCTCCGCCCGCATGAATGTCGTTTATCGCGTAGTGTTCCCGAGCTCTAATTCACCTCTGCACCAAATTTCATCAGAATATCTTCAAAAATTACAAACTTCGATCCCCTAATACTCCCCCCACCTCTCCTCTCACCCCTTCTTTCGCGATATAAGGGAGCCTATGTACGTTCCTGAGCTTGATTCATCCCTGTACCAAGTATCAGCTCTTCGAGCGCGTGTATTTTTGGTATTCAAATCATTTGTAGTGGCCTGCTCGAACGCCAACACACTGTCACTTTTCTGTATTTGCCGGTCGGATTTGTTGACATTAATGATCACTGCTCCGTTCCCTTGATTAGTAGCGTCATGATATATAGCCTATGTATTATTCTGATATATAAGCTATATTATTAGTTTCATTAAAATCCATTCAGTAGTTTTTACGTGTACGAGTAACAAACATCCAGCCATCCATACTCACAAACTTTCGCGTTTGTATATCATTTCAGCCGAAAGACGTCCACTGCTGGACAAAGGCCTACCCCAAGGATTTCCACAATGACCGGTCCTGCGTCTTCCGCATCCATGCCCTTCCCGCGACCTTCACCAGGTCGTCGGTCCACCGTGTGGGAGGCCTACCTACACTGTGTCTTCCGGCGCGTGGTCGCCACTCGAGAACTATCTTGCCCCAGCGGCCATCTGTTCTACGAGCTATGTGCCCCGCCCACTGCCACTTAAGTTTGGCGATTCTGTGTGCTATGTCGGTTACTTTAGTTCTCCTGCGGATCTCCTCATTTCTGATTCGATCACGCAGGGAAACTCCGAGCATAGCACGCTCCATCGCCCTTTGGGTGACCTTGAGCCTTCTTATGAGGCCCATAGTAAGGGACCAAGTCTCAGTCCATAGGTCATCGCTGGCAACACACACTGGTCGTAGACTTTAGTCTTGAGACACTGCGGTATTTTGGACGAGAAAATATTCCGAAGCATCCCGAACGCTGCCCAGCTGAGATGGATTCGACGATTGACCTCTTTCTCAAAGTTGGACCTGACTAACTGGACTATCTGTCCCAGGTAAACATATTCGTCGACAACTTCGAGTGTAGAGTCTCCAACCTTTAAAGAAGAAGTGGGTCAGACATGGACATTTGACATAATTTTCGTCTTGTCCATGTTCATTTTGAGGCCCACTTGTTGGGAGGCTCTACTGAGGCCATCGAGCATTGTGCCTAGGTCTTCCAAGGTCTCAGCCATGAATACGATATCGTCAGCGAATCGAAGGTGAGTGATCTACTCGCCGTTGATATTGATGCCGAGTCTTCTCCAGTCCAGGAGCTTGAAAACATCTTCCAGGCCGGCGGTGAACAGTTTCGGAGATATAACGTCTCCCTGTCTCACCCCTCGCTGCAACTGGATAGGTTTTGAGCTTTGATCCTGGAGGCGGACTGACATGGTGGCGTTTTCGTACAAACACTTCAGCGCTTCGATATATCGATAGTCAATTTGGCACCGTTGGAGAGACTGTAGCGCAGCCCAGGTCTCGATCGAATCGAAGACTTTCTCATAGTCCACAAACGCCAAGCAGAGTGGCTGATTATACTCCTCAGTCTTCTGTATAATCTATCGCAGCGTATGTATGTGGTCTATGGTGCTAAAGCCTTTTCGGAAACCGGCTTGTTCGGGAGGCTGGAAGTCGTCGAAACTGCGAGCGAGACGATTCGTAATGACTCTCGAAAACAACTTGTAGACATGGCTCAGAAGCGAGATGGGTCTATAATTCTTCAACAAGGTTTTATCACCTTTTTAAGAAGAGTACCACCACACTTCTGTGCCATGCCTTACGCGTTCGTCCCTCGAGTATGACGGAATTAAATAGCTTCTGAAGAGCTTTAAGTACCGGTGTTCCACCAGCTTTTAGAAGTTCAGCCGTGATCCCATCATCACCCGGTGCTTTTTTGGTTCTTTAGCTGTTTAAGAGCCATTCTAATCTCGTACAGGCTGATATCCGGGATATCTTCGGTAAAGTGTCGGGTCAATCTGGGTCTTGGGTCTTGGACAAGAATTACTTCACTCAAAAACTATTTTTAGAATTTTATAATGATTATCCACTTTTGTTGCTATATCCATGTTTGTTGAGATATCTACACTACACGGACTGAGTGAAATAAATTTTGAGATACTATATAAACCTACCTTTTTGTACCCGGCTACCGCAAATTAATGCTCAGAATGGATTACAATTTAGAGTAGACAGGTTCCACTATTTTTTGTATCTAAAATTTCACACAAGGTTTGAGTGTAAATATAGAAACAAAAGAAAGTGAAGCCCATATTTTTTTAAATTATCATTTTTTCCATTGATATAACATATTGTGTTTTTACTAAAGTTGTTTTACTCTTTCTTAAATTCAAAACGTGAAAAAGTTTTCTTGGGAACATGGCTACTTCCTCGTATAAAGTATAGTATAGTTGAGGAATATTACTTCCAAGTTCAGATTCATATGTTTACGCTAGATCTTGTCAGTGAGACCAATTTGAAATAAACTAAGTAACTGAGAGAGTTCACAGTAAGCTCACTTTGTAGAAAGTAAGATTAATTTATATTAAATGGGTGCCCATTTACAAGTGTCAGTTAAATGAGTCATGAAACTAATAGTCATGATTTCCAGTTAAACTAAACACGACGATAGTGTTCAAATCTTTTTTATAACATAGGAGGCAAACGAGCAGGCGGATCGCCTAATGGTAAGCGTTCACCGCCGCCCATGGACACCTGAAATACCAGAAGGGTTCTAGGTGCTTTGTCGGCCTTTAAGGTAGGAGTACGCTCTCTTCTTGAAGGTTTGACGGTCGTATCGGTCTGGAAATACCGCAGGCGACTTGGGCAAAAAATACCTTTCATTTGAGACATGATGGGGTCATATCCATCACAAAGACGATGTAAGAGTAATCTGTTGCAATTTCACGATCAACGGAATTACACAATTAAATGTTGTCACGATAAGTATTTTTAAACCCTTTTTAGCTTGATGAATCTTCCCTGTTAAATTACTAAAAAATGGCGAGGCTTTCAAGCGTGTGTAGATATTTTAGCAATCTAGAATAATTCAGTTAATTGATCAGTTAATCCAGCGAGTAGAAAGTGATTATCGTGGGTTTCACCTTAAGGTACCTATATTTCTGAACCACACACAACAGTGCTGCTCAGTAGTGTTACATTGTTCGTGGTTATGTGCTGTTGTGTGTTCATTTATTTGCATGCAGCAGTGCTGCCACTGCCTTGCTGCAGCGACATTGGAGCGTAGCTCGGAATGTGATCTCATAAAACCATAATGGGGACCAGTGGTACCGTGACAGCACTACTGAGTTCGGAATCTTACCTCTGACATGTTGGTGTTGATATGCTCTATATAACTGCAACAATTACAATATCGAAACCATTAGGTTACAAGGACTGATATCTAATTATATGACAATCAAAATTTTTAATTGTCATTTAACTCAATAATCTAACCTAATGGCAAGCATTTGTGCTGCATAAATAGCTTAATTGCTTGTCTTAGAAGTGAGTTCTCATCCGTACTGCAATGAGCTGGAGGTGTTAGATGGAACGTCAGCTATCTAGTCATAATGCCTTTCAAAGGTGTTGAATTTTTTATCGTGTTACAAACAAAAGCGGCACAAAGAGGACTTGTTGCTCTCAGTACAATCTGAGCATAAAAGGCTTTTATTACTCGTTTTTATAATAAATTAAGATTGGATCACTAACTAAACGGAAAAGTTTTAAAATAACACCATTTGTGATGAATCTCTACCGTACTGATATCTAAAGTAATTTATTTGTTTAAAAAAGAGAAAAAACTTTATATAATTGAGTGTAAACTGTATTAACGATAAGTAAACAGTTTGCAAATCGAAGATAACACTTTTACTTGACAAAAAATGAAAGGAGTATTACACTAGAAGGACATTATTAACAGCTTCAGCTATAGACATCTCAGGATTAGGTACTTATTTTAATAAGAAGTAAACAGATTTTTATAGTGAAAAACGCCAATTCGTATACTGAATGTTCAATTCGATTCCTCCATTTCTTCTCATCAAAATTCAAAATTTAATAAATTGTTAAAGACACCTTATTTAAAATACAAATACTTAAGTTTAAAACTACAACTGTAGACTTCGCAGCGCAATCGTAAAGTGTAAGTATAATTTACTTGGTGATAAATGCGGCAGAGGCGTTATGACTAAGGATCAAGATTTTGCCACACTAGTGTACCACCGACGTGACCAGCAATTTAGGGTAACAAAAATACTAGTAATGTTGAGGGTTTTTTATTACGTGCGGGTAATCCCCACGTATACTTCCCCCCTCTCCTCCGGAGCCGGAGGGGAAGGTTATGTCGGACTCGAACCGACTTAACCGCACGCCGTCTGTGGGTTGATGTGCCAGGCCAATGGTGAGGTTGTCTTGCGATATGTCCCTCGCACACCGGCTGACCCAGGGCTATTCTTCTGGGTCTGGCCCTCCTCGGGAGGGGGGACCAGCTCCCGCCTCGGCGTTTCGAACGCCGGACACTCGGTGAGCGTGTGCAGCCCTAAGTCCACGCTCGAGTCGCTGTGATGGCACTCGGGCGTTGGCTCTATGCCCATCAGATGCAGGTACCGCCCGTCGGTGCGAGAGGCCACCGTGTGGCCTCTTTAGCCACTCCCCCATGATGGGTCTTACCGCCGCAATCACGGCGTGCCCTGCGCGTGGTTGCTCAAGTCGTAGCTCCCACTCGGTCACCATGGCCATGTGGAGCCGGTATTTCTCGGCCCGAATTTCTTCAGGCTCGGGATCGAATTCCCGCTTCCGCGTGTCTCTTCAGAACCGATACAGTGCCGAAAGGGTCCTCGCTTCCAGAATCCAGGGTGGCGATCCGGTCAGGAGACTTGCCTATATATTCAAAGGATATCGTGCTGGTCCTGGAGGCCACCATCCTCTGCGCCGCGTTGAGCGGAGGCAAGAATCTGGCCCCCAGGGCGTCCTCTGGGACCCTCAAAGTAATGTTGAGGGTCACGTCACATTTTAACGGCAGTCATTTGAGGGATGTTTTGTTAAATACGAAATATGAACTTGTTGATCATATTTATTTATTAAATTATTCACATAATACAGTCTTAATATGCTGTTCACTAAAAAGAACATTGTATTATCACCAGTAATGGTATGCAAATATTGTATTATTTAATTCGCTTTTGATGATAAGTGATAAGTTTACACTAATACAATTACACTTAGTAGATTTCGTTTAGTAAAAACGAAGTTAAACTATAAGGCGTTATCCATTTATAATTAATCATTAATGGGCAAACATTAATATTTTTGTGAATACAGCCTCCGTGACGTTCGATTCCCGCTCAAAGCAAATATTAGTATGCACGAATTTTGAGAGCACGTTTGCCAAATGAAAATCTACGGCAGTCGTTACGGGTAGTTGAAGCCCTCAAAAATCCAGTTGTTGGATTTTTGAGGGCTATCTAACTGCAATGCTTTGGGTTGTGGATGTCAGTGGCAGTCGCTTCACGGAAAATGTCGAAGTTCAGCCAAATCCGCAGTTAGACTGGTAAACGCGGACTCAGGACTCCAAGTTGAATGCTTCGGATGCGACTGGGATTAAGGCTAGGATGAAGAAAAAGATTAAAAATTTTGTGAATAGTATTTTACTTTTTTTATACAACTTAGTTGGCAGACAATCACACGGCCCACCTGATGGAAACTGGTTACCGTGGCGTATGGACGTGTGCAACACCAGGGGCGTCACACTCGTGCTGCCGACCCTGAAGAAACCTTCTAATACCGGCAATTTAAAGTGAAACGGTATTTTTAATTTACTTCTTTTGTTCCATAAATAATACTTACAAAAGTACATTTAAGAAACTACACAACCGTTTTTTTATCGTTCAAAGGAACTTTACCCCGAGCACGAAAAATATTCGAATTCGTAACGTTAACGTATCGAGACAACCGAGCATTGTGATTGGTTCACAGTAGGCAGGCGGCCAATCGCAATTCTCCGTTCTCACGATACGTTTACGTTACGAATTCAAATGTTTTTCGTGCTCGGTGCACTGTATTAGAGGATTTATAAATATGAGCTACGTCAACCCAAACAAACTTATACGAAAACAAGAATAAAGTGAAAAATAGCGGCCATATTGTGCCTTGCAACAGCTGCGGTGGGTTCGTCTGCTGCTTTGTTTGGCAATCACTATTTATTGACCTATGCTTGCGTGCGGTGAATGTTTTTCTACCCTTAGGAATGTAAAAATATTATTAGGAATTCTTGGAAACCGCCCATGATAATACCTTTCTGCCATGGCTTATGTACACGTGCGGAACTAAAAAAAAATATTTGGTATCAATTCACACAATGATAAAATTTAAATATAAACTGAGCAGAGTTTGTTTTATGGGTTCTAGATTGAGGGTAAACACACTTAGATATTTTGGTAAAAAAAGGAAGAAAAATTTTTAAAAAATAAATTTTAACTTGGCATTGCATTAGCTCCGATACTGAGTAAGTCGTTACGTAACTTTGTGTATAACCAGCAGGGCTAGCATGGCACGAAGACAAAAAGTCCCCGGGGAGTGGAGAAAAATTTGTCTTTCCCTCCGTTTTTGTCCCTAGTTTCTAGTTGTGACTAGTTTCTCACCGTGGACAACGTTTCTCCACTCAATGCTACCAATATACGAAAAAACTCGTAATATTCGACAAAATTAACAAACCTAGCAACGTGCATATTTTATAAGAGTAATAGTGACTTTTAAAATTATTAGTATTATGCTGCAGAATATTATTATTGACTCTTCGATTCGATCAATAATATTGACTAAAGAGTGCGCCATATTGAAGAAAAAGAAAGACAGTCTGTCATGTAACGTTTTTTTACATGTTTATTTTCTGTTTATTCTGTTTATTTATTTACCCCATTTACCCGGTACATAACTCAATCGTATATTCTTTATAAATATTATCTTTATTGTAGTATTTATTGCAATATTAATAAAATGAGTGAAAAAAATGTTGTAAGTATGTTATTGTGAATGAATGTGTGAATACTGTGAATTCGCTCTAAACAATTTGTTACAAAGAATATATTTTTTAGGATTAGGAGCACAGCAGCTCAAATAAGAGTTTTAGTCGATTATGAAATGCATCATTATTTACCTTAGAAAAACTGTCTCCACTTTACGGCCGCCGTGCTAAGCAAGTGGAGAAATAGTCTCTTGTCTACGTCACAGCGAGGGACATAAGCTATCTCCTTTGACGCCATGCTAGCTACCAGGGAGAAACACCTTTGTTCCCTGTCTATTTGACATAAGCGGTGGAGAGAGATATTTGTCCCGCGCCCATGCTAGGCCCGCAGGTAAGTGATTGAAAAAAATTAAGTTTTTATAGTTCTGAAATGCCATAGGATCCTCTAAAAGAGTGCTGTAAACTGCAGTGGTGGTGGATTCTAGGGGACTGAACATTAATGTCATCCTTAGTGATTGTATTCAACGTTGTCGCTAGAGTTTGAGACTTAATAGAATTTAAATTAAAAATAGCGTAAAGATATCTGTATAAAAACGTAGACGTTGCTATGTTTCTATCTTTGCAACGGTATATCAGAACGCTTCACGTTTCGAAAGCATGTCGCATACGTATCTTAAATTTATCTTTTCGTAGCAAATGCATTGGATAAAATTCCACAGTCTCAACTTGGTCTCTGATAAGGTTCATACGCATGAGGTTTTGGCCCAAGTGCAAGCTGAAAGTGGTAGGTACGATAAATTGAAACAGCACAAAGCGAGTATGTCTGTTATGTAATTGATGAATAACTTTTAGAAGCGTACACAAAACCGCTTTAAACATTTTTAAATTTAATATAGTTATAGAAAATTATACAGCACGTAACTATTTATTATCATAATATGATAATAAATAGTTACGTGCTGTATAATTTACATATTATGTAAAAACATATTATATTATGTAAAAACAGTAGTAATTCGAAGCTGTCATGAAGTTTGTGTAGTTAAGTCACTCACGCCGCGCAAGAAATCGGGCTTTTCTAATATTACTACATCTGTGTTCTTATTCTAGTTCTAGGAAAAGTCTTTTATTGCAAAATGTTAGGTCTTCTATATAATATTATCTTTGTTTTGATGACAACCGGCCTATGTTTTATAATTTATTTCAAAAATATTATGATCAAGGAGCATTTCCTATTTTCAGAGGTCCATGGTAAAAATCTGTGAGGCAAGTCTAAAACCAATGTTTAGTGAGACCGATATTCTTAGCAATCCATGGATTCTCCGTGCGGGTGCCGGGTCCGTCGCGTTACTGAGTTGGGAACTCGGGACAGTGCCTGGGACTTGCAACCCAAGTGTAGGTTTAGTAGGGGCCCCTTTTGTTGATGCACTTCAACACTCACCTTCACTACCCACGTTCCCCTCCCTGCTTAACCAAGTTTGATACGAACCCACTAGTGCCGCTTTAGACATTCGTCCTAGTAATGAGCTTATTGTGGCTCTCGATAGGCCTAGATCTTTAAGTAGGTTATAGAGACATTTTGCTGGCATACCTTTCGCTCCCACTTCTACTGCATACAAATTAACCACGTAACCGTTTTTTATTCATTCGTTTGTGAGATCATAGTATTTATTTTTCTTTAGTGTGTGGTCCTTCGGTATATTTGCTTCCCTCAGTACAGTAAGTTCCACAAGGACCACATATTTAATCGTTTTCAAATAAAGAAATATGTCAGGTCTAGCTAACGAAACGCCAACATCTTCCGGAGTTTTATAATGCTTTTCATACGTGTCTTTTTCTTTCTTCTCTCTTTTTTCCTTGAATAAGGTGTTTCCCTGGATTTTATGGATGAACCTTCAGACACAGAGTTAATATGACGTCTGTTATTGGTCAATCCTTTTTGGGCTCTAGCTACTGCCAGACTCATTGCTTCGCGTATGATGATAAGCACCTTATCGTGGCAGCGTGAGTATTGGCCTTATATTGAGCTTTCAGGAACCTTTTAATAAAAAAGGTAAAATAAATATCTTTAATCCTCGGGCCACCCGAGGCTTTCGTCTTAGAGTACGGAATGTATATATATATATATATATATATATATATATATGTATACTAGCTGTCGCCCGCGGCTCCGCCCGCGTGGATGTCGGTTATCACGAATCGGGGTATGAAAAATAGATGTTGGCCGATTCTCAGACCTACCCGATATGCCCACCAAATTTCATGAGAATCGGTCGAGCCGTTTCGGAGGAGTTTGGCAACGAAAACTGTGATACGAGAATTTTATATATTAGATATTAAGGGTAATTTTAATTTTACATCAGACGGAATTAAGTAATTAAATAACAATTTTATTCAATTAACAGACATTTAGTATACACTACAATAGTGTTCACTAGTCAGCCTTGACCTAATAACACTTAAAAAGTATTATAGAATTTTTCTGCCTGGTCCAAATTGATCCTTACTCGTTTACTTCGCACGATCTTAAGCTCAATAGACACTCATCTCCTCTTCTGGAATGAGCGCTGAGGCTGAGTTAGCACTACTCGGGTCTACTCCTCCTACCGTGGCTCTTTTGAGGTGGGTTGGCTAGGCATTATTTTATAAGCCTCGCAGTCAACCGAAAGCTGTAAGATTGCAGCTTTCTCTTCGAATTATGTTCATATTATATTTTAGGAAGTTTATTGAAGTATGATTTTATAGTGCTATACTTAAATCCAACTTAAATCGCCGTAATGTCGCCAACGAGGTTATTCCAGGGGAAGATTTTTTCCGTTTGCCGTACACATTTTCATGAAATCATCCATATACCGTAGACGTCTCCTTCTACATCTAGATACGACAAAAGATAAAACATAGAACAGCATTCGTGAACCCATGATTTTAAACACCACAACTACATGACCATGTTTACAATATTATTACTTACCTCATTTTCACTGCAATAAAATGTGTTTTGTGTAATATAAAATTGTGGGCGTATTGGACATCACATTTGTTAATTTATTTCCATTTGGTTACAATGCCCAGATCACACTATACCATCCATTTCCAATACTCGCTCTCCGACCTGCATGAATAAATACGTTCGGTCAGTGGTCGCGTGCATCGCAGAGTTGGGGCGACGAATACATTTTGTTAATAAGTGTTAAGTACATTTCTATTGCGATATAGGATCGGCTCTGCTCTGGCCTTTCAAAATTAGTTTCACTTATCTTTAAGAGATGGCGCTGGTCATTTTGTGGTTTCATTAAACAGGAAATAGTCGTCGGCATGTCACGGGTGTCTAATTTAATTAACTTAAATGATAATTAACTATTAATCAAGCGTCCTCAACCTTTTGGCAAATTTTCATATCTTTATTGGGATTAAAGCATAAAGTATGTAGGGACAGAAGCTAATTTTCCGTTTTGTCTACCCCTCCGTTAGAACGAAGTGAATAAACGTACGTATTAATGTATTAAAAGTGGCTTATAAGGGAGCAAACATTCTACATTCAGGCCATCGAGATACAAGCTTAGTCTTTGTACAAAGCTGTGTCAGTGATCGTTACCACAGCTAAGCTGCTTAGTATTATGTAAGGTGTAAGTGTGGATTGGTATGCTTCCGTTTTTACGTAAATCTACCCGCTTAAGCTTAGAGATTGTACTTATGTTACATTTGCTTTTACTTAACTTGAACTCTTCTTTATCGGACTCACCTTTATCAATGACGTATGTCAGTGCAAATACTGCAATCTGAATTCAACCAACTTGTTCAAATTCAATCAACTTTGAAAATCTTTATGTACGGTTTCACATCATCCAGGTTGATGTCAACCTTACTTTCAAACCGGCACATCTGCAGATTGGGAGATCTTTGTGTACGGTTTCACATCATCCAGGTTGATGTCAACCTTACTTTCAATCCGGCACATCTGGAGATTGGGAGGTCAGACGACGCGCTTCTATAAAATCCATATGAGCTAAATCAAAAATTACTCAACCGTCATGATCTAAGCCAGATGATGATAATGATGACTGCCCAACTATTTCATTAATTCTAAATTATTTGCATAATATTTACTGACAGAAACAGTGACCCCAACTTAATAATATACCCGTGTTATGATGTTACACCAACCAACTTTGTATATGATGAAGTTAGACACCTGTTGCTCTGATAACCAGCTAGTTACCCATTAATACGCTATTGTCGTACCCGAGGAAAATTTTAAGACTCTCATAAATAATTTGGCGATTTTAAATACTGTAGTATTTAAAATGTGTTTTGCAGTATTACGAATAGTAATTATAACAAGCTTTCATTTTTCTTATACATGTCAAACCTGAAGTAATTGGAACAAGTGATCGACAGACTTGAATCTCTTCATGTTCAGACCCTTATAATTGTCAATCTCGTTTTTAGGCGCATGTTTAGAGGCCAACTACGTTTTCATTTGTAGACGTATTTAAATAGTGTTAATAGTTTGTTATTAGTTGATTTCATGGCTACTTTTTGAAAAATTTTTGTTATTCTCACTTTTAAATTACTATATGAAATTTGCTCCCAAAGGAAAAGCGTCATTCGTCGAAAAAGAAAACTAAGAACTAAATCTAAACGGAAAGTAAGTTACTTAACTAAAAGAAAAATAAAGATTTGAAGTATAAACCGTACATTTTTCTGTTTAATAGAATGAACTTTGAAGTCACAGGCCATCATTTTATAAGTATTGCGAGAGCTTGGCTTAGCGGGTGCCTATGCGGGGCCCAGGTGGCAGTGCCGTGATGGCTGTTGGACGGAGAGGTTGTGCTTCATGTTTCCGCGGGTTGGACATGTTTACGAGCCGAGATTAATGCTTGGGGATATATAAGACACTGCTTTGAGATGCCGAAAATGATTTAGTAAAGAAACCTGAAGCTTGAAGGGCTCAAGAAATATAGTAAAAAGTGTTAATTATTGAAGTGAAAACTTCTTTAGCGGCGTTGGATGGGTTAAAAATGTTAAACGCGCGTCAGGATTAGTTGACCTTTGAACCGTAACCGACGACTGACGTCATTCAACATTACAACAGCTACAGATTGTTCATTTTGTTAAGTGCGTCAAGAGGCTTCTCGGCTGAGCGGTTAGCGCTTCGACTGTAAGTCCATATGGTTTCAGATAGTACCGGGTTCGGAACTAGGCTTCTGAAATTTTTAGTGAATATTTTTTCTTTTTGAAATTTATTACGTTTTGTTTTTTTTTTGTAATTTATTACTTTTTGTGGTTATTTTTTCTTTTTGTAACTCATTAATTTCTTCTGACAGAATATTAGTGATAGGTTCTATGATTGGCGCTTTGTTATAGGTATGGTATGGCATGGTGTGTCCTTTTTATCTTTTTCTCTGTATATAACGAAGAAAGAAAGAAAGAAAAAGTTTTCACTTCTGCCGACACTCCCGGAGTGCAACCCGTCTTTTTTTTTTCATTCTCATAACGTGGCTCTAATCTCACCGAAATTAGGTACAATGATACCTATGCTCAAACTGCGGTTTTTTTATTATTAAATCACGACTGGGAACATTTTTTTTTAAATTTCGTTGAGTTACCTTTTTCTTAAAAAATAATTAACACAAAAAATCGGGTTCAATGGAAATAATAATATACCTATTGCTCTTTATTCACAATATTTTTTTACAAATTGTATTATTCACAATATTTTTTTAAAAATAATACCTACATTATATATACTAACCTGCAGGCTTAGGCGTCAAAGAATTCCTACCCATCGATATCAACTAGGAGGGTGGCCAGAAGGCTGGCGGCATTACCACGTTGAATGGCAATACTGATCCTTTGCGCAAGGAATAAACCAACAAATTCATTGATGTACGCGTGCCGTGAAAGTCGTCCCACGCTCCTACTGCATGAGAGACCATGGTGTCCAAGGCTACCAACTTCTTCTCCACAGCGCATCGATGCGGAGAAACGCAAGAAGCACCTAAATAAAGGCAGGCAGTGATACGGAAGGTGTTATTGTCCAACATAGTACCAATGTTGGGCGATGGTAGGGCTTGTAGCCAAACACCGGATTCCCATTCCCCCACAGCCAAGATGAGCACGCTCCGCGACATTGGAAGACGGAGAAATGAGATGTTTTATTACCATATTGCAGAGCGGCACGTCCCATTGTCTCTGGGAAGATGGGTTGGCTGGCAAATTGGCGTTTGGGCAAAACATTTTCCAAGCACTTGTTCATTTCATGCAATTTCGTATTTAAATAGAAAATACCATCTTGTATGTACGTGTACTTTTAACGTTTACTCAAATATATCCTTGGGTTTCTCTCTGTTTAAAACCTTAAGAAAATTTTATCACACGTGATAAACCAAAAAACAAAGAATTAAACCTCATTTCTTTTAGTCTGTATTTTTTTAATATTATTCCCGCCAGTCCGCCAGCACCAAAAAGTTTCGCAATTCGTTTTTTATTGGTGAATTATAGTTATTTAGTAATTAAAATAGGTAAAAGTTACGAAGAAAACGATTTATGTACCTACTGTACAACGCACGATATATGATGTTATTGATTGAGTCCTTAACGGTATGGAATGTTTACTATCTGAAAACTGATAGGGCAAATATCTATTTTAGTATTATATTATTCACAAGTGAAATGAAAAACGTCATATATTATTTTTGTTTTTATTAAGTATGTAAATAGCTTATACGATAACTACACCATATCTCAATTTTTATCACACTGCTGTCCATCCCAAGGTTCCCTGGAAGAAATCGCTTGCAGCGATAAAGCCGCCCATTGTGCATTAAACTTTATAGATGCTACCTACTTGTCCTACTGTAAATCTGTTGGTGTACAATAAAGAATTATCTATCTATCTATCTTTAATACACGTGTGTATTGTTGATTACCGTCTTTGGCTCTCGTTAGACGGGTATCAATATCGCCTCAGCGGTAATTACCAACCTTACCCACTTATACCATAATTTACTATTATCCAAAACTTTATTTGTCACAATACTGAATATATATTATAAGGAAAGTAAAGGATTTTTATATGGCTCTTTAACGAAGGTAATGGAAAGTGCAAAATAAGCATATAAACTGAACACTTACATCTCTAAAATAATATTCGGGACTGGGGTCATATATCTCTGACCTAAACTGAGTTTAACACTACATAGTTGTACACGTTTCTTGAGTGTCTTTTGAGGAGTGCTATCCTCGGGTTTCTATGTCGATGAATGAGCTCAAATTCAACAAGCATAGATTATTATGAAACAATCCGCATGTGCCATGGCCTCGTCTGTCTTGCGACCTAGGGTCGACATATACCCAAACACTTTAATTTTTTGCCTGGACATTTTTGAGTTTGAAAGGTTTTTAGTTTTCATTACTAGTTTAGAATAGTTATAAAAGTATCGGCAACAAAAATAAATTAGATTTATTTCCACTCTACTGAAGACTGAATTCTGTGCTAATCCAAGGCGTCGGGTCTACTGGTGGACTGCGGAGCGGGCAAGCCTGCCTGATCAACGCAAATTTCAAAAAAATAAAAATTATATATTTGTTTGGAGTTGTTATATTTTTTCCCCTATCCTTCAGTGCGTGACATGGCAACTATTGAGAAACACTACCAGAAAACTTAAAAAAAAAACATCGTCATGTAGGTACAATCATTTGCTTGTGATGACTTAAAACGACTTAATCCCAAACATTTTTGTCATTCAAATAGTCTGAAATGTTATAACCCGCTACACAATTTTGCCTTAATAGTTGTTTTAAATTTTTTTATGGACGATGTTCTAATTTCATTGGAAAGTTTATTGTAGAATCTAATACATTGCCCTATAAAATAGTTACTTATTTTTTGGAGACGAGTATAGTATAGTATGTAACACTATATTACCTTTACGTCTAGTATTTATACCATGTATATCACTCTTTTTAGTAAAGGAGTCTAAATTTTTATGCACATAAAATCAATTCTCATAAATAAATTGCGATATAACCGTAACAATGTTTTTTCTTTGAACTTTTCTCTTAGAGACACTCTAGGACCAAGTTGGTATATTATACAACTTACAGCTCTCTTATGCAATACAAAGATGGTATTAATGCCGCAGAATTACCCCATAGAAGAATTCCATATGACATAATACTATGGAAATAACTAAAATAAACTATTCTAGCCGTCTCAAAATCAGTAAGCCATCTAATTGTTTTTACTGCATATGCTGCAGAACTTAATTTGCCTGATATTTTTTCTTGATTGTGCGATTCCCAATTGATTGAATTTTTGACATTGATTTCTTCAACAAATATTATGAGTAGTTAGTACTGTATGCATTTAATTTTCACGGTAAAATACAGCACGTAGCATCACAATGATTTCGTAACAAAAATGTTGTTAATTACCATTAATTCGTTAGTTTCACTAATAACATACTAGTGTAATTAGAATTGAAATGTCTTCATCTGATAATTTACTAATCTCGTATGTTGACCGTTTCGGGTATGAGATAATAATTTTGTTACGAGTTATTGCCCTCAGCTCAATCCACGTGAAATTCTGATTCTATTGCCGAGACTCACCAAAACCGATTACAATCAATCTCTATGCCAAATTTGACCAAGGTGTAACAAACAAACCATGTTTACCATCCTTAAAAATATTTAACCTATTTTTAAAGGTACCCGCGGTAGCCTAGTGGTATGGGCAATGGACCGCTGAGACGAGGTCTCGGGATCGAGCCCAGGTTTTACCATGGCACACACCAATGACTTTGCGATGCTTTTCTAAGTTATGTGCGTATTTATCGCAGGTTTATAAGTGCCCGGTTAAGGGCAATAGGCTCGCCACCTATTATATTGAGACCTAAATATAAACTGGCGAAATGTGGGTGCTAGCACCTCTGCCTACCCCTTCGGGAATACAGGCGTGAGTTTATGTTATGTAAAGGGACTGAGAGACTAATATGTTGTTTCATTAGATTATCATACTTTTGAGGGCTCCAACTACCTGTAACCAAGGCCAGAAAACACATATACCAATTCACACTATTTTTATAATTTCCAATTTACTTTCCCTGACGCCGCTGAGTCTGACACTGTCATAAGGATGCCTTTAAAACTTAACTTAACATTAAGACCTCCTTTACAGAGAAACTCAGTGTCGCTTGGCCAGATCGATAATTTGCACTTTTCCTGAGTGCAAGTCAGAACTGCACAGTAATTACATTTGCTACCGCAAGCTGCCAACGAACCATTGAGAAGGTAGAATATGAAATGATTTTTCTAATTTCACTGACTTTAATATATTTCTAGGAATCTTTTATAAACATGAAGAAAGTTGAATAGTTTGCAAATCATCTGACATTTGTATTGTCAATATATCGAGTTTATCGAAAGCGATGAATATCGCTTCTTCGACGAAGTCGCTTACAATTTATGCAGTACGTGGATATTATTTAACTCCTGTAGAGTTAGTTGGGAGCAGCAATATTTATCGAGCTTACACACAATATTTAAAAAAGAAAAATAGTATAAAATTATTTCTCTCCCTATCTATTTAGTGCAGGAATATAGATGTATAAATTATTTAACTGAAGTCTTAAACGGTGTAACGCATATAATACGAATTATAATAATTAAATTTTACATGATTTGAGGCGTGTGCTGTCGATACAGAAAAAAAATGTAGTGGGTATTTTAAAGCTCAACTTAATTTACGCATTGAGCATTACAGATTCTCGTCGAGACATTCAGTTTACACTTGACTGCTTGTACTTAATTTAACTGATCCATTGCATGGCTGTGCGACTCAACACGTATATATTTGTACTTTGAAGTATAATATGCAATGTGATGTGTTGCGTTGAATTCTAGCTAAAGTTTGTATTTACTTTTTTGTTTGAGTTTTATTGAAAATGAAAAAGCATAAAAACTAGCCATATAAAAAAGATATAACTGAAAACTTCTGTTCCCTTATACCCTGGTCTGGAAGATTAATTATGCATACTTAATACACTTATTAGCGTCATAAAACTATAAAATATCTACATAATCATATTTTATAGCACACTTTTTGATTCTCGTATCTACGAGATCTCGCCATGCTATGCATATGAGATAATAAATTATTATTTGTATCTGAAAATCGCTATTTATCTAAAGTTTATACTGTAAGGTGAGTACTGTGTGTGATGCGATAGCTTGTTTTGTGCTGACTCCCTTTCTTTCTACGTAGGGTCTTTGAAAGTCAGGGTAGGATCTTTTGAAAGGAGTTCCGACTGGAGAAATACCTCCGCACTACAGAATAACGCGGCCATAATAACCTCGTGTTGTGTTCCCGGCGGTGATTAGGGTAGCTAAAGCCCACTGGAGAGTTTTTGAGCTGTCAGAGGGAAGATCAAAGGCTATTCCTGCTTTATCTTCTACACTGACGGCACAGAAAGTCTCTATGTTTACAGGGTCGGCAGCACAAATGTGACTTCCCTGGTGGTAAACACGTCCATAGGCCACGGTATCTACTTTCCATCAGGTGGACCGTGTGCTGATCTGCCATCTAAGTGGTATTTAAAACAAAGCCAAGAGTCAACAATAATTTCTTGGGATTATCAGGTTAGTTTCGTGAAAACTCAATTTCATTGTAAGAAAATCTTAAACTCGTAGATGGCGTTAAAATAAGAATAGTTCTAGGGGATCGGGGTCGCACAGCAAATCTTCCAGGTTTCATCAGATTGAGGCGATATTATAGTTGAGTGTAAAGCAGCTACGTTTTAATTTATTCTATCCTTGTATATTGTGTAATTATACATATCGTCGTTATGCTTGCCAAAACCAATATATGTTTTTGGTCAAGTTTTCAGGCGAGACATTAAACTGTTTTTTTAATAATTCATTATTCATTCATTCAAATATAATAAGATGTCAAAAAATACTTTGTATCAATTTAGATATAAGAGAAAATGATAAAAAATACCGTCCATCCACAATTTTTTTACCGTTACACATATCAGAATTATCTTGCTAGTGCCATTTCTTACAAGTAAATAATGTACACATATCCAATTTGTTAAGGAACTCAATAAGATTTATATAAGTGATAAATTCTGACAGGTGAAAAGGAACGAAGTTAATACGTTCGTCCAAAATAGTTTTAATAAGTAACACAATATAAAGGTAGTATAAGAGCGTTTTCACACTCATCCGATATCCGATGTCCGACAGCCGATATCGGAGGAAGTCAAATGTATGAGATATGTGTATGTCTTGTGAAAACAGCACAAGGTGTCGGCTATCGGATGTCGGCTATCGGCGTCCGACACCGATATCGGATATCGGATGAGTGTGAAAACGCTCTTACGGTTTCGAGCTTTACCGATTCGCATAAAATTTTCTTTAAAAGTAAAGTTCCAAAATAACTTAATTTTTAAACAAAATAACTTTTAAGGAAATTCAAATATTATTTTCCCCAAATGTTGGGAAAAAAATTGAACACACAATACACATTTTCAAAACTACCTACATATAAAAAAATTAGTATTTTGAAATATAATTGTTTAATTTTTAAATATAATGTCGTGAGGTGAAACCGGTCGGGTTAAAAATAAAAACAAAATAAAGTGTGGAAAAGTACAAGTGATATCGTTATTCAATATGTCAAATGAATGGAAGTTCATAAAATCTTAGCTTATAAACTCAGTGCCAGCAGATACCGCATTTTTACTCAAGGTGTCATCAGAAACCTTATCAACAATAAAGTTATCTTTGAAGCCAAACATTTATTAAAATGAGTAGATACTAAATGACTGAACTGGTTCCGGTTTAGAAATTAACTTTATTGAGTAACTGCACGTGGTATGTAGGTAGGTAGGTAATAATTTAGGATGCTTTGTTGGAAACCTCCACGCGGTGTACTCTGGGCAACGGGGATGGCGAGAGAAATACCGTATTGGTGGTGACTTATTTCTTCTTCTTCATCTTAGCATGAATCCCAGTCCCATCCGACGCTTTCACCTTGGAAACTAGGAATCACTTTACTAGTTTTACTGCGGATTTGGCTTAGCTTCGATATCTTCCGTGAAACGACTGTCATCTAGCTTCCACAACCCAAAGGTGATTTCTAAGCATTGCATTTAAATCAGTTGTTGGATTTTTTAGGACTCCAGCTATCAGAAACGACTGCCATAGATATTCGTATGGCAACTGAGACCGACGGCTTAACGTGCTCTCCAAGGCACGGCCAAACCAATGCAAACACCCAAATTCATGCATACGAATATTTGCACTGAGCGGGGTTCGATCTCGTGCCTCCTGCTTATCAGCCGCGTTCACTACCGCCACACCAAAGAATATGTTAAGTGAGCCCTGAAACGGCGTGTGGTTTTAGTCGGTTTGAGTCCGATGTAAATACCCTTACGATTCGACGGTATCCTATGAGTGAAAGTTAAAGGAATGTTTCCTTTGAGTGAAATTCGCTATCTTCAGTACTTAGGGTACTTCCCCTCCAGGTAAGGTTAAAATCTTCCACCCTGTATAGGAATTATGCGAAGTCATGCGAGCCCCAATCACGGTTGGAATTAAGGCTTACGTTTTGGTGTATTGGACCCACTCTTTTACTAATTCTTTCCTTAATTTGGTTTACTTGTATTTTACGACAGCGACTGCATTCTGAATCTACAAGCCCGAGAGGAAAGCTTGCGCCCAATAATATGCTACATAAAACATTTTACTTGTGATATGCTGTATGCACGTGCCATCTGTCTGGTTTATTTATTTCATATTAACATAAACTCACGCCTTTATCCCCGAAGGGGTAGGCAGAGGTGCTAGCACCCACACTTCACCGGTTTATGTTTAGGTCCCAATGTAATAGGTGGCGAGCCTATTGCCATTAACTGGGCGCTTGTAAACCTGCAATAAATACACACATAACTTCGAAAAGCATCGAAAAGTCATTGGTGTGTGCCATGGAAAACTTGGGATCGAACCTGAGACCTCGTCTCAGCAGTCCATTACCCATACCACTAGGCTACCGCGGTTATTAAGCTTGGAGATAAGTACATACAACCTTCTACTTCATATTTTATTATTATTTTGACGTTTTGCGGGCTATTTTATTAAATTATTGACATGTGTGACGACCCCCACTAATGGGGGACGGTTGGCCGCCTTATTCTTGTTGTATTGCGTAATGTGTTAGAACGTGCCTATTTGTGATTTTTCGGCAATTACGTTTCTTTTCATGCATACATCATTCAGGCCCTTTTCCCTTCAAGGTAAGCAGAGACAGCAGCGCCTCATCTACTCCTGTCCTTACTTACCCTAAGCAGGAATTGAACTCAACATATCTGAGTTAAAAGCTGAAAGTGTTCCCAATACGCCACATAGCTAGTAAAGCATTAAAAACCACATTGAGCGAAGGACACGCCTACAGCCGTAAAAATATGCACAATAGTGAGCAAATCGCGTGACATAAAGGCCACTATATACCAACACTTTTTCTTTTATTGATATCCTGAACTATGTGGGTAACTGGTAGAAGCAATCGAGGATGGTTAGTTGAGTTGCAGCAAAATTTAATTCTTTTGTTTTTTTACTCTCTTATTTATAATTTCCAAACTTGGTAGAGCGTAGGCCAGTAAGTACCAGTGTAGTATGGCGTTAGAACTCTACTCTCATGACTCTTAGGGATCTGACGCGTCACCAGATCAGTAACCACACACAAGTCAGTACACCTGCTGATTGACGGACAAGGGACAAGGGACCTTCCGACTATACTCTTGGAGTAGGCAGGTCAGACGACAGCTACTGCCATAAAAGCCGAAACAAACCACTAAAAGGCAGAGCAGAAGAGCGGGTCTAAGCTCCTAAGTGCGAGGTTTGGATACAACTGGGATTGACACTCGGTTAAAGAACTCTAGATATATCCATGAACATAAGTAATGAGGCCATTATTGATTGATTTCTAATTAATTTAATCAACTTTTTAATCGTATTAATATCAGAATATATGAATAGAAAAGTTTACTGTCTCTGTATAAAAACAAGTAACTTTTGTAAGTAATGTACCAATCACAGTAGTTTTGTCCCATAAGTCTGTGACTCTTTATTGTAATTGTAACTTTCTGCAATGTAATTTATCCTGTCGACTGCTGTATGAACTTATCAAAGCTACAATTCCACTATAAAATATTCATGCTAACTTATGAAGTATTTGCTGTTACTTATCAGAACAAAAAATGAGTTACCGTCATTCAAGTCAGACATTTTTTCTCAGCCCAATAACTTCTCCTGTTTATAAGAGATTTGTCCGACTTTTACTGCCTTTAGATTAAGCACTCAATCGGACGAATAATTTAGATCAACTGGCGAAGAAGGTGTCGGGTCAATCTGTCAATGATCGTTTGACTCAGTGACCTCGATTTTCTTAACTTTTTGACGCGCTCTAAACTGAATGCGATTTATTAGAATGACACATTGACATTTTGGATATTTAAATGACAAGAAATATGTAGTAATGAAGTTTCTGTATAGTTATCGAACGCGTATATTTTAATGCTTCTTATGGGGATACAAGTAGGTATACCACCAACGTCATTCACAATTAAAAGGTTATTGGAGGTTCGTAGCTGTGCCCGTGGAACTGAGCCGAACTTCACAGGTGAAAGTTCATTTATGTAACTTGAAATTTCACATCTTTGAGGATCTTAGTTAACATCAAAGTTAAAATTATACAAGTCTATTAGCTTCCAGTTTGGAAGTCGGAGTCATGGGACTCGAAAGTAATCATAAAGGTTCTTGTACATATATACACACCGCCAAAACGTCTCGCGTTAAATTCTCAGCTAACATACGGTCGTAGACATGTCTAGATATCGCAAATTTATTAAAACTACTAAAAAATTCATATCATATCTTAAATTATAGGAATTTATGATAACGTTTCACTATCTATCAATAAAGGTTAAAAATATCTCCCTGCTGTGGTTTTTTCAGGCGGTGATAGTATAGACTTCATACGGTACTTCTACACAATAAAATCTTTCATTATTATAACAACAATAAATTTGGCATAATAGGAAGGGTTTGATGTTTTAACTTTACCTTTTGATAGTGAATTAGTAAATTGATAACTAATTGATGAATCTCAAAATAGCAATTGGATCTTACTTCTGTTATAATTACGGAAGGAAGGTGGTTTAAAGAGAACAATAAAATTGCTTCTGGTAAATTGTGTTAGCTTTTTATACCGACATAATTTAATGAAATAATAGTACATTAAAAAGTGTGTCGAGTTGGTGATTACCGCTCAGGCGCCATTGAGACTCGAGCCGTTAGGTGAGGGTCTTAAGAGAGCCGAGGACGGTAATTATCAATGCACACGTATCATACGATGTTTTTCAACATTCTTGTGAATAAAATGATGCTAAAATAAATATTTACCTTTACAGTTTTCAGGTAGTAAACATTCCATAACGTTGAGGGCTCCATATTAGTCACATCATGTATCGGACGTTGTTACAACATAAATCATTTTCTTCATAAATAGTACTTGTAGACATTTTAATTAATAAACAACTAAAATTTTAAAAGCAACAGCGCGAAGAATTCCTTTATTCCTATCGATCAGCCATGAACTACAAGAGGTTACTTTTTTAATTCGTCACGGAATAAATGGGGAATTTAAAGTTATTACAGAGAAAACAATGTTATGAGTTAATTAAGTGAAAGTTTTCTTTAGTAATCACATACAAGTTGAAATTATTTATTTAAATACGAAGTTGCATGAAATGAGCAAATAATAAGTATTTGAATTATTTGTAATATTAAAAACGATATTTTTTGAATCGAATCTTTTTTTAAGAAAGGAGCAACTGAACCAATAAAATTTTAAGAAATAATCTATAAATGACGTGTGAATTCTAACAATCAAACAGCCACAGTTTGATTAAAATGTTATTATGTACTTAATTGCGATGAAATTAGAGCCAGTTTATGAGCAAGTGTTTTGGAAACACTTATTTACTACCCAGTAACAAATTTCTTAAAACAGGATTACATTAAAATTAATAAGGCTGTTATCCATAGGTGAGATGGAGGCCGGGTAGGGTAATAACATTTTTGTCCAATCTATTTATGTTTCAATTAGTTTGATTAATACATAATAATGTTCCAGGAGAGCTTATTAAAAGGATAAAGACACGTCTGCAAACATATTTCCTTTTCTAGGTTACAGTTATGTTATGTATAAATATGTTATATATGTTACGGCTAATACCCGAAGTGCGGCTGCACCTAGTTTTAGCCGGTTAGAACTAGGTGTAGCCACTTACTCTTGGTTAAACCTAGTACGAGCCGATTGTTTTCGGATAAAACTAGGTCTAGCCTTCATCATGCCGGCTACAACTAGGTTCGGCCATTCCCTGTTGGATAAAAGAAGGTCTATCCGATATCATTCCGGCTAGAACTAGGTCCAGACAATCCCTGTTGGATAAAACTTAGATGCGTGTCCCGCCAAGCCTTCCGCCCCGCGTCACACTCATGACTCACAGCATCTGCAGTAGCGGCGCGGGGTGGAGGGCATAGCGAGGCACGCGCCTCTGCAGGTTGTGAGCGCCAGGTGCTGCTGATCTACTGCAGGTCTACTAGCGAGTGTGACTCACAGCGTCTGCAGCAGCAGCGCGTGTCTTAGTTTTATCTAACAGGGATTGGCTGTACATAGTTGTAGCCGAGTAAAAATTCATGACGTGGACAGAGGTAGAGGCGACTTTCCCAATGTGTTAATGGTTGTACTTGAATGTAACGACAAGGGGTTATACAAATTAGGAAACAAATACGGCACTATTACAGAACTATTTTCAAGAAATCAGTTCACTGTGTGTGACTCAACATTTTTAGATATTGACATGGTTTCACCCGAAAAGAAATCACTACTCCAAATAGCCAATGCACAATCGACCTCTGGTGGGCAAGGTTATAAAAGATGCCACTGCAAAACCAACAGGGATTGTCTGGACCTAGTTCTAGCCAGAATGATATCGGATAGACCTAGTTTTATCCAACAGGGAATGGCCGAACCTAGTTGTAGCCGGCATGATGAAGGCTAGACCTAGTTTTACCCGAAAACAATCAGCTCGTACTAGTTTTAACCAAGAGTAAGTGGCTACACCTAGTTCTAACCGGCTAAAACTAGGTGCAGCCGCACTTCGGGTATTAGCCGTAACATATATAAATGCTGGAAACTAACTCGCTCAATCGGTAGAATGAATCGCGATTTTCGAGTAGCAGTTCAACATAACCTGTTGTGATGCGCATACATAAAATGCCAGCTGGATACTTATACCTACTGATGCTAGATGCGTCTGTTGTCTTGACAATGCCAAAGCCCAATTTCTACCAGAATTATTTAAATTAAATGTGATATAAATTAGAAATTGGATTAGTATTGGATCTGCGTGTGTACTCGCTATCGTGAAACACATATTACAAGCTAAGCTTAGTTTGGGCACATGAATAGCTATCTGTCCTAAATTATTTATTTACAAAGTAAATCATGTTCATCATCGTAATCATCTTAGCGTTGTTGGAGCCCACTTACTCCCACTTCTTTTGCGTTTTATTTGAGCTTTTATGAAATCAACTGCGTTGACCTTCGTCCTAACCAGTAAGTGTAATGGGTTGTAGGTGAGAATGGCTCGGTTTGATTGTTTACTAACTAATTGTAAAAAAGTACGTATACGTGTAGTATAGTACCTATATTAAAAGCAAGCATAACTTTTTACAGAGTAGTCTAATATTCATAATTTTTTTTATTGAAAAGAGTATACCCCAAAGTTGGTCCCATATTAATTTGAATAAAAAATCTGACCCTAATGATATATGATAAATCACCCCTATTTTCCATAGGGGTGATTTATTGTTCACTCACAAATTTTAGTGCTGAGTTGAGTAGTAGGTATAGCCGACTCAAAATTACTTAGCTATACTTATATTAGTTTAAGAACTTAGATATTAAGGTTAATTGAAAACTCAACTATTTACAAAAATATATACTTAGATAAAGTTTTGTTACTTTAAGAATTTAGTTATTAAGGTCAAAAAAAAAAAACATTATTTTTTGCTTTTCAGGTTTTTAGGCGGTTTAGTTTTTGTTCAAAAGGTTTTTTTTGTATATATTTTTACCGGAACACATAATATGCAATTATTAAAAATAGCTGCACGAACATTCGTAAGACTTTTCAATTTTTGTAATTGTAGCCAAGAGCCAACATTCGACTGTGCTCAAAAATTGTTTTGAAACTTAGGAGTAACAGTCAAATCTAACATTCACACATACTTTATAGGGCCTAACGTGATCAAAAAGTACAAGCAATCATATTTATTTGGGTAGCAACGTATAATGTGATCGGTTGGCCCTAAACTTCTTATAATATGTATTCTGAATGAAAACGGCTCACGGTATGAGATGCTATGACTTGTCTTGATCAGTGCCGAAATAATCGCGTGATACAGTTCTACAAAACAGGATTTACGATTGGTTCAGACATACCTCTTCAGTATTAAGTTGGTCTTTCTATATGGAGAGTCACAAAGAAAGGCCAAATTTTATTTTTTTATTATTATACATAATTTATAGAATTATGTAAATACTTCAATTTTTATTTATTATTGACATGAAATGACAGAATTAAAACAGAATAGTTACCTTGTCAATGTCAACACTACTTATTAGAACAAGCAAAGAGGAAATACTTTGTTAAAATATCTATTTATACAACCGCATTGATAGCACCTTATAGTGTCATCTCAATGGTGCAGATGAGACCATACCTAATCGACGGTTTCGTATGCACCATTGATGGTGCAAACGAAACTAATTAGTCTCATCTGCACCATTGATGGTGCAGGTCAATGGTGCATACGGTACAACGTGAATTAATACAAGAGTCCACCATCATCTATTAGTAGTCGATATATATGTTGATCTGTCTATGGCTACATCTAGCCTGTATAAAAATAACCACTACAGAGGGAGGTACCTAGCTAACCTAAGGGGGTAGTACAGATTACAATCAGTATTTAACCTTGAGCGCGCTACCGCAGGGAAAGACCTTGTGCCAGAGTTATAATTAAAGTAAATTCGTCAACTAATATAATTGGTGTTTCGTGTTCACCAGTGATATTTTTACGATTTACTATATTTTTGTTTATGGAACTGTGAATTTGCGTTATTCTCACTTTCACGGAGGTCATGGTAGACTTAGAAATATAAATTTAGTTATGGTTTACCTTACTAACTTTCTTTTGTCTCCACTTCAAGAGGCTTTAACCACGTAACAAAGCGAATGTTGCGTGTTGAATAAATAATGTGATTCGTTTGATTACCTAGCAAGCTATCTTATCTAGCTAATAGGCAGTTGTTATTTTTCATTAAAATACTGTTATTAGCATAACAAATACCTACTCTAAAAATGTTATTATCAACAATATACCTAATAACACGTCACTCATCAACAACGCTCAAAGTGTATGTTTACTGTAGCAGCCTAGCCAACAATCTCTAAAATGGTGACGGCACTGGCTATCGTCTCAGGGTTAGAAGGTCAGCCGAAGTCGCACCCATGAAGCGAAGGAGGACGCAAGGAAGAGAAGGAATCTCGAATGCTACTGGGAACAATATTAAGATGATGATTATGATTGCACCTCAGAATCAATATTCATTAGGACTTTGTATTTTTAATACACACTTAAGGTGCCATCACGCTCTGGGCTTTCCATAATAAGGCATAGGTTAGTACCTATTGCTAGATCATGTGGCAGGCAGGCCAAATTTGAATTTAAAAGTATAAAAATGCGTTAAGATAAAAAAGGTTGACAATATTATAAATAAACCTACTTAGATATAATACTACATTACCCCAAAAAACCCCGATAAAAAAAAAATTGAACACGGTGAAAATTTTTTTTTAAGTTAGTTGCTAGTTCCTTGCTCTATCATACCCAACTATTAAATTCTTTCGGAACAATACTTTCAAACCAAAAAAAAACTAAATAAATTACAAGTCACTCATCAAGCAAAATCAACTTTCATTCATCAATCAACGTACTCCCAAGGACAGCATTGAGGATATATATGATGGAAGGGCTAATTTAGATTAAAAGGTGTCATCACCCGCACCTTATGGAAACCCAAGAGATGATTATTAAAGAAAGTATATACAATAGAAGGTAAGATAGAAAGCAGTTACCCAAGAAGTAACTAAAAGATTCAAGATAGGTTACACAAGGAGTAACTAAAAGATTCAGTTTAAGGCTTATTTTTTTACAAGAGTAACGTAGAACCGCTCTTGATGTGTTTTGGGCTTATTTTTGGTGTTCACATCACCGCACCATAAAGAAGAGATAGGGATGAACCCTAGATGAAGAAGAAGTAAAATGGAGAAGAGAATGCAAATTAGCGAAGGGAAAGGGAATGAGCGATTATGAAAAAGGCCAAAAGGATAGGAAACTTGGAGAAACAATATAAGAATACATACAGAACAAATTAAAACTAAATATTAATAGTAACAGAACATTAACAAATAAAAACAGCAACAAAAGTACAAAGAAAAGACATAACTATAAAAAAAACAAATTACGAATTATAAGAGATAGAAAATAAAATAGACAATGCAAAAGAAAAAAAACCTATAAAAAAATCGAGCCCACGTTATGTAATGTTCTAAGTAGGGTAAGGTAAGGATGAAAGGACATGGAGAACATGAAACTTATTTTAAAATTATTTGCCTGAAGATCTGGAAATTGAGTAATTTAGATGTTGGAACAATAACAACCACCTTAGTTTTAGATTACATATTATAATTGTAAGTTAATTTTAGAATAAGTAGCGTATCACACGACCTGGCCCTTAACAAAGCTTGGGAAAAAGGAAATAATAATAGAACCCAAGATAAAAGAAATTTGTTAAAATTAAATGAAATGAAATTAAAAAGGAATTCAAGGTAAAGAGAAACATGTAAGAAAGTTAAATCTTTAAATTACATTATAACTATATGAACCATAGTCCATAATCTTACTACCCAAAATTAGGAATAGTCGCCTAATTAAAAGAATTAAGAAAGGGTAGTAAAATTTAATGGGAAAGAAAAGACCATGATAGAGAACAAAATAACCATACCAGTAAGATGGTTAAATTTTGTTTAAAGAGGACCTCCCAAAATTAGTAATTTGAAAAGTCTAAAGAGAGATCTAGATCCTGCCCATTGGACTAAAGGTTTAAAAAGGACTTAAAAGCAGCCTATCCAATAATGTAATAAAAAGAAAGTTTAGAATTATTACAACACGAAAATATAATAAATAATAAGGTACAGGTACGTGTGTAAATAAAACCCGTAAGGAATATTAAATGAGCAAAAATTCAAGAATTAGGTGAAAGAAAATGTAGTAGTTATATCTTTGAATAGAAATTACTAGTAATCATGAAGTACTAGAATGAGATCTAGGTGATTAATAGATATAATAAGAGTGTACCGAGTGTTAGTAACCAAAGTCAGACTGTACGGCGACCTCTGGCAAGACGGCAACGGATGCCCCAGAAAGTAACTTTCCAGTCCGAAATTGATGTGCAAGGCTTGAAACTGAGGATATTGTCCACAGCCAACTACCTGTAAGTCAGTACTAGTCGCACACACTAGTGTCTCCGAAGAGTTTAGCACAAGTGGATGCAGCTAGCTTGTGATGGTTCAGATGTGAACCTTGGAAAAGTGTTACTGTCTGTAAGATACGGTGTAAATGTTTTGTATTGAGTACTGTAGGAGTACTGTAATGAGTTATGTGTGAGTGCAAGCTGGAAATAAGATATAATTAAGAATAGAATGAGTTATAATGTGAAGAATTAATAACTAATGAGGTAAGCTAGTAGAATAGAGGTGGAGTTATCGTTACCGGCTCATCCAGTTATTTGAGAAAGTAAGTGAAATTTTACCAGACAGGCATCAAATTCATCACTATGTGGTATAATATCACAACGTTACCGCTGCGCCACCTGAAGCAGTTTAAGATTATATCAATAGGTTATATGTTTAGAGCATATAACTAAAGCTAAAAGGAAATATGTATTAGTAACATACAAAAAACATAACAAAGACATTTAAGTTTAAAAAAAATATTATTATTGTGCCAGGAGAGATGCCGAAGAAAATTTCCAATATGAACTTGTGTAAGCTTGTTTTAGAATTTTGAGGTAATAAGAGTACAGAGAAGTAATATCAATAGAGCTAGAAAGACAGGGGAGGGATTCGAACGGGATTCTGCCAATCTCTGGCCTAGAAAAAGGGATTTAGAGAGAAAAGGAGGGCGCCAAATCTGTAACGTAACAGCTGGTCCTCGAGGAGGGCCAGTGTACGTCAGATTGGTAAAGGAAGAAGGGAATAATAAGACGTGAACAGGGAAATGGCACTTCGTATTGTTCACAAGGATAAGATACACAGTTCAGAAGAAAAGCACTTAGAGTCATTAAAACTACACTATAGTCTTCGAATCTTCTCTTCATCTTTTCATATAAGATTCAGTGCTGTTATGGGCCAGGCTTGCACAGGCACTCAATGAGAAAATACGTCCACGGCGAGACTACGATGCGCAGCTGCGTTCCATCAAAAGCTTGATGGAACAGAAGATTTTCAGAGTGGCCTCCACCAGAGGCACGAGACTTGGTCAATCCTTATGATTGAATATTCATTTATAAGGCAGTGGCTTCTGAAAGATTAAAGATGAACTTCAGTAATAAGATTTAAGAGTTGTTTTCACCATCGAAACCGGGGCTCGAATCGGCGCCCTGGATTTTCCAAAAGCTTGTTAGGAACAACGCAGCTGTCAGTACAAATTTGAATTTAAAAGTATAAAAATGCGTTAAGATAAAAAAGGTTGACAATATTATAAATAAACCTACTTAGATATAATATTATACAGTTTATCATGATAATAATATATTATAACTGAAACCATCTCATTGAAATGATTACGGGGCTTACAGATAAAATTAGATTCTTTCCTAATGAATTTCATACTTACTGTAAAAAGAACAGCATTCCTTAAAAATTGAAGTTTTATTACTAAGGTTTTCTAATAATAATATTACATTTCAGCGGTAAATAACCTGAAAGTTAAATAATTAGATACAAGCCCCGTTTAGAATATTAGCCATACATTTTTCTGTCAATCTTAGAAAGAAAATATCTGTCTTGTTATAATACAACAAAATAACGAATTGCCATAGCACGAATATGACTTAATATAAACAAAAATGTTGACGTAAGAACATGTCAATCTTAAAATGTTATTCTTCTAAAATTCTATTGTCACCACGTCAAACGCATCAGACTCGGTGACTGGGGCGAACGGCGAAAAGTGACGCTTAACAACTCTGTAAACTCTATGATTGTAATGATCAAGAAATGAACTCGTTACAATTGTTTAAAACTACTTCCTATTTACATCACAATCATTTAGAGTATAATGCTTAGCAGACTTTAACAGATAGAATCTATCAGTGTAGTGAGTGCTACTGGCTGGATATTACGGGGAAATCAGATCTAGCATGGGTTCTAAAATGCGCCCCAAAGTCAGGTATGTACATTTGTTATTACGTATAAGCGATGCAGGGAACATAAGAAAAGAGTTTTATCTAATATATAAAATTCTCGTGTCACAGTTTTCGTTGCCAAACTCCTTCGAAACGGCTCGACCGATTCTCATGAAATTTTGTGGGCATATCGGGTAGGTCTGAGAATCGGCCAACATGTATTTTTCATACCCCGATTCGCGATAACCGACATCCACGCGGGCGAAGCCGCGGGCGACAGCTAGTAAATAATATTATTTTTACTTTCTTTACTTTTACCTCGCCAGATATTTCGACTATCGCTATTAATTGGTAGCTACTTACAACACAGACAAGGCTGGTTACAAATAGTTCTATTCTTTAAAATATATGTATCTTCTTACTGCAAATAAGTTAAATTGTCTAAAATGTCTTTTTATGTTTGTGGCATATTGAATGTAAAAGTCAACACCTTAGTTCTACTTTTAATGAAAAATATTGTTACACGAGGGAAAGTAAATATATTGTAAAAATGAAACATCAACAAGTGTTCCTTTGAAATGAATTGAAATCGCGCCTGGTTCAGAGAAATATGAACGCAAGCAATACAAAAAGATGAAAACTGTAGAGTCTTATTTTAATAGTTATGTGCCTATGTGTGTGTGACTGAACAAAGAGCCTCTTGGCAGCACTGAGAGAAACGTTTTATACTTTCTTTTTAAAAGTAAATAACATCTCTACTACAACTAGGAACATCAATGCAAACTTATGAACATTACTGTAAAGATTATGAATTGAACTTCTATTAAAGTACACGACTCACTGGTTTTGGTTCTAAACATGCTTTTAAAGTGTCACTCATGGCTATCTATATATTTAATGGTATCTATAATGGTAGCTATCTATTTATAAGGTAAAGCTTCTGTAAACGTAATCAATACAAAATTATGTCATTGTCTTCTATACATTCCTGTCAGATATTATGTCTTCAGTTACTTCTCTCCTTACCTTCTCGCTAAAATCCGTCTTTTCTTAAGAGAAGTAATAATACCAGGCATTAAAATCTTAAAAATCTTGTATTTTAAGAACTAGACATTAAATCTCGGCGCTGCTTTCAACTTTTTAAGTAATATTAAAAACTAGAGCGAGCCGTCCATCAAATTTTCAAGAAACTTCGTTCTTTGCCAAGTGTTCAATAATGCAAATTTATTTCAATTCCACTGGAAATTGATTGCACTCATTCCTTATTGTACACATTTGTCAATAGAAACACAAACACTTGCTTGCTGGTAGTAACTAACTAATGTTTTAGTAATAGTCAGTAGGATGTTAGTTACTGACTACTAGGTAAAGGTGCAGTAAAATAAAATTCACATTGTGGTAAGTTTCAGAACGCATTTTCGATTTAAGCTATTTGTAAGCGAAAATACATAGGTGTGTGTATTTCTGAATCAGGCTTAAGAGGTTTCGGGTTCGAATCCTGGCCATCACACTACCGACGTGACCCCACTCTCTTCAATTTAGCTTATTTGGAGGGGTTAGAGGGAATAATAATGATTTCGGTCGCCAATATTCTTTAAAAACAACCCTTATGCGAAGTTCTGCTTAGTTTTCCTCTAGATGGCTGTAAAATCCTACAGCATCGAAACTAGGAATGTTGTATACCTATCATTTGAGTAACACAATAATATATATATATATATAGCAGAGAGTAGAATAATAAGTAATGGCATAGAATAGTTAATCTGATTCTGCCGTAGTTGAACGAGTGAGCGAAGCAAATGGGTGTCTCAGTTTCGATTTGATTTAAAATTCAACTTTTGTCGATAGCTTTTTTGATAGGAGGGAAAATGAGGGAGAGCAGGGGGTTAGTTTGCTGTCGCGTTATTTATGAACGGATCTTGATGATTTTTGGCTGAAACATGAATGTCAATTCCGCACAGGTTGTTGTGAAAAAGAATCATGTATCGGTATTGGTAATTTCGTTATAAAAACTAATGAGGAAAAGGGAGGGAGTTAACTGTAGCGCTGTTTTTAAGACCCAACCGTCATTATCTTTTGTTGAAACATCCAGGAGTGTTTAAACGTTTAAGTATCATTTTTCTTTTTAAGTTTCTTTTTGTGATTACCAAATATATGTTAAAGTATGGTCGTGAGGTCTACTGTTCACAGAACTATTAGTGATAGTGATTTAACTCATTAACTCATGTAATACAGCCCAAGACAAAGAGCCTACTAAACGGCAATAGGCTCGCCCCCTATTAAGTGGGATAGAAAATCAAAGAAGGCGAAACGTGGGTGTTAATACCGCAACTCGAAGTCCGTGTACTCTTTTTTTGGTTTGGCTTATACGGCTTTTATAGGAACTACTGCCGTCTTACCTCTCAACATTGGAAGAAAATTCTACGCCAGATCCTCATCCTTTGTTACGGCAACTTACGAGTGAGGTTGAATTGAGCAAGAACTGTGTTGGTAGGGTTCTGTACAGTCAGGATCAGATTGATCTTGGCTAGAAATTATCCAAAAAGTACTCATTACGAGTATTTTTTCTCACACATCAACTCCAACGTGCATGTATCATATGTGTGTCAGCACAGATGGTTGCAAATATGTAAAGTACTCAAAATGCTATTTTAATGCTGATGCCGACTGTACCTACATAAACATGACTTTAATACGGTTCAAAGGTAGGTACTTTTGTGAAATTGCTTTTATATACCATGCTACCGTATCACCAGCCGAGTACAAACTTATAAAACGATTCTGTTTTATTATTAGCGGAAATAATAATAAGAGCTGGTATATTGTAAAACAGGATAGGACTTTAGTGGTTAATTATTCGGATAGTTGGATGCAAGCTGGTTATTGATGTTCACAATTTGGCTTTAAAATGTTGGTGAAGGTTAATTAGAATTTCGTATAAGCTGACATAACACTCTAATTTAGAGCGTTAATTACGAAAATTTTAATTGTTAATGTTTGATCAATCTCTTTGGAGATTTAGCAATAGTCGAGATGATAATACTAGAAAATATAAAATTATATATAATACATTACATTAATAGACAAGTTTCATTTTTAATTAGAATCACTGAGACATTTTTTATTTTTTTCAATTTAAATGAAGCATGCGTGACGAATTTCTCGATTGCTTCTGGTATGCGATATATTGCGATTTGCTTGTGGTATTCTTTATTCAGATTCCCGAAGGTTACTAATTTATTACTTTGATTTTATTTTGATTAATATAGTTGGTGTATTCTTTAAGGCATCCTTTTTCTTAACGGGAATGCGGGTGCGGGAAATTATCACGGATCAAGGACCAAGTCTGGCCCTCCTCGAGAGGGGATACCACGCGGTCCCCAACTCGCCCCCGATTAGGGTATCCATCACTTTTTACAATCACGGTACGTCAAAAATAATTTTATGATTTACTACACAGCTAAGTCATTTCTGCATTATGGTACAAGTGTGTAAAGTTGGTAATTACCGTCAAGATGATATTGAGACCCAAGCCGGTAGGTGAGGGTCTTAAAAGAGCCGATGTAGCAGAGCTATGTTTGGTCTCCGGGTAACGGATAGTTGTGCACCATATTTTAAAAGATACAGAGTTCTGACACTTCCGTCATTATATATTTATGAAACAGCTCTTTTTGTTAAATGCAACGCTCATCTATTTCCACAGCTATCCGATGTAGTAAACCGCAATAGACGTAGAGATGCACTGTGTATGCGAAGAGCAAAGACAAGTCTTATGTGGAGTAGTATATTTTGCTTAGCTCCAAAAATATACAATAAGATACCTAATAGTTGGAAAAATTTGGGTACTGACATGTTTAAAAGGAATTTAAGGGATATGCTAATGTGAGAAGTGTTATTAAAGTATTGACGAATTTTTAAATGACACTCCAACACTGACATGAATTATTTTGAATTGTATTGACAGCCTCCGTGGCGTAGCGGTAGTGAACGCGGCCGCTACGCAGGAGGCGCGGGTTCGATTCCCGCTCAGTGCAAATATTTGTATGCATGAATATGTATATTTGCATTGGTCTGGGTGTTTCTATGTATAATATGTATATATTTACAAAAAAAAAGAACGTATCTAAGTATGTTTATCCGCATTCTAGATTCCATAACACAAGCTAGTTAAGCTATGCTTACCATGGGTCTAGATAGCGTTGTGTGAAATGTTGTGGAATATTTAATAATTATTTCATTGAATTAAAATGTTAAATTTGTACGCCAGAACCGGCAGAATATGTGATCTTACCCTATAATGTAAACATCATTTTTTGTACGATATTCAACAAATAAATAACTTTGGACTTTGAACTTTGAGAAGTTTTTCAACACACTTTGTAATTATACTAAAACTAACAAATTTTATCTATACTGCAATTGAAAATTAAAAACTATCAGTAATATGTTTTTTAGTTTCTTTTATTCCTATCGGAACATCAGTGGATGACGGTATTTACGTAAAGAATATCAAAACAAATTTTAAAACCTCAGCTAGATTTTTTCTACATAGGCTGTCGACGCGCATGCGCATCAGCAATTCTATATAATATTTGACATTTTACGCAAACTATGTTAATTATTTCATGAAATTATATAAATTAATGTATGAAACCGCACATGATTTGGTCTTAAAATACTCGTGAGGTACTGTGTTCAATGTTTCTTTAACTCATGTTCGTATTTTAATAAACTTTTTTCCTAAACTGCACAGTTACTTCAGAGAAACAATTAGTAACTGTGCAGTTTTCAATAAACTGTTTTTTTTTATTGCATTGTTTTGTTTGTGAAACACGTACAAGTTGAAATTATCTACGGAGTTTCATGAAATGCGCAAGCAATAAGTAGGTATTAATTTATTTATCTACTCTGATACTCTAATACAAAAATTATAACAATGAAATCAAAACTCTTATGACAAACATTACGCACAGGCCAAAAAAAAAGTTTTATTACGATACAGGTCTTGTATGGACACCTATATCATTAAATAACTTTTTAATCATAACGATACACCTATACAACCTCCATCTGTACCAAGAAGGTTGAACCTCTACTTAAAAAAGAATCCGCCGATTCGGAAGAAAAAAAAACGCATGCACAATCGATGTTTGCGCCTTAGCGCCAACATTTTACATTGATATTAAACAAAGTTTGGTTTTGTTTGTAAAATAAATTAGTTTATGTATTATAGTATGAGAGTAGATAAAGTAGTGTATGACACTGTACATAACTTGAACTTATAACACTCGTGTGATACTATAAAAAAACTCGCCTAGGGCTCGTTTTTTTAAAACACACTCGTGTTGTAAGAACCCTTATTATGCAACAGTATCATAAACTACTATTGTACTATTAAACACGTTTTTTTTTTGTATCGAAACTTTTTAGAACTTACCAATAAAATAAAAAATATCTATAACTCACTTGTGAATTTTAGCAATGAAAAGTTACTGTTTAATAACAGGTGTCATGATTTGCCTAATTGCGGTGAAATTAGAACCACTTTATGAGCAAGTCTGTTGAAAATACATTTACACCTCATACTGAAATGTCAACATTAAAAAATTAAAACAATACTGGAACGTCAGTCTTTAACGCACAGAGTATCGAAATAAATTTAATTATATGACAGGTCCTCTATGGTAAACTATATCATAATATAAACAATTTCAGCAGGACACCAGAAGGTGTGTAACCAGTGAACATACTCTGGCCATTTCACCAGCCAACCCAGAGGAGCAAATGGAGTCTCTGTGCCCAGGGCGCCTCAGAGTGGGTTTATGTGTATGCATGGTTGGGTTAAGCCTCTAATGAAACCACAGAGTTGAGATATGCATTTTAGAGAGATATACAGAGATATTCACAGAGATATATAGATACAGTGACAGATATTCAGATATAAAACACAGATAGACAGTGAAGATACACGGAAGGATATATCTTATATATTTAAACGAGAAATTCTTGTATATATGTATATATATTAGGGTGTCCCAAATTTTTTCAACATTATTTTGTCGTTTCGCATACCCTCTTATTATGTGTGTTATGTATTCATATGCCGCCAGTAAAATTTTGAGTTCTTTTCATGAATGAGTACACGTGCCGACTTGCATTGGAATCATCCCCAAACAATTTGTACGGGGAAAATGACGCATACCTGTCAATCCGTTATTGTAGGGAATGTTTTAAAGCAAATAACACTCATTAAATTGTGTCTCTATGACAACTATCCCATCAGAAAGTGCTAAAAAGGATATTTACTTGGTTGGTGATATAAAAAAACAGATAGTAGGTAAAAAGTTACCTTCAAAACGATATGTTCCAGTCGCTTATTTTATAATATACGAAAATACAAATTTAATAGTCCGTGAAAGTGTAAATCTTGTGATCTATGAATGTATAACCTTTTGGATAAAGGCTCGAGTATCAAAACGAGCTGTACCTCACTATATTAAACAGTTAGTAAATTTTTATACAGTGTAGTGTCTGTAAGAAAAGAAAATTCAAAATCATACAAGGTTAGACTAAACTCGAGATAGAAATGGGTTTTTACTCGAAAAAACTAGCAAACACTTATGTAAGAGATGATTACTGAGTACTTCTTGATCAATGCAATCAATGCAAGTCGGCACGTGAATAGAATGAGCTAACACTTTTACTGGGAGCATATAAAATACATAACACACATAATTAAAGTGGATGCGCTACGAGAATAAAATTTATATATATAATAGTTAGTCTTGCCACAAATATAGTCACTAAGAAAAAAATACTTTTACAGAGTGTTAGTTTAATACATAAATATAAAACAATTTAAAATAGGTATTAAAAGCTTATTCGAAGTGGTCTCCATTGGCTGCCACATAGTCCTTTAAACGTTAAGGCCAGCTATCAATAGAAGCACGCACTCTTTCCATGGAAAAATTCTTCACTGCCAATCGTATGGATTGTTTTAGGGACTCCAAATTATTATGGCGTTTAGAGTAAGCCGTACTCTCTAAAACAGACCATAAATCAAAATCCAGCAGATTAAGATCGGGACTAGAAGGCGGCCAGTCTTCAGCTCTGATGAAGTCCGAAACGTTCACTTACAACCAAGACTGCGTGGACCGAGCTTTATGACCCGGCGCCGATGTTTGTTTGAAGGACCATACTTGGTTATTAAACGTGGTTTTGTTAAGGGGCTTAGCTACCTTTTCAAGAATGGTATCTTGATACACTTGTTTTGATACCTTTTTCACAAAAATATGGCTCAGTCACTCCTTCATAGCTAACACCCCACCAAACCATCACTGAAGTCAGATAATGCCCACGTTGCACTCTGTCGACTAATTGGGAAGCCTCCTTAGAGCTTTGAGCATAAATACGGTCATTTTGTTTGTTAAAATATTGCTCAATTGTAAAGATTTTCTCATCCGTAAACAAATTTTTTCTGTGACCTTTCTTTGCGTACCGCTTCAGTTATTCTTTCGATTTTAACACCCTATTCCTTTTTAAATTATCAGTTAAAAAATGAGCAGTGCGTCTCTTATAGGCTGCAAGTCCTAAGTCATCTTTAAAAATACGCGACATGGTACTGGGTGCTATCTTCATCTCCCGAGATAAAATCTTTTACTTTCGGATTTCTTTGAATTCTTTTCCTTACTGCTTTGACCACCTGTTTCTTACGAACACTACGTGGACGGCCAGATCCTTTACTGTCACAAACAGAGGAGGTCTCATTGTACCTATTAATAGCCCGGTACACAAACATTTGACTAATACCAAGCGTATGGAGAGTTTTAAAAAATGCATTTGACTCCATACCAACTTTGTGTAATGCAATCACAGCGATTCGGTTTTCTTTATCACCCTACTCCATTTTAATATCGCAAATTATTGTACAATGTATTGGTGCCAAAATTAGAAAACTCAATGAACAATCATATAAAAATTACAGATTTCAAAATCAAATGTAATATCTTACTCATTTTTAATTGTAACAGTATTTATGGCCAGACTGTGTATAATTGGCATCTCGGACATGGCCGTAATGATTTTCATGAAATTTAGTATACAGGGGGTTTCGAGGGCGATAAATCGATCTAGCTAGGACAATTTTTTTTTTCAATTCCTAAAAAAAATACCGAGCCAAACTCGTTCATCCAGGTACTAGGGAATAAATATTTAAATACTAGGCGCAATTAGACAGAAGAATCGACACATAAAGCAGCTGTACAGCATTTCAGGCAGACTACAGGCACCTTGATCACCGTCAAACTAGGCAGTAGGTAGGTAGGTAGTTACATCTATACATGACCTTGTTGTATGGTAAAGACCCAATCAATTGATCACCGACCGACACGATCGATCGATCACCGACGATCCAGGTAACGGCCCTTGCGATCTCCGAACCTCGCTCGTCTATGTGCGGATTCTCTCAGTACGCGAGACTCAGAGAGTCGATTTCTGTTAGAACTTCACAAGTGGCCTTGACCAGTTCAAAGAACCCTGTAGTCAAAGCAGCGCATTGTCTTACATAACTTTTCAACTCCTATCATCGAGGTCCGAAAATGTTTCTCATACCATTTAAAATCTTTATGATATTCATAAAAAAAATAAACTAATTAATATTAAAAAACATAATCATTTAAATTCATAATATCACAAATCATACACTTAGTTTTTACTAATATTTGTTTTAATATATTTGTTTATACTAATGATCGAAACTCGTAATCATTCGAATAAATAACTACCTATAATATTCATAAATGTATTTTATTCTAATATTTGTTTTTATAAATTTCTTAATGATAATTGCTACCAGAAACGAGATTGTACCAGGCAATTGGTTAGGTTAGGTTAGAACTGCGACCACAACGACGCGCGAGCCGAGCGAGCGAAGCGAGCGTGCCACAGCAGCGGCCGGCGAAGCGCCAGAAACTAATTTTTGTTAGAAAAGAAGACAGAATTTATGCAAAAAGAATTTTTAAAATCGGTCCAGCCGTAAGATACACGTGTAACAGACGGACAGACGGACACAAGGAATTGATAGAACGCAATATGATAATTATCTTTTAAAAGTAAGCTATTCTGAACAACGACGTTATGAGTTGAAGTATGTTAATAGTTACAACATTATTGATTAAAGCAATTTATGATAATAGGATACTATGAAGAAAAAAGATCTGAAAAAAAATTTATGGATTTAAACTGGTTCTTGGTAGTAACAGTATTAATAAAAAAATCATAATCATTAACTGATATGAGTTGATAGTAATAAAAATGTATGAATAAAAAAGTATGAAAAGTAAAATTATGAAGTGTGATGATTATGAACACAAATCGGTAGTAAGAAAAAGAATTAGGTAAATTAAAAAAAATATGTGAGCCAATATAGACCCGTCAAAGCATTTAGCGCTAATAAATTTAAAATACCATGAGAAGTATGAAATGAACCCTTCAAGACAGTAAAACGGACTCACCAGAAATTCTGGGCAAAGATGACAGACTTACTTCACAGCCTGACCGCCAGATATGACCGCTAACAAACAAAGCGTGTAACCACACCTCGGAAGCTCTCGGAAAAATGTATGAAACAATCGCGTTGTAATTACTACAAACATAGCTTGTGTACATGCACGATAGTGTTGATGTGTGAGAAAATTAGAAATGTCATGGATGGCACTATTTGAAATTTGAGCTAATTTTCGAGTGAGATAGCGTGATTTTTCTCACTCTATCCCTTAGTGTCATGATTTACGTCACATCCGACGGAGGCGACAATTCTGTTGTTACAAAAATTCATATTAATGACTTTTACATTAAAACGTATTTCTATCTTTTTCTTCGCTTCGGAAGAGAAGAATATGGCGATACATTTTGGTCCTGTCAATCAACAGAATTGGCACAAATAACAAAACAATACTACAACACGACTTTGATATGTTTATACAGTAATTAAAACCGATTGTGTTTATACCCCTTGGTGAACCCTTGGTGGAACTTGTTGTTACACAATATTGAGAACACTTGTACTTTTTCTACAGTATTTATTATTGAACCTGACTAGTTTCGCAATATTTATGAACATTTCTAGTCGTAAACACCTCTAGTGTTTAAGATTAGAAACATTTCAAAAACATCAAAGTAAACTTTTGAAGTTACCATAAGGCGAAACCGGTCAGGTTCAATAATAAATACTATGGAAAAAGTACAAATGTTCTTACTATGTGTAGTTCATTAGTTATTATACAAAAAAGCAAGATGCTTTTGAGGGTTAAATTTCACTATAGTCATGTGTGAAAGAGAGGACGCCTTAAAAACCGAAGCTAGCCGAACTTTTCACTCTTCTTCCCGAAATGCCGTTACTACACATTTTACTAGCGACAACCTTTGTTTTAGGCGCCCATGAAAGCGCCCATGATTTTGACGTGCGGGGAGAGGAAATGAAATCGGTGGGAGGGGGTGAGCTTCCATTCTGTACGCTAGTACTATTATCTATTCTGTGGTGTAACTATTGATCGATACAGTATGTATCACTCAGAGATGCATTAGATACCCTTTCAGTAGAAAATTCTACACAAATTTAAATTTTTACCTCGTCACGAGACAGTGCTAATCCACACCACAGATTATCTATGGCCAGTTATATGAACATAGATACACATCTGTACATGAACAATTCTAAAACTTTACCCCATGAATTAGGCTATCCATTACTAACGGAAGAGGATTATCCGTCGTAATTCCAATGATAAATAATGTTGTCTGATATTGATATTATTAAAGAAATTTACTAAAAGTGCCTGAGAATTAAAGTGATGCCATAAAGTCCAACTCAAACAACCGACAAAGTCCAACTGATTAGTTCCACATCGATCCACTATGATCATTTATCATTGATAATTAATATAAATCAATAAAAAATATTACAGGTGTCAATGCATTTTCTCTACATAATCTGTGGACGCGTTGCATGCGCGTTACACCGCTGGATTATTTTTCAACTTGTGTGCGCTCAACTTTACTGTAATTTTAGGCAAATTGTATTAATTATATCATGAGATTAGATAAAGTACCTAGTGTATGATACATGCATATAATTTGGTCTTAAAACACTCGTGTGACACCATAAAAATATTCGCCTACGGCTCATTTTATTAACTCGCATTTGTATTTTAACTACCCTAATTATGCAACAGTTTCATAAACTACTATTATGGTTATAAAAACAATAGTTCACATATACATATTTGAAATAGCTCCTGCCGGTCGTCAGGATCCATATCATAAAACAAAACATGACTAGTCATTAGTTATTTCGAAGTATAACGTCGATAACTGGGCAGTACCATTGTGTAAAAACAAATTGCTGGTAGCATTTATTTTACACAATGGTACTATGTACCGGATGAGTCTCACGTGAATGTGCAAACTCGGTCTTGCAACATGAGCGCGAATACCGCTTGATCACCTCACGCCCGTTTGTGATGATGTTAGTCAGTTTGCACACTTTCCTGCCATGAGGTAAAGGTGGACTGTAGCTATTATTACGAAAGCAGGAAAATGTGTGACTCTGCTAATAGTTCGAAACAGCCGCAGGGCCAGGTGCCAATTTAGTTCTGCGCGGGATTCCGGCAAATAAAACAAATCTATTCTTTGGAATAAAATTATCTTGGCTTCAATGGTCCAATCAAATGCAAAGTCTGAGAGTAAGTCTCGAAGACTTGCTGGCGACTCGGCTAGGAAATCGTAACTGTATGAGATTTTGTCGCCATTTATATTCAACCAGACAGTCAAGGCGTATAAACATTATGTTGCATAATTTTCTAATTAACATATACAATACATACTGTTTTCTTATGATGTATTTTCAATATTTTGATGCAATGGTAAGCAATAATCATGTGTTTTAGTTCTGTTTATTTAGCTATAATCGAATTTTATTCAAAGTGTTAGAGGCTGGCGTCTGTCATATGACTTTAATCGACTATTATACAAAAGCTATTACTTGTGGATTACAAACTAACTGCAACTAACTGCTTTTGTCCATGTACAGTCGACAAAATCGATAGTATCCCACCTTTACATATAAAGTTGTGTGTGAAGGTGGGATACTATCGATTTTGTCGACTGTTCATACTTTCTTAAGAATCTATATAGCTTTATTGTTGTAGCTAAAATATGCATAATTACTATTTTCGAAAAAGTCTAATTTTACAATTTTATTTTTTATCCCTACTACCAAATTATTAAACCTACTCGTAATTACCCTACTATTAAAGTGGGCGTGGCCATCTTATGCGTATGACCACTAAGATCAGAGAGTTCTTATCAACATAATAAGGGTCTGTTCTCACTGGTACTGTTCTGTTTACACTATTTCAATACTATTTCGGTTCAGATTTCAATTGGTTTACGCGCAGTAATCACTTTAACGGTTATTTGTCACACATTTACGCGCACTGAACACTGTTTTAATTGGTTGAAAGTTCTATTTATAAAACCGTCTATATTGGTGAAATATCTATAAATAACTATACAGCTTTCGTTTTAACTACTAGAGTAGTCTAACTATATAATTGACCGATTGAACGAAGCGGGCGAGAGTCAACATATCTCCGTTTCTAAAGCTCCGCTGTGCAAAATCGCAGTCTGTAGTTATTTTATAATAAGTCTAAATATTTATTTTTTATTGATCTATTAATATTAAGTAGATATTTAATAATAATTAAAATATAATGGTATAGTATTGTTTGTTTATTTTTACACAATATTGATTTTTCAACACACATCATCCTCTGAGTCTTTTCTAAACACAGAGTAATCCAGAATAACTGTGAAGCGCTGAACTTCGACATTTTCTGTGAAGCGAACTACCACCTGACATCCACAACCCATTGCCGACATTCAATTCATGTAGTTAGACAATTTATTGAACTTTTAGGGCTCCAATTACTCGTAACCTTTACCATTGAAAGTCATAGAAGATCTTATGGCAACCGGGATTCAGGGCCTAACATCCTTTCTGAGGAACTAAGGTGTCTCAATGTCTTAAGATTGGTCACCCATTCGAAGACCAACCAGGCTAGTGTTGCTTAGCTGTGTAATGTGTTAAACAACTGGGTTACCACTTAGCCACGAGTCCCTTCAATGATTTACATTGATGATGAATGCATTGTGTGCTCTGTAAATCTGGCGATTTTCAATAAAGTAATGAAATATGATTCTTATCTAGAAAAATGATATATACATTTTTTGTGAGTGGTTTATTGGAGTAACAAACCATTTTGAAATTTTGGTATTTTAAAAGGATGCTACAGTGGTTCTTCTGGACTATTATGTTGAATCTGCAAAATGTTGAATTACAAAACGTTGAATTTGCAAATTTGTCCATCTTTTTTCTCCAAAATGAGATAAAATGGGTTGGTATTTAATTTGATAAATTATGTTTCTCAACGCGGCAACACCTGCTTGCTGCTGAGTTTGGAATCATACCTTTATGAACGGATCTTTATTTTTGGCTGAAACATCAAGGACAATTGAACCCTCACAGGTTGTTGTGAAAAACATCATGCCTCGTTAAGGTGAACTTCGTCGTAAAAAAGATGAAAAGAAAGAGAGGAGAGTTTTTAATTATTTTGTAAAATATCCAGGACTGTTTAAAATAAGAAGATACATTCAACGTTTTTTAAGCATACCGGATTTGATGAAGAGTACCAGTAAAATGGGCAAAGACCACCTTTTGAAGAGGTCTACTGTTCACAGAACTACTAGAACTATAGTACCATCTAACTGATTGCTAAGTAATAAGCATAATACACAATTATGTGAGGCTTATCACAGTCATGCTTCATAATAAGCTATTATCTCACCTTAATATATTTTTATGAAAACACTGGGCGTATGGTTTTCTTAGAGAAAATATTCCGTTTGTTTATATCATTAATTAATACATTAGGAATATATACGCGGTCGTGCCTCAGAACCTACTGCGTACTGCGTAACTCATGAATTAAACATTTTACAAGGAAAATAATGGAGTTCTAGGCATATTGATTATCAAAATGTTTTCTTATCTCTAACATTTAATTATAAGAGTTATTCAGTCGTATACGAACGTGTTTCACGTTTCAGGGTACGTATGTTATTAGTTGCTTTCAGAATTTCCATGCAACTCGCGAAGCAAAAGATTAGTCAGGGCAGAGAGGACGTGACTCACTCGAGGTAATCGCACCCATCATCTCGACCAGTCGCGCCAAGACCCAAACTAAAAGTTTTTTCATCAAATGTAGAACATCATTTTACTTAATTTTCCATAGTATATTTATTTTATATAATAAAAGAAGCTACGAGTCAACCCTAACATAAAACTTAGGTACTCTGCATACTTACTAGGGACAAAATTATTGTAACATTGCACGTGTATTGCATGCAAATAAAAGTTTATTTTTATTGAGTAATAACATTTTATTTCTAATGATACGCGCAATGTTTATTTTATTCCATTAAACACTTTAAGTTTCAGTGAACTTAAGGTGTTTACTACATGCTTACTTAAGCATTTATATTTTATAGACAGTTATCTATATTTCTTAAATAAAGCTCTGTAAGCAGAATGAGCAACAACAATACTATCGTAGCGCTAAAGACTGTCTGACGAGCGACTCTGTGCGATTACAAAGTCAGTTGTTGTGCTTTCTGTGCCATTGTATGATCCCAGTATTGTGAACGGTCGCCACACCTCAATGCATTGTTGGAACAACGTAATTGTAAAAGCTGAAAACGAATTTACACTGCAAACTTTTGTTCAGATAATTTTTCATTGTTTTCCTCCATAATATATTTTGAATCCTTTTCGTTCAAAGAGAAGTGTCACAATATAAAAAATTGAATTGTTCGCATTCAATTAGCATTTTTAAATTGTTGCACTTCATTTTGGATTTATTAAATGCAATCACCTATCCAACCATGGCATGTCACGAAGTATGCTTAGCTTGATATTGAGGTTTTTCTTTCAACTTATTAATTTCTCCCTTACACGCTTTGAGGATAACATTTGGTGAACATTTCATTATTTGGCGTGAATAGGTACTCTAATTTATTGCTGTTGGTAAAAATGTGTGAACGAGTATTTTAAAATTTACTCGTATGATCAAATATAATAATCATCAAATTAAATAATAATTAGCAACACAGTAATAAAATTACACTAAAAGAAAATTAACTTTAATTTACTTACCACAATCATCATTCAATCAATTAGCCCACCGCAGTCCACTGCTGGACATAGGCCTCTCCCAATGTGCGCCATTTCGTCCAATCCTCCGCCTTCCGCATACAGTATATCCCAGCCACCTTCTTCAGGTTATCAGTCCTCAGAGTCAAATGTATATAGCTGATTATTTATTAATCGTTGAGGTTATTTCACAGTAATGAGAATGTTCATTCGATACTCGGACTCGGGCTCACAATATGCAAGGTGCAAGTTGAGCATGGCTTGAAGTGGCCTGTTACACTACATTGTTGAAGTGACATTAGAAATGTGTATCATTTGTAACTTTTATGAAGTGATTTATTGCAGGTCAATAGCTGAATTGTTCTTGCTAATTGCTTAATTGTTTCTGAAACTTTAAAACTGTCCACTATATTTTTAATTACGAAATATAAATATTCTGACTTTTTTTGTAAAATCCCGCGAGTCGTCGATATTTTAAATTTTTCCACTTTTTTATTTTTAAGCTTTTTGTTTTTCTATACTCATTTAGAGTGCTTTAAGAGAAGAGACAACCACGTGGAATTTATAATTTAGGACAATATCGTAGGATTGAGAGAAAAGAAGGTCTAGATGGTAATGAGAAATTGAAAGATGACAATGAATGTCTTTGGAAGGTCATGAAATTTTGCATAAGTTAGTACTTTATTTTGATGGAATTTATGGTAATTTAGTTCTTGTTAAAATCAACGTGCTTTAGAACTTCTCTCCTTAAGTTACTTCTTCATTCTAGTGTAGTGTGCCACAGGGAGCGGTTTTGGGGCCACTTCTGTGCAATATTGAATACGATTGGGTGCCTCGCAGTGAGCTGTTATACCACGACGCATGTTACGTGGACGAGACGCTCGTGACGTGGACCTGACATGAACAACATACCGCGAAATGACCCTGAAGACCACGACCGCGGATGTTCAAGCTATGTAGAACGGATCCGGCGACCGGGTGTCGACGATTCTCTGCATTAAAACGGAGGCCTATTTTTTCATGGGCCTTGGTACATGCCACCAAATCCCTTAGATTTAGCCTCATATTGATTTGGTGGTGATTTTTTGAGACTAATAAGACTAAATATAATGATTAGAAGACTCGCGTGAACAACCGAACTTTAAATTTTCGGTGATTTTAAAAGGTTGCAAAGGATAGTCGAATTTCTTTGGTTGCCAACACAGAAAAGAGTTCAATATTTGATAAATTGTGCGCCTGCTAGTTGAAAATATCATAATGAGTATCAAATACAGACAAATATAAAAAAGTTTAAGCAATAAAATATAGAGATTTTTCTCGAGTAGCCATAAGCAGGCCCACTCTCTGGTGCCCGCTCACCCTTGTATTTTGCTGCACCCTGTGTATAATATATACAGAAACTTTATTAAATTAAATGACATAATAGCTATTAGCGATTATAAATTAATCAAATATAAATGCCAATGTTTTATCCAAAGCCTGTTATTGGTTCAACATTTGCAGATCAACCACTTCACCCGAGGGAACGGAAAGGAATTCGGAAATAACGTTATCTATTAAGATTCCACAAGCGCCTCCCTGATTTACTATGCCAACTGATTCATGGAAGGATGCAGACAGAATTAATGTTGATATAACATTATTGTCGCAGGTCCTTATTGTGAGGGTTTTTATACTTAATACGTATATTGCTTCACATGTTGATTTGTTGTTTCTTGCACTGTGACATTAAATATGGCAAAATAAGACTTACAAATAATTTTGTTTAATTCCATGCATGGGTCGTTCATTAAACGCTGACATCCAATTACATGGTTAGGCTGGGCATCATTCATCCATACCAACGGAAAATACCTACGGCACGCGACAACTCAGGGTTGTTATAGCAGTCGGAGCCGGCACGCGCCTGCGAGCTCACGCGTTACAAGATATGTGCAAATTGTGGGCAGTCTTTTGAGATCAGTAGATTCAGTAGGTCGTTATACTAATTGAAGGACTTGCGTGGACGGACGTCGAAATATACAAAAGAACTCGAAGTTAATAAAAGTATATAACTGTTACAGATTATTTCTGGATTAATTAGTGACAATCCATTAAAGTACCCTACTAGACACCACTTGACATCTTTGTTTTATAAAATAATTTTATATTTTATATTTTTATAAAATAGAGAACCTGTGGCATACCTATAATGAGTAAAAATATGACACCTCATAAACACATACATCGTAAAATAAATAACAATTCTAAACTTTTAGTTGGTTGTTGTGTGATAACCGAACACTCGGTTTAGCGGTGTAGGTATTTCGGAACAAAAGGCGGTACCTATGAAATATCATAACTAATTAAAACGGCGGCTTTCTTTAAGATCAAAGAAATGCAACTTCTGTACGTAGTAGTACTATTATTTATTTTGTGGTTAGGCTGAAAATTTAAGTTCTTGAACTAGAATTAGGTACTCAACGTTTGAGGACTTGGCGTATGAAGGTTAGTCCTTCTAAAATTAGTAACCAGGACTTAATCAAGTTATTCAAGTTTATATCAGTTATGCAGCTTTTTGAAGATTACTAATCAAGACTGAGCCAAGTGATAGATATTTCTTTCCACTGTGACGCCAGTAGTCAACAAAATTAAATATATGACTCTGTTTTGTAGACTTTCGCCTTACTCTATCTCCTATATATTTTAGCTTAATTGAGATAAAATTAAAAAGAGATCAGCTTACATGGCTAGGTCATAAGATAGAGAAAGAACCGTAATAGAAAAAAATCTTAAAATCGGAAAAGATAATTCAAATAAGGTTACAGTAACTGTATGTAACAAGTTCCATCACAGCTAGTTTCGATCAAGAGGATCAACTTTCACGTCCTTACAAGAACCTACATTTGGCATTATCGTGAAATTCCGTGAAGAGAATACTAGCGCATAGTAAATAACTTAGAACGGGCTTACATAAAACCGAGATGCACAGGAAAATTTGCTAGAAAACTGACGCAATGTAGGTATAAGGAATTTTAAACCAGCGACTTTATTAATAGAAGTAAAACAAGGATTACTACGAGTATAATAGCTTTATTTGTGACTGAAAAATAGTATTTTAGGATAAGCTTGGTTCAGGGTTAACATTATAATGAAGGAAAACAGTGTTGAATTAAAAACCCAAATTAGAATAACTTATTGTTCTATGAGATGAAACAGCTTATATTGATGGTTTACTCATACTAGCCGACCAGGCAAACTTCTGGCATGTTTGGCACATCAGTACAAAGTGTGCATGGCATGAATGTTATTCGCTTATAATATAATAAATATTTGAACGCATACATCCTAGCCGCATATGTGTGCGTGTGCGCGTTTGTGCGCCTTGTCCCTGATCATGGATTGTAAAAATTTCATAATTGTACCTTCCTTACGATTATTTATTTTCTGCAGATTTTGAAATCTAAGTTTTAAAACGTTGCTTTATTAATATTATTGAGGCCATGTTACATAATTATTTAAAAAGGAGTTTTAGTACCAAGGCACTGGAAATTAAGAAGTGATTCTGATATTTATTCACTTCGCTAATTTGATTCTTGTAGGGGATGTGGAGCGTGAAGTAATGTTCGTGTTCTGAAGTAATTAAAACCCGTTCAACTTTGACTCGCCTGTTTGGTGTCACATATTAAATTAATTATGAGTCAGGTCGTAGCGAAATAATCACAAAACAATTATTATTACTATACACAAAAACCGATATTTTGATTCGTATACATGCATAATAATATAGTAATAACCCTTCTCCATCCGGAATACTTTCTGATGTTACACGCTTTACGAGTTTCCTCTGCCTACTATCACTTAACATTTCATGTGAGCCCGTTATATTGGGATTTTGGATTAGAAATGTATATGTCGCCGCCAACTAGCTTAATCAGCCGTTCAATCGACTGCCTAGGCAGTTAACTAAACAATTAAACATTCCAACGCTCTACCGCCACACCACTAAGATTGTCTCTGTTTCTATGGATAAAATGGATAATAATTTTAATACACAAACGCATAAATAATCAACAGCCTTATCAACAGTGTTATTACGATACGTATTTGATAATTTACTGAAGAGAGGTAGGTTCAAAAAATCGCGAACCACAGCTCAACAGAATAGCAGCCTTTACTTGGTTCAGCATGTGTTAGCTATGTAAGTCTGCTTCAGCAGTCTCTCGAGGAAACAATCGATTTAAAAGCCTGAGGGCATGAATAAAGTGCTTTCTAGACAAGCACAGAACTTTACCCTCTCAACCAAAGAGTTTTATATTGCCCATAGTTTTAATGAAACGTTGGAATATATTAAGATACTTGTGTTTACTCGCGGTTCTCAATACCTTGGCCAACCTTGGCTTTTGACAGCTTCTGTTAAGTGAACTGTATTTTGACGTTGTGTATATAATATTTTTACCTATAGATAGGGACATTAAATAACTCGAAATAATTAAGGTTACATATCTTTAATATGTGCCAACAAACACTATCCGAGCCCGAGGATATTCGGGCCGAGAAATCCCGGCTCCACCAGGTCATGGTGGCCGAGTGGGAGCGACGACTTGGGCAACCACGCGCAGGGCACGCCGTCATTGCGGCGGTAAGGCCCATCATGGGGGAGTGGCTAGAGAGGCAACACGGTAGCCTCTCGTACCGTCAGACGCAGATTATCACCGGGCACGGTAGCTTCGGGCGGTATCTGCATCTGATGGGTATAGAGCCAACGCCCGAGTGCCATCACTGCGACGCGAGCGTGGACTCGGGGCTGCACACGCTCACCGAGTGCCCGGCGTTTGAGACGCCGAGGCGGGAGCTTGTGGCGGCCCTGGGGGTGAGAGTGCTCACGCTCCCCACCCTGCTCGCGGCGATGGACCGCTGCGCGGATGCGTGGGCGGCCAGCGCCTCCTTCTGCGAGCAGGTCATGCTCGCGAAGGAGACAGCAGAGCGGGCGCGGCGCGATGAGCGAGAGAGGCTCGCTGACATCGCTGCACGCGCCCGAAGGCGGCTCGGGCGTCGGAGGGCGCAAACTGACCTCCGCCCCCCATGAGCGCGGGCCTGAGGGTGACGGGTGGAGCCGCCCGTCACCCTAGCAGAAGCAGGCCACGGCGGCGGCGCGCATCGTAGGACGATGCGCGCCTCCCCACACCAGGGTTGAGTCGGGGACCGCGTGGTCCCCCCCTTCCCGAGGAGGGCCAGACCGAGAGGGATGGCCCTGGGTCAGCCGTGGTGCGAGGGATATGTCGCATGACAACCTCACCTTCGGCCTAGCACTACGACCCAGAGACGGCGTGCGGTTTAGTCGGTTCGAGTCCGACATAACCTCCCCCTCCGGCTCCGGAGGGGTGGGTATCCGTGGGGATTTCCCACACGTAAAAAAAAAAAAAACAAACACTATTTGGTTTAGCTTTAGAATTAGCTTTACTGTGTGATGATTTAGGCATCAAGTTTATTCGTTTACACTAATTTTGTAATTAGGCGTTTCTTATTATTAAAACAGATAAAAATTTCTCTACATAATTTTCGTATTTTAACTAAAAATATTTTCACGCATCTTTTTACGGAGGAATATGATTCTGCAGGAATAAAAAGGCCATAAGTGTTTTTAATTCAAGTTTTTATCCTTATTTTACTCGGCTTTCAAAGTTTTACACAGTTTGTTCCATAATTGAGTATTTGACAACTTTTACAATAAAATATGAAGTGTATTGGAAATGATAGCTTATATGCAAATAATAACTATACAAATTTATTAAACTTAAATGAAAATTGTAAATAAATGGTTTTTACAAAATAAAGTTACGATCTTTTAATTATTATTTTTATTCGCGCCTTTCGAGTGGGTAAAGTAAATGGTTCTGTTTCGACTGTCTGTGTCTATAATTGGCTTGCTTACGGTTTTACTAAAAAATAATAATAAATTATATTCCTATTGTGGAAAGTGGATAAAATTTAACAAGGATATTATAGAAACCGACAGTGTAAACCTATTTAAATGTAGGTTCATTAATGACAGCTAAATGGCTCTGCCGAGTGTCGGAATGCAATACTTACCTGTAAGTACCTTTATCCAAAGTAATGCAGCATTATATACTAACAATAACAAAAGCTATACTATAAAAAGACTTGCAATAGTTTTCAGGGAGGTTTCTAAATTACCTATTCCTTTTATATAGATACGATAACTTTCTGTAAAACCCATTATCATGGCCCATTATGCTGGTGCACTTATTGTTTGTACGTAATTTTTCATATCATTAGGGGATTGTAAGACATAATTATATTTATATCGATTACTTTGAATACATAGAAATATAGCATAGATCTGGTATCTCTAGAATCTATAGAATGATTATGAGAATCTGATAATGGGAAGCGCTATACTACCCAATATTAGCCTACAAAAAGTTACAATCAATTATAATTATTATACTAAAATGTGTCGTAGGCTACATTGATTTCTTACTTACCTAGGTACATCAAAGTAGTTCTAAAATAAGAACACCAGATTAACAAAAGTCCATATTAAGGTTCCATATCTTATTGATGACGTCACACACACACATTTGACGTGAGCGACCATTTTTCACGCACTTTTCAAGCTAACAAAGTATACACGCATTTTTATTTATTTATAATGTTTTTCACGAAAAAGATAACAAGTATAAAATAAAATTCTAAATCTTTTAAGATAGGTTTCCAAAATTTGTCAAATATCCAATTGTCCAAGAGAGTACGGTAGTCTTCTTCTTCTTTATCGAGTTTAACCTACGAATAATGAGTTTAACAAATTTTATCGGTCCCATATTTGGGCTCGGCTATAGCATTGTCTCTTGCCTTAAACAGGTCCTTGATAGTACAGGTGGGAGGGAACAATGAGCAAGAGAGCAACTGCATCATGGACTGGAAATGTCTCTTCAATTTATGTTTCTCCATGAGACAAAAAATAAGTGCAGTAATTAGGTGAGAAAAAGGTAACAAACATGTTTTACTAGACACGAATATGAACTAGGTCGGATTGTACCACCGTTTAACTTAACAGCGCTGTTAAGGCCGAGTTGCAGTCGTTCTTAACATTTTCAAATACATTTATCTTCAAGTTATACAGCAAATTGTGCCAATTAAAAATTATATTCATAAAGAAGGCAAAGCGGTCTAAGGACGTGTAAAGACTAAAACACGATTCATAATATTTGCCTCGATAGGAATTAGCGACAAACGTGGTTCTAAAACGCTGCAAAACGCCATTTTAAACACATTTTACACTAATACGCTATTATCAAATAATGTCGAAGTTTGTATTAAACAATAGAGCACACAAATATCTAGGGACTAGTAAAGTTACATGAAATCACGCAATTTCTTTTTTCAAACGTTCAGTCGTTTCAGATGTCGCACTGCAACCCGGCTTTAAATAACCCTATTCCATACCCGTATGAATAAATCTTGATATTGCCAGAGACTCCCCCTTCCCACTTCTCTCCACGAACAAAATGGTGTAAGTTTAGGGTTGGTATTGTACCGTCTGCTACATTTGTTTATAAGTTTGTTAATATGTACAAAATTTTATAATAATGACTTTAGACCGATAAAAACTTATTACTATGACGTATTGTCTGGTGGCTCCTGTCGCTCTACCCAAAAGTTTTAGTTCACTAACATCTCGTACCAGCCTGTGAAAATTTAAATAGATTTCAGGCACAACTACAGCATAACTATTTAAATCTTTTGTCGGTGCAAAGTTCATACAGAACAGAATTTTGGAATGACGACTGATATAAGGCCTGCATCCGAGTTACGCTAGGAACGAACCACTAGTAAAGAAATAAAAGTTTAATTTAAGTTTAAGATATGAAAATTTGTTCGTATATTCCTGGAAATCTTATACGCCTCTGCTAGTATTTAAACGCTCCGGTTACCGTTTCCGTCAAATATTGCTGTTATATATAAAAGATTGCTAGAAAAGAAGATTTTTGCAGAGATAGTGGTGCAAATTTTGAGTGGTATCTCTGCAATAATAGAGACCCAACTCCAATTGAGCAGATAAGTGGTATATATGAGCTGACCTGTTCCACCTGCAACAGGAAGTATGTTGGCCAAACTGGACGACCTTTCGGTATCAGAGTTGCTGAGCATGTCAGAGGTTGGAGACTTAAAGAAACCAGAGTCCAACTTTGCAGAACACCTTCTTCTAGAAAACCACTCCTTTGATCCAAAGGCCAACTTCAGGGCTCTGCGACTGTGCGACAAAGGCAGAAAAATGAACGCCATGGAAGCTCTGGAAATAAATAGGTTATTAATTTCGGATGGAAACAATATAATAGATCAACAGTTGGATCTGAGCCGCTCACCTCTGTTGCAATGAATAGTGACATCTACATACCTAATTAATTATTTATTAATTTGATTGACATTTTTGTTAATTTTGACTATCTGTCACGTATCTTTTAAATGTGTATTATGTTGTAATTTAAGCTGTTGGTCTCCCAAATAAAATTAAATAAAATTAAATAAATAAATATATAATTCATGTTATGTAGTACCAATAAGCATTATATCCATTTGACATCTTTAATTTGACAATTCCTTTAACTTAATTCAATTATAATTTTGACATTTAATCATCTGACATTTAACTTTAATACAATTAGCGTTGTACCTATAATGTATTCATTAATTTTAAATCAAATAACTTTTAAGGACATTCAAAAGAATATTTTCCCCAAATTTTGGGAAAAAAATTTACACATTTTTAAAACAACCCACATATAAAAAATTTAGTATTTAGAAATATAATTGCTTACAACCATTATTATGTATTCAGTAAACCTTTGATAATGCCGTGATGTGAAACCGGTCAGGTCAAAAATAAAAATAAAATAAAGTGTGGAAAAGTACAAGTGTTATAATTATTCAATATGAGTGTAGCAGATTCCACCAAGTGCACGCAATCTCCAGTATAAACAGTAAAAAAAAAATCTAAGCAATTTCATCGATTTCAGATTCATCTTAAGAGCAAAGAAATTAGTATACAGTCTGTTGGAACAAACATCTTTTGTGGACCGAGTAACATTTGAGAAATAAGCTCACTTTAGTTTTATGTACACACTTATCCTGCTAGAACGGGCATGGATAGTAATATAATGCTCTATGACCGAGTCACCATTATGGCCATTTTGTAAACGTTATAAAAATAGAACATACAGTTATCACAGACCTGTATCTATCTAATACAGGCTTATAGATAGTAATAATGTGCTAATACGATAATGTGAACAATTTTGTACAAAAATTTTATACACTACAATTTTGGAAATTGTAATAATTTAACAAAATATACAAATAGAACACTGTAAGTACAGACAACGTATTAGTCACAGTTTAAAATTTCAGGTTTCGAGTCAAATAATTTACAATATCAACAAATTATTATACCTACGTATTTTTATTTTTATACTTAATAAACACCCATAATGCATGTCACAATTTAAAAAAGTAAGGATTCGTTTAACAAAATTACAATATTAACGAATTACAATAATACATTATTTATGTTGATTTATGTCCTAAACGTATCATTCTTATTTTAAAATGACAGGTTTTGAGACAACCAATTTACAATTTCAACAAGTCGTCGGTAGCTTAGTGGTTAAGGAGTCGGCCTTACGATCGAGAGGTCTCGGGTTCGAATCCTGGCCATTACACTACCGACGTGAACCCACTCCTAGCACAAGCAATTTAGCTTAGTTGGAGGGGTTAAAGGGAATATTAGTTATTTCGAAAATTTTGGTTGCTAATATTCTTTTTTTAAATAACGAAAAAAAAAAATTTCAACAAGTTATAACTATTTCATTGACACAAGTTCATCAAGTGAGTAGAAAGCCTGCTCAATAAGCCATCGCTTTAATCGAATTCTGAAACCCAATCCTTGGAGCGGAAGTCACGCTAGATGGTAACTTGTTGTACACTAACGGCCCCATGACACGAATCGTCTTGTCGGATTTCGCTAATGACCTACTCATTGTTCTCAGCTTTTCACGACCCCGTGTGCAATACTAGTAACTAGGAGCCTAAATTTTCAGCAACCAAGCAGGCATTGTAGGTAAAAACACGATACGTTTAAAAAATCAATCAATTTTAACCAGTAGTTTAAGAAAGTCAAAGTTCTGACTCACTGACTAAACGATCATCAAATTTCTAAGGTACTCCTAGCAGGCATAAGAGCTTCAAATTTAGAATATGATTAGTGTTTCATGTATGAATCAAAAAAACTTAATTAAAATTAACTGCATAAATAACTTTTTAACCCTATAAAATATAAAGGATTACAAAGTTACATTTGCAATTAATTAATTAGTGTACCTGTATATTGTATAACATGATGGAATAATAGGTATATCAAAGGAAACTTGTAAAATGGTCAACGAAATACACAAGCAAGAATGGGAGTATTAATTAGAGTCAATTACTCAAAATTGCGTATTTACTTACTTGAATTAAGTTTAACCGAGACGTTTGACGAGTGCGTCATTATATATTACTAACTAATAACTAATGCACAAACGTACATGCGTATTCATATGTGCGTTAGGTTGTAAATAACGGACCGGAAAACAGGGACGGCTACCTACAAAAATAAGAAAAGCTCTTAAGACAGAGGGCTAGATTGCTGAGTCAACATATTTATTAAAAACGTTAAAGATTTTTCATATTGATATGGTCATTATAAGATGTTGTTAGGTTAGATAATTGACGCTAGCTAGCTAGCGCTAACGCTTGACGAAAGACACAAAGTTCCGTACGTAGGGACTCAATAAATTAATAACCGACTTGGTATTACATAGATCTCATCATTTTTTACGGTAAAACAACTGAGGCGAGACTTGGTAGGTTTGACAAGTATTGTTGCTTTTATGGAATTTATGTTTTTTTTTTTAACTTAATATTTAAGTAAGTTAATTATATAAAAGCTCTACGTCCTCGGCTTATATTGATTTCGATTGCGAATATAGTATACCATATGAAAGTACTATAGATACAACACTAGGTTTATATCGTAGTAAAAGCTATCATATTGATAAACGGTTTCAGACTATTGTTATTACTTTATTGAACTTGTCCTTAATTTTTTGATCCACACAATTACTTGCATATGATCGTTGAAATGTAAATTATCTGAAATATTTATGACATTCTTATTCATTTCAGGTAAGACCAACATGATTGCATCTTTGTGAAGTGGTATGTTGATTTTAATATTGATACGAGTTGGATTGGAGCCTCAAATGGACAAATCAAGCTACTGTTCGTGAACCAAGTAATGATTTTGCAGTCTGAAGTAAACGCAATGGGAATAAAGCTTTTTACTTTTCTGATAGATTCGCTGTCTTTATTTTAACGCAGCTATTAAAGAAACATGTTATGAACGGTTAACACAGCTCATAGAAGCTATTACTTATTTATTACCCACTTGTTGCATATTTAACTGCCGGCAACCCTACCAATGCCATAGCGGTTAATCTAATGAAGTGGCTATTTAAGAATCGAATCTACTAAAGCAACACGGTGTTAGGTAACGGAGGTGCGTTGTTCATAGACAATAAGTGTCCACGGAATCAAGACGGTGTCACCTTGCTCCAGTAAGTTTGTCGTATCGGTGGTCCTTCTTCTACGGTAGTACTGACATTGTCCGGTAAGCCAGTGTTTTTGACGTCTAGAGATCGCTTCAACGCTCATCAGTATCTACATTACAGCATAGTTCAAGATTGAGTGGTTTGATATCATATTTTTGGTGGATATCCACTCCAGTGCATATTGAGTTGGAATTTTGGATACTGACCAGCTTTCAGCATAAAAAGTTGCTGTTTATTTGTCAAAAACTTTTTTGACAAATCTACGACATTGGATTTTATCAACAAAAACGGAGTTGTGAAAATAATGCACTGTATGACTTGCTTGACGTGCTTGTTTATGACTATGGACTATGACTATGGACTTAATTGACTGGAATAGATTGTTATTATCATTCAAGACGCTCTGTGATGTAGTGGTGAAAATTTTTGGACATTTGTGATCGTAAACCGGCAACTTATTTTCATTGACCTATTATTAAACATTAAAAAATAGTTGTAATCTATAAAATACTACAACCTGAGGGTAAATCATTCGATGGAAAGTCTGATACCCTAGAAATTAGGCCATCACTGCTTCAGCGGTTCGTCCTTAGCTTTAACATCTCGTGCTATTCTCACAACTTTAATGCCAGGCAGACGTTGATGAAAATAATTAGTACAGGAAAATTAGCTGACAAATTATCAATGAATAGGCATTTAATAATACAATAAGCTTTAATTTAGAATTAGTGAATATTCTCTATTAGACCAAATACGCAATTGGTAAAGTTTTGAGAGAGAAAAAATAAAGCTGTTCTTTTTTTCAAAACTACACGAATGAAACGAAACGAAGCTGAACAAAAACAAAGTTGATTTTGTCACGAATTATAGTGACACTATCAATTCAGCTTGAGCACAGAGAGATCGGCGCTTTATCTATTATTTTTATAAAAATAAATTGAAAATTCATGAATTACTTTTTCACGATGATATTTCGTCCTATCTTTTTTTTATTTCAGAAGAGTATGTTATTAACCCAAACTGACCTGAATGGTGGCAACCGGCGGAGATAGTTATGTCGGATTTAAACCATACACCACCTTTGTTTCCGGATGTGAGGTACGCCACTGACATATGAACAGGCAAAAATCTGGGTGGATAGTACTAGCCTACTTCAATAAGTTACGCCTTCCAGTAGTAGACGAAAGCATCAGGTGAATTCCAATGCAAAAAAAAAAACAGATTTCAAAAATGATACCAGTTGTCAATTTGTAGGAACTTCAATCAACTAAGGTTTAGGTTGACAAATAGCTAACCTGCGCTCGATCTACGATCACCTTTGGTACAGCCGAGCCACATTACTAGAGTTACGTAACGTTGAACATAGAAAGCCTTTTATCAGCTATTAAAAGCCAAAATGTGTACATGAATAGTTTTAAGACGCTAATTTAAAAATTACCTTTCAATAGCGAACGATTTAGGGCTATTTAGAATGGCACGAGGTCATGCAATTACATTAACGAGTGACCAATCGACCCCTCTGTGAACGCTGGATGCAACTATGAATACTATCATTTACTAAGTGCTCATTAGTTGTTCACCTTGTTACAATTATCTTTGATTAAAATCATGAAAAACTATTTTGTATTAGATTATTCAATATTTATTTTAGATGATTTTCTATTTGGTTTTATCGAGGAAATTGATTAAAGGTATTTGACTGAAAATAATCGAAGTACCTAATTTTGTTATTTAATTATATTAGGCCCACGTTTGACCACGCCCACGTCAGTTAGTAAGTAACAACTACAGCTTCTTAAATACCACTGATAGCTTTAGCTTCTAGTTGTTTCAAGGAGAAACCCTTAATTCTAGACTTGATGAATCCCAGGTACCAAGCCTTTCTTACCACGGCTGGAGTAAGAAGCGTTCGTAAACTAAAGGAAATGCAAACATATCTTTGTTTTCCGAGCAGTACTACAGTGCTTTTTCACGCCTGTCTTATTTGCTTCGTATGTTTGCATATGTAACAGAATTTTTAAACTCGATTTTAGGACAACATTGCTCCTTCCCATATACCTGGCACGGCTGGCGGTGCTGGCGCTGCTGCAGCTTCTGCAGAGGCTCTCAAGCGGTGTACATACTCCAATCTGTTTGGAGATTATAAATTTGTGCCGTTTGGAGTCGAAACGTTGGGGTCATGAAGCGTATGGTCGACGCTTCTCGTGACCAGAAGGCTGCATGGTCTCTTTTTAGGCTAAAGAATCAGCATTGCCATACTATAAGGCAATGCTGCCAGTCTTCTGGGAACGCTACCTCAAAAGGCATGTGCAGCGGAGGAATTCCACGACGCATTTTAATTGTTATTTTTAGCTATAATAGTTCTTTTAGTTTAGTTTATTTTAAATTAATAGAGTAAACACAAGTAAACCCCGAAACTACAAGGTGGAAAGACAGCCAGCCTTTTTACCCTATGTCAAGGGAAGGACAGATAAGGTCGCTAACGTCTTGAAGAAGGTTTCTGTCAAAACTAACTACACTCCTTTTAAAAAACTATCGCAATACTTGCACTCACCTAAAGATCGTTCTCCATTGGACAGGCCAGGAGTGTACAAAATTGACTATAGCTGTAGCAGTTCCTGTATAGGAAAAACCAAAAGACGGTTACATTCCGAATTAAGCAACACATTAGGGCAGTCATAAATAACGAACTGAATAAATCTGCAATCGCTCAACATTTATTGGAGCCCGGTACCGACCACTGAAACGAGTTACATTGCCCCCAGATGCTCTAGACAGAACGCTAATATATAACAATATTGATTAGGGAAACGATTGAAATCAAAAAGTATAGAAATGACAAGCATAAGGATGGGTTTCAAAGGGGATGACGACGTAAAACTAATTATAGATGGCAGCAGGCGCGAAATGACCAAAAATCAATAACAAACTCATAGCCGTTAGATTTGAAGAGACTTGTTTTTAGTTATCTATCGTGTTTTTTTTAATATATTCTTTACAAGCTTTTATTTAACTTGCAATGTATGTTTGTTCGGGTGGAATCTTACAACTCAATTTTAAGGCACTTGCCCTCAACCGATTGAGCTGAAATTTGGTATGCACGTTTAGTTCGGATGACAATGCAAGAAAAAAAAAAGACGGGTTGCACTCTGGGAGTGCCGGCAGAAGTGAAAACATTTTCTTTTTTTCTTTCTTCGTTATATACATAGAAAAAGATAAAAAAGAACATACCATACCATACCTATAATATAGCGCTAATCATAGAACCTATCACTTATTTTCTGCTAATTTTCTGTCAGAAGAAATTAATAAATTATGAAAAGAAAAAATCAACACAAAAAGTAATAAATTACAGAAAGAAAAAATAATCATAAAAAGTAATAAATTACAAAAAGAAAAAATAATCACAAAAAGTTTCAGAGGGCCAGGTGGTTTGAACCCGATACTATCTGAAACTATAAGGACTTACAGTCGAAGTGCTTACCGTTTAAGCTACGACGATATCTATGGTAAATTGCAAAATAGATAGTCTTTACCTAATCTTGTATGACGTCAGTCGTCGGTTACGGTTCAAAGGTCAACTAATCCTGACGCTTCCTTAACATTTTACACCCATCCAACGCCGCTAAAGAAGTTTTCACTTCAAAAATTGTTTTTAAAAAGGTTTTCTATATTAGAAATATTGTGATCTGGACTTGCTTCACTATGTATTACATGTATTACATTATAGAACTGGGGGAAAGAGGTGCAATTTCAACTGGAAAGAAAGCTAAGCTCATCAAAAGGTAATCTTTAAATTTTACTGTTTTTAAAAAGATATCGTATTATTTAACTCTCAATGCAACAAAAAACACTGTATCTATCCAACTATTATAGGTTGGAATTTTTCCTTTTTTTTAGATATTTGTGTTGCTATACCTGTCCTGAAAAAAGTGACATTTTTGATTAAAAAACAATTGAATTAGATAAGATGACTCGTAAATACTACCTGTGGCTGAATCTCCAACATAATCGCTATCCTCGATGTGGTTCCGACATAACCTAGAATTTTCAGTAGCCACATCATATAACTGTCTCCCACTGTTTTTTTTGCACTAACATTACATCCTACTGTAACGTTAGTGCAAAAAAATACTGAACAAAGCGGCATGATAGATATAAGTCTTCAGGCTTTCACGGTCGGCGTTGCATGTAGAATATACTGCTTCCGGGCTGTTTGGCCGTGGTCTATGTGAAACTTGCGTTCCAGACGTTTCGTCGATCACTGCGGTCTTGGTCACCGAGTCTATCGAAAGCCGACACACACAGACCGTTACCTACACAAGGACTCCAACCACCATCCCAGACAAAAAATGTCAGTTATCAAGACACTGGTCCACCAAGCTAAGACCATCTATGAACCTCAACACCTACAAAACGAGTTACGCCACTAGAACTCGGCCTTCCAAGGTAATGGATTCTCTGCACATGAAATACGGAGAGCTCTTCACCCAAAGAAAGCTTCGCAGACAAACCAGGATGAGGAAAAACCTGCTCCGATAGGGAAGGCTTTCTTGCCGTACATTCGTGGCATTACAGATCGTATCGGAAGACTGCTAGAAGCTTATAACATCCAGCCGATCTTCAAGCCCACGACGCAGCTACGGAATTTTCACCGTTCGGTCAAGGACCCATGTGATCCACTATCGTCAGCTGGAGTTTACAGAATCCTCTGCTCATGTGGCTCGGTATACGTGGGCACCACCCAAAGAAGCATCAAGACCCGCCTGTCGGAACATGAACGTAATTGTCGCCTCTGCCACTTCGACAAGTCAGCGGTTGCAGAACACACCCAAGAGGATGGGAATCATACCATTGCATTTCAGAACACGAAAGTTCTAGCTACCACTACACATTTTTTCCCACGTATACTTCGAGAAGCCATCGAAATATTCAAGCATCCCAACAACTTCAACCGATAAAACAAGGGATTTCAGCTCCAAAAAGATTGGTACCCAGCACTGAGAGCCACTCGGTATCACAGTGCAAACGACCAATCAGGATCGAGTACGTCCCCGCTCCGACCGTGCCCATAAATACGCCCGTGATTCAAGACTTTGCATCAGTCGCAACTCAGCCGCCGGCGAGGCAAGGTCTCCGAAGTCGTCGTCGCCCGGCCCTGCGCCACTGAAGATGTCGACCGCAGTGATCGACGAAACGTCTGGAACGCAAGTTTCACATAGACCACGGCCAAACAGCCCGGAAGCAGTATATTCTACGGCATGATAGAGTATATTCATAAAAAATCGCCAGACAAGCAATGAAATCTAAGTAGATGACAGATAACATTGACCATCACGACGTCCTCTGTAAGGATTTCAGATACCTGGCAACCCTGCCACTGTTTGCATTACAGTCCTACTTATATTGTGTTTAAAATTGTAACTTATGAAAAAGAAGCTCAAGTGCTAAGTGAGATTGTTGTGCGCGTTGCGGTGAATCTGTACTACCGTTTGACATGGTATTCTTCCATTGTAAGCACGGGAATTGGAAGAGAAAAGCTTTAATTTTGTACCCTCATAAGTAAAATATTTTCGAGGATACAAAGTGAAGTCTATAAATACCCTCAAATTACGGTATTGAATTTGTCAGATTCAACTGACATCAATCAAATTCAATTGACATCTGTCAAATTTGATGTTGTCATTTACCTAGTGTTGCCAACTTCTGAAAAATCCCCATTTTGTGGTAAACCAACAATAATTTCTTATAATATATGCGCAAAAAAAATAAAGGCCACTGACTTGAAAGCCTGCTCAAAGTGTAAGGACACTTACCACTATCAGTGCTTAAGCGTGCCTACTGAGACTTTCTTGAAAGAATCTAAGGCCATAGTAAGTGTAAGGAGTGCAAGCTCATCGAGAAGCACACTGGAAGTGATCACATTCCCTCTCAATCAAAGGACACGGGAGTAAGCGTAGAGTCTCAGGCGGGGTATAGTTTTGAAGACCTAGCTTATAAAGCGCCTTGGGAGTTTAAGGAGTGCAAGCTCATCGAGAAGCACACTGGAAGTGATCACACTCCCTCTCAATCAAAGGACACGGGAGTAAGCGTAGAGTCTCCGGCGGGGTATAGTTTTGAAGACCTAAAGTCATTTTTTATTAAAAAAAATTGAAGAAGGCGCGATCTAACTACTGCTGCAAAGCACGATCAGCTTCGGGAGGAATTGAATTTGAAAATTAAGATTATCGAGGATTTTGAAAAAGAAAATAAAAATCTGAAACGAAGTTTAACTGACCTTAATAGCAGTTTTAGTCAGTTTGAACAGCAATCTCGGGAGTCTAATATAGAGATTCAGTGTGTCCCTGAGCATAAAGCTGAGAACCTAAGGACCATTGTACAACAATTGACTGCTACCGTTGGCTGCCATCTACCAGAACAACAACTCTTAAACTACCACCGTGTTGCAAAGGTTAACCAGGACACAAAGCGCCCGCGTTCTATAGTGGTGAAGTTGGCCAGCCCTTTAGTACGCGATAGTATCTTGGCCGCTGTCAAGAACTCGTCACACCTAAAGAACCTGTATATGTGTCTGAACATCTGTCTCCAACCAACAAGCATTTACATGCGAAGACTCGTCAGTTTGCAAAGGACAAAGGTTTCCAGTTTGTGTGGGTACGCAACGGACGTATCTATATTAAAAAGGACATAAATAGTGGGAGTATACTGGTAAAAGATTGTGATTTTCTCGGTTCTTTGTAAAAAACCATTGGCTTTTTTATCTTGTTTTTTTTTTGTTTTGATTCTATTTGTCTATCTTTGCCTTTTATAAAATTGTTTTATTTTTCTGTATTGTATGAATGGGAATACGTTGTTAAATTTAAATAAGAGATGCACTACTTTTAATATTCTGTACCAAAACGTTAGAGGTCTTAGGACTAAGACTGAAACCATACGGAACAACGTACTCTGGCAAAATTTTGATATAATCTGTATAACGGAATCATGGCAGAATGAATCGGTTCACGACTATGAAATCGTGGACAGTAGGTACAATGTGTTCAGACGCGACCGTAGCTCTACTTCCTCTTTAAAAATCGAAGGCGGCGGTGGTTTAATTGCCGTATCAAAAAATCTAGAATCGGTACGAAAATTGCAATGGGAGTCCTCGGACGAAGAACTTTGGATAGTTGTAAAACTCGGACAGGGTAACTCGACCGTTCCACTTTGCATTTGTAATATATACTTCCCACCACCAGTTACTTACGCACGTCTTGAGTGAGAAACTAACGACACATCTGACAAACGTTATACAACATAAAATTCCTAAAAATTCACTAATATTATTATCGGGTGACTTCAACCTCCCATGCATAAAATGGCGGCTGGATACTGATACGAATTTGATGATTCCAACCTGTCCAGACAATACCGAAAGCTTGCTCACCGATGCTCTATCTCTCAATGGTCTCTTTAACATAAACCCAATCAGCAACAAAGAGGGCCGTACACTGGATTTAATCCTGACAAACGACAATAAAATGTTTAAAGTATCCAAATGTATGACTCCCTTAGTAAAAGAAGACGTTCGTTATCCAACATTGAATATTGACCTAAAACTGATAGCCCAAAAACTACCTAAAATCAATAAGACTGTGTCACTGAAATTTTCCAAGGCTAATTACCAAAATATAAAAGAAGAGTTGGTGGTGATCAATTGGGATGAAATTTTTAAATCCAATCAAACAATAGATGAAACCGTTGATTCGTTTTACACTCTCTTTAATCAAATAATTAAAAACAACACGCCTGTTAGTCGAGGCCCTGTTAGCAAATACCCGTTCTGGTTCAGTCGCGCGTTGATACAAAGACTGAAGGAGAAGAATAAAATACACAAAAAATATAAAACATACTCAAACCCCAGGGATTTGATTACTTATCAAATTTTACGCGATCAGTGTAAAATAATGCTTAAGGAGCGTCTCAATACGTTCAAATCAAATTCAAAAACGCTTATCAGAAAGGATCCCAATTATTTTTGGACTTATATCAGAATGCAAAGATTGAATAGTGGGGAGATTCCAGATGAAATGTTTTATCATAACCAGGCTGCCCAAGGTGGACAACATGTTAGCGACCTGTTTTCTGAATACTTTCACTCAGTATATCTAAACAATCAGATGGCACTGGCTGCTCGCACTGAAGAATCTACGAGCTTTTCGCAATCACTTGGTTTTTGCTATATATCTAAAGCGGACATGGCTAAATCTCTCATTTCTATTAATACCAGAAAAGGACCAGGTCCAGACTGTATCCCACCCGTCTTCCTGCGAAACTGCTCCGAACAGCTTGTGGAACCACTTTATCGCATCTTTAATAAATCTCTTGCAAGTGGAATTTTCCCAACTATATGGATACTAGCGCACATTACTCCAATCTACAAAAAGGTAGATCAAAGTGATGTCTCAAACTATAGACCTATCTCGATTTTGTCAGCAATGGGGAAAGTGTTTGAGAAACTGATTCAAGTTAGAATTCATTATCACCTAAAGCCCTTCTTTGACATTAATCAGCATGGGTTCTTGCCGGGGAGGTCAACCACTTCAAACCTCTTAAATTACGTCACTAACTTATATGAAGCAATGGAAGATAAAACAGAGGTACATGCTATTTACACAGATTTCTCAAAGGCGTTTGACGTGGTTGACCATAATCTACTCGTTCAAAAGCTAGCTCATGCAGGGATCTGTGGGTCATTGCTTAGATGGTGTGAATCGTACCTCAATAATAGATCGCAGCTTGTAAAGGTCAGAGGCTATAAATCAATGCCTAGAGTAGTGCCTCAGGGTTCACATTTGGATCCTCTTTTCTTTTTAGTTTACGTGAATGACCTATGTTCTGTCATAGCCTCCAAATACCACATGTTTGCAGATGATCTTAAAATATATCGAACCATTTCCAACACTAATGATATAGTATCCCTTCAAAGCGACACTAACGCAGTTAAACGTTGGTGTTCTTTGAATGGAATGAAAATGAACGTTTCTAAATGCTTCCATATCAAATTCACGCGTAAACGTGATCCCATGCCTGCCACTTACTATATTTCCGACACTATTATTACGGAAGTCTCAAACATACGTGATTTGGGTGTTGTGGTTGACTCAAAATTGGACTTCCGGGAGCATATCGATGGTATTATAAGTAGAGGCGTGCTCCTCTACTTATAATACCATCGATATGCTCCCGGAAGTCCAATTGTGGCCGGTTTTGTCATACGGCAAACCAAATTCTTTGGCGACGCTGATATTCCCATCCTTCTCTATAACTACTATGTAAGAGCTATTCTCGAATACTGCTGTCAGATCTGGAGTCCATATTACGCAATACATATTTCGCGCCTTGAGGGTCTGCAGAAGCATTTTCTGTACCATCTAGCATATGCACATAATCTTTGCTGTAACTTAATTTCTTATGATTCTAGGCTCAAGCATTTCAAGCTTGTTTCATTGGAACAAAGACGGGGCATCGCTGACATTTTGTATCTACACAAATTAATTAATGGAAAAATACATGGTTCTCTTTTGCTTGGTGAAATCAATTTAACTGTCCCACGATCAGGGAGCCGCATCCAAAATAGGAAAACTTTTAGCATACCTATATGTCGTACAAATTATAGGTACTCAGTACTCACTGTTGTTCCGTATGTGTTCTGCATATAACAAAATCTGTCTCAATATCGACATTTTTGGTGCTAGTGCACATTCACTGAAGCTGCAGTTGCGCAATCTTAATATTGGCGATTAATGATAATTTTAAGTACGTAATGATTGTAATGCAAAATAATATTTAATGTACCTATAGCATGTAGTGTTCACTTCTAGAAGGACTTACACTGATGTTATCTTTGTGCTTGATATTTTGTCAATTATTTAAATTGTAATGTTCAGTTCAGTGGACCCTAATAAAAAAAAAGAAAAAAAAAGGATAAAAGCGCTGTTGGCATCCCCATTCCGAACGTCTGGAAACCAGTGGTCCGTCTCCACAAAAATAACCGGGAACAAGCCTAAAAGAACTCTAACTTTTTCACCGTTTACCGCCATTTCTCCAGTTCCTCCGTGATTATTGTACTTGCAACAGCACCGAAATATCGCAAGCTCGAAACAATACAACATGGTAAATATCCCGGTACGTCTAATAATAATATAATGTGAGTGACCATGATAGTTTAAATACCTATAATATTGCTTTCAACAATGATACTCGAGCCCTTTTTCCATTTATTCGTTGCGAGCCTCGAGCTGTTCGTAGATAACACAATACAAGAAGAGCTCAGGTACAGATTAGGCAATTGACTTGGGTAACTGGGACGTTGACGGACGAGCCCGTTACTTCAAATATATTTAGTCTGAAAGCCAACGTGTGTAATCTAACGATGCGTGTTCGTACAAATACGTACAGTACATTGTGCCCTGAGCGATTTCAGATGTGAATGCTGAGATGGATGTGTGGTGAACAAAAATGGATAGGATACAACATGATTATATTTGCAGAAGACTTATTGACAGAGGAATATAAAGCAATCGTATACCGCGTTTGGTATTACAGATGGGCATGAATAAGCTAATACATTATTTGATCGACGGTACATCCACACTATAATTATAAATGCGAAAGTAACTCTGTCTGTCTGTATGTTACGCTTTCACGTCTAGTACACGACATAGACTTCCTTTTATCGCGTAAAGGGGATAGAAGGGTGGAGAGGGTTACGGGCTGAAAGTTTGTCATTTCTGAAGATGTCTGGATGAAATTCTGTACATAGATGGATTAGGTCTTATTTATGCTACCTTTTATTGCGAAAAATGGATAGACGGGGGGGGGGGGGGAGTACTAGGACATGAAAGTTAGGGTGAAAGTTTGTCATTTTATCGCGAAAAACAGGTAGGGGGGGGGGATAGGGCTAATGAAGATAAGTTTCTCAATTTTGAAGATATCCTGATAAAATTTGGTTTAGAAATGAATAACAGCTTGAGAAGAGACATAGGCTATCTTTTATCGCGAAAAAAGGAATAAAAGAGAGAGTGAGGGGAGCAGAGTTAGGGGATGAATGTATGCTATTTTTGAAAATATTCTTATGTAATTCTAGGGAACGTACATAGGGTCAATTTTATCATGAACAACGGGGTAGAATGCGGGAAAAGGGCTAGGGGATTACAGTTTGTATGAGTCTTTGCCAGTTTTCAATTGCGCTAGAAAGTAGGTAAATTGGGAATAAATAATATGGATTTTTTCTTGAAGATATCTTCATTAAATTTTGTACAGAGGTGGATTAGAACTTGGGAACAGACATAGTCTAGTAACGAGATTGTTATAGGGGCAAGTGGATAAACGTGTAGAGGTCAAATAGAAAGTGGAGTACAGGGGCGAGTAAATATGCGACTATAGAAGCCAGTGCAGAGGCGAGTATAGGATCATATAAAGTACCGTAGAGAGTCGAATGGAGAGACGAATATAGAGGCGAGTAGAGATCGAATAGAGATTCGCGTGGAGACACGAGTAGATAGGCGAGTGGATGAGAGAGTAGAGAGGCCAATTCAGAGGCGAGTATAGAGGAGTAGCGAAGCGAGTAGAGAAACGAGTAGAAAGTTGAGTAGAGAGTCAAATATAGAGGTGAGTAGAAAGTCGAAAACAGAGGCGAGTAAATAGTCGAGGACAAAGTTGAGTAGAGAAGCGAATTGAACCGATATCCACGCGGGCGGAGCCGCGGGCAGCAGCTAGTACCTGTACATAGAAAAAAGGATTAAGGTAATATACATTACATTACCTAGGAAGTTGATACTTTCATCAAATGAGTTACTTATAATAATTGATGTATTTTTTGCGTTCATCTCGGAGCTCGTGGTACGCTTTCGACTACATGTTGCTACATTATGGGTATCACAGGAACGATTTCCATCTGGCCTTACAACTCCGTGAGAAAAGGCTTCGTGCATGAATCCGGAGTTGTACCAGCATGCTGGTTGGTTTGCACCTCGAAGATCTTGGAAGCACTGAATACCTAATGATTCATGGCACCTTTTGCCCGAAGCTTCAGTTCGAAAACTTCAAGAGTATCTTTCGTGGTAGGCCAACTGCTAGGCAGTCAGTCATTGTATCTAACTCAAAAGAAAAATAATTATGAATCCCAATGTTTGTTGTGAAACAAGAAGAAAAGCTCTCTAAAGAATTCTTATATCACGTCTCTTTTATCGAGAGGCAACGGGTCACGCATGCTAATGATGTCCGTATATTGTGATCGCCGCGCTCCAAGGCAAACAACTGTAATCACGAGTTTGTGGACGTCGTTTTGCTTCGCACGTATGTTCAATCTTTTTAAATACAAACGTTGCATACAGTGGCTTTCAAAATTAAATAAATGAATAATAAACGTAAAAGAACACTCAACAAACTATGTATATGTCGCAACCAACTGTTCAATTAACTGCCTAGGCTGTTAACTAAATGACGCCGTTAAATTAGCGGCCTGAATGATGTTCAGCCAGTTTATTAAACGGCAAGGTAAATGGTTCGGATCGATGACGTATAATTACTTGCCTAGCCATTTAATCAAACAGCTATGAAATGACTTATTATTGCATACTTAAAAAAAAACCACGAAAGCTTAGCCTTCTAATCTAACCCAAGTCGGATTGCGCACCTATCTTAATTAACCTATCACTAATTAACTTAACTTAATTATCCATCTGTGATTACACCTATATTAACCTCCTCGGGGATTTACAAGTGTGAGTTATGTATGTATGTATATCACTTTCTATCTTATTTTGGGGTGGTGCTCTTACGGATGGCCTAAGCATTAGCCAGCCAATGTATTAAATATTGTAATAAATATTAAGGCTGAATATCGTTCAGACTGTTAACTTAATGGCGCCGTATAGTTACCAGCCTAGGCATTTAATTGAACGGCTGATTAAGGTAGTTGGCGGCGACATATAAACATAGGTTCTCAAGTTAAATTCAACATTAAAGTTCAATTTGTTATTTAAACGTGTTTTGTTTAGATTTTTAGGGTACCGTAGCCAAATGGCAAGATACGGAACCCTTATGGATTCGTCATGTCTATCTGTGTCTGTCCGTCTGTATGTCACAGCCACTTTTTTCAGAACTATAAAAACTATGCTGTTGAAACTTGGTAAGTAGAAGCATTCTGTGAAACGCATTAAGATTTTTACACAAAAAATAGAAAAAAAAAACAATACGTTTTGAGGGTACCCCATACTTAGTTCTGAAACTCTTAAAATGTTTTTCATGAAACCCAATATGATATTGAGGTTACTAATATATATTTTTTTCTATACTGAAGCGTTTGCACGGGAAACACTTCCAAAGTGGGAAAATGTGCCCCCCTCCCCTCTGTAACTTCTAAAAAAAGAGAACGATAAAACTAAAAAATATGTATTATGTACAATTACCATATACACATCCACCGAAAATTGGTTTGAACGAGATCTAGTAAGTAGTATTTTAGTCATATATGTCGTGTCGTGTCGTGTCGTGTCGTGTCGTGTCGTCGTATATGTTCATCATAAATCATAAACCGCAATTTCCCTTTCATTCAATCTAGTCAAAAATAAAAGTTACAACGAAATACAAGAAATTTTATGTGATGCCCGCAGCTCCACCCGCGTAAAATTTAGATTCCGTTCCCGCTGCCCGCGGCAACTTGTCCCTAGACTAAAAAGTATGTACTACCCATAATAGTAAACTATGTGTTGTGTTATTCCAGACATAAATCTATCCCTGTACTAAATTTCAGCCTGAGCCTGAATGGATCTGGCTGAAATTTGCTGCTGATGCAGCGGTTAAAGCGTGATTCAATAACATATATACCCAAGCATTCAAAGATCTTCTCAGTTTATCAGGATACGACGTAGGATAGGATAGAAAGTAGGGTAAGCTAATCACTTACCTATATCTATATCAATATCAATGGAACTTGATTCTTTACTTTCAAAGCAGCCATCATCAGTATCGTCTGAGTCGTCTTGAACGTTATACTAATAAAATCAACAACAACATCTAGAACACCGTCATGTTTGCAGTATTCGTCCTCGACCTTAAGCAAGGCAAGCGCAACATTTCATGGAATTTGTTTGGAAATGGAACATGTTTTGTTTCAAAAACTCGTCAAGTTTGTAAATATCTTCTGTGAAATGGCTATATGGCTAATAAGTAACAGAGTGCTGATGCTGAGTAAGCATGGTTTGCCAGCAGTTCAGTGACGTCGCGTGTTATCCAGCGTACTTGGAAGGCTTAGGCTATTGTCATACGGCCCCGCGTTCTGAGGCAGGGTGCAGACAAAATGCGGCCATGCGCTTGGTCACGGGGGAGCCGATCTGCCTCCGCGCGAAGAATTGTCTGCTGTCACCAGCTGTCACGAGTGGGGCGGTGGTTGGAGTATGGTTCGAGAGCAGTTAGACATTTTTATATAGATGTTTCAAGTAATCTAAAAATTTATTTAAAAATATTAAAATTTAAATAACACCAGAATAAAATAAATAACATCACAAACACTGCATAATTTAACTGTTTCGGTTGCTGATGGTCGTTGGCAGTGATGATTTAGTATTAGAAACCTGTCTAAATGAATTTGAAATAAATTCCAGTTCCGGATAACTTATCAGCTACCGCCGTGCAATTCCGAACAGTCATTTAACAAACTCAATTATGAATCCGCGGTGAGATTCAAGTTTCGTATTCCGAACACGTCGGTTAATGAGTGAGTTCGACACTAGCGCCACCGAGTGATGACTGAAGTGAGAAGAATTTCTCCAAGTGAATATTTTGACGTTTTTCACTATTTGGTATTCCGAAATAAAATTAACGTGCCACTTCGAAAGTCATCTCACTAATCCGCGAGTGAACTCTACAGAAGACATCGTTGAAAACTGATTTTCCTGGAAAAATAAGTATTAGTACCTGTCCTATTTAAACTATAGGAAATTATTAAAGTACCGTTTTTACTCTAGGTGGGTATTCATCCAAGAATTGTTTATTTGGATACAACATTTTCTTGTTATTACAGATGTCTCGTTCTTTTTTGTTGTTGAGCTTGTTAAAAGAAGCTGATGTGCTAGTAACTATGTAGTGGTACTATCTACGTAAATATCTAATAATATCTAAATAAAAAATAAAAAAATATTGAGAAAGACAACTTAAATTGTTTTTTTTAATTAAAAAATACAATGTTAAAGTAAGTAAGTAAGTATTGGAGATGCATGCATAGCAAATCGTGAGATCGTAATTATCAAATAAATTAATAGGTACCTACTCACTTCATCCTTACAATATGTATATGTATGTATGTGCGTCAGGGCAATATGTAATCTCAAGAAGACGGACAGTTGTAAACCGTTCTTCATCGAATTAAAGATATTGACACTACCTTGTTTATATATACTCGATATTGTGCTATTTGTAAAAAATAACATTAATAGCTACTGTAAACTTAATAGTAGAAGGCATAACCTAAAAATATGTATCCCAACAAATAAAACAGCCTTATTTAATAGCAGTATGTTTTGCATGGCTCCACGAATATATAATCATTTGCCTAAATCAATACTAGAAATTCATAGCATGGAGACCTTCAAAAGTAAAGTTAAGCAACTACTGGTTGAAAAAGGGTATTACTCCATAAATGATTTTTTAACTGACAAATTGTAATTAATCATAATTTCTGAAATCTATATTTTTGAATATGACATTGATTTATGAATTTGATGAAATTTGAAATTTAATTTTTTGTTTGACATGCCCTGATTTATTTATTGTTTGATATTTGTATTATGTACCTATGAGACATACTGTATAATCTTAAATATTGATGCCTGAAATAATTGTTATACGTAACCTGTTAATGAAAATATCAACAATCATTTGCATGCCGTACCTATGGTTGAATATGGTGATACTTCCACAACAACAATCAACATCAATGTACAATTTATACCCATATTTCGCAAATTATATAAAAAAAAAAAAAGTTTCAACGAAATTATGGAAAATTAACACACGGTTAAGTACCTACAGCAAAGCATACACACAACTTTACAAAAACCGCGCCTTGCGACGACCATAGACACAGTTAGGTTTTTTTTTTTTTGAGCGACCGACCGTCTCCAAAGACAAAAGCCACAGCTTTTCATTCAGCCAAATATTTTCATTTGACATTTCTGTCTAAAATTAAATATTTATGTAATAAAATGTATTCAACAATGCCTATACGGCTAAAATTAAACGAAATTTATTATTTTAAAGGCCTAATTCAGCCAAAACAAGCGAGTCGATATAAATCGTACAATATCGATATTCAGGTGCAATGCCTAGTACCATAGAGCAATCTCACGCGTATTCTCGATAGTCACTTCACTTCACTTGGCCTTGGTTTTATCTTGAGAATACCAAAATAATCACAAGCGAGGTGAGTATCGAAGTGAGAGTGACTTGCGAGATGAGTTGCGAGATGACTTTCGAAGTGAGTTTACGTTTTTCGGAATAGCATGGCTGATAATCCAGGACTGGAATCAAAGGTTACATTTGTATATTGGGATACCGCTTTGACAACAGATACATAGTTGATCACTGTCACGAATGACACTCCAAATGACACAAACTCCCTTTGTTTCGTTGTCATGACAACAATTTTGATAAAATAAGGGCGCTTATAACTTGAATGTTGTTTAATAATACATTATTTCGTGAATTTACCTCACTTTAATATTAATAATTGCTATTCGAAAAAAGAGACGAATTCAAATAAGCAAAGGTCATGGAAATTTGTTCAGCCGTTCTTGAGCTATAAGAAAATATGGTTTTACCCTTTTAGGCCTTTTTGTTTATAAATTTCAAAAAATCCTTTCATAGTTTATCTCCACGTAACAAAACAAACATTTTCTACAAATTTTAAATCTCTAAGACCAGCGGTTTAGGCTGTACATTGTCTCTAAGTCAATCAGTCAGGACAAAGAGTTTTATATAAGAAAAGATATTACCCATTTTTTTAACTACAACTTATTTATGAATAATATCTCAAATATTTTCAAAAACTGCAGATTCATTGCAGAATAATGGAAATCACTCTTTAGACCATGTGAAGTCATTTATTGGTATATATTCTTGCCTAATGGACTTGGCGGTGGTCAGCAACCAAAATTCTTCTGGGCAGATAAAGCTCACATAATAGTTAGTAAATGTTCTCGTGCACTTAGAGACTAAATCCATTAATCGATCAGACTGGAAGCCATTTTCACAAAACTAGGGATAGGGTAGTAACAATATATCAAAAATTCGGTTACATCGATAATTTAAACGCAATTTTTCGTAATTTATATTCATGTTGTATTGTATTGTGTTCTTCTTATTTTTATTGCGTCTGAAAACTGTTTATATTTGACTTATACGAGCTTTTTGTAATAAAATATTTCGTTTTTAATGAACTATTTCACAATGTTTCCATTATGTTGAAAGTAAAGACGGCGTTTTTAATTATTTTTATAATATTATATCGATAATATCTACAAAGCTTTTTGATTTTATCGATCTGATGACGAAATAAATATCGACATTTTATTCGATATTGAAAGAACTTTGCATCCCTCTATGTGGATAGTTAGTTGTTGTAAACTTGTTCTTCAGCCGTCAAAGCACGTAGTTTATAATAGTTGTAAAATGATGGTAGTGTGTTCCGTTAGTTCAACCAATTAAATTTATCTTTTTGTAGTTGTTCTTTTTATGAAATGCCTTGTGTAAATAAGTATATTCTATAAAGTTGTAATCAAGCGATGGTAATGGGAAATTTGATAGATACTATCTTTCAATATATTTTTAAAGCTAGTTCTTTCATCAACTTCTGCCTGGCTTATTAAGGGTTTGTTTAACACTCACTTACTGTATCAGCGTCATCATCATAAATCACAAGTGTCATTCACCACTACTTGTCTCTTCTGCAAAACTATATTATTAAATGCGGCAACTGTGACGTTTAGTGCTTCGGTCTATCCAACGTCAAAATTACTACACAGTCTATTAAATTGCATAGACTAGGTATTTATCAGGTAAAAATTTAGTAATGCTGGAAGTAGACTTAATAAAATGAATTGATATTTACCAAACCAAGGTAATTCATGCTTAAGGTAATTAAAAACAGCTTAAAAATTCAAAAACTCGACTGCTACTGCTAAGACTTTTGAATTTGCTATAAGCAAAGTAAAAGACGTTTGTGGATGGATACCTATGTGAATTGAAGAATTTGAGGAATATCTCATCGTTTTGATTACATTCCATACATGCATTCATATTTTTTAATTAGTTTTCCTCTTCATAAAGTGAACAGTGAATAGATTATTTAAATACGGCCCTTTTCAGGTATCATATTATAAAACCCTCACATATATAATTTAAGGTTTTTTATTATGGTTAGTGTATTGTGTCTATCTTGCCGATATAAAAAGTAAACAAAGCCAAATTTAACTCACCACATTTTTTATTGCCAGATTCAGTTTGCTTTAACTATTAGCGTTAATACTTTGTGACTTAATGAATAAAGATATTTGAGGGACTATCACAACATAATATCTAAAAATAAAATTATATCAGTAAATTATTCCTTCCTTATTTACTCACTTTTTCATACTGATATTTTTGTTCCAGCTTGGCCCGGCGAGAGAAAGGCGTGAGTGTGTGAATGTTGTTAAAGCATGACGAGATTGAGAAAATATTGTTTGTATGGTGTTTGTAGTGTGCAGTAAAATTCCCATAGAAATTTAAAATCCCAATAGAAATATCCCTTAGTGTTATTTAATGTATATAAACCAAGCTAAGACATGGTGTCCAACACGCAATATGAAATCACTGTAAAAAACCCTCAGCTATCGCTTGTATGAGTGTGCCACATTGTACTACGTGTTTGAGTCAAATTCAGTCAGGCGGTAAAATGCTCGTGCGCTTTTGGCAGTTGGTAATAATAGGGGTTAAAGTATGAAATTGCCGTTTCATTGTAATAGGTACTTCGAATTGACATAGAACCTTCATGGTTTGAGATTTTTGAGTGAAACTTTTTCCACATGGTACCTATGTAGTTCTTCATTTAAAAATGTGCAACATTCCATTATCGACTTTCAGTTGTTTTTTTTATTCAGCTTAGACAAGAAAGATGGATACTTCGAAAATTCGAGTGATTTTTGAATACGAGTTCCGACGCGGAACTAACGCGGCAGAAACAGCTCGCAATATCAATGTTGCGTTTGGAGAGGGGACTGCTAATGAACGCACCGTGCGATTTTGGTTTAAACGCTTTCGTGATGGAAACTTTGATTTGAAGAACGAACCACGAGGAAGGCCGTCCACACAGGTGAATAACAATGAATTGAAAGACATGGTGGAAGCTGATCCGAGCCAAACTACCCAGGAATTAGCTGCATGGTTTAACGTTACCTTACCAACAATATTGACTCATTTGCGTCAAATCAATAAAATAAAAAAATGTGAAAAATGGGTACCTCATGATTTGACTGATCTGCAGAAAGAAATGCGTGTTGAAACTTGTGTTGCCTTGTTGAATCGATACAGAAATGAAGGAATATTGGATCGAATTGTGACATGTGATGAAAAGTGGATTCTTTACGATAACTGTAAGCGAAAAATGCAATGGCTGACCCCAGGTGAAACGCCACAACAGTGTCCTAAAGCAAAGCTTACCAATAAAAAGGTAATGGTAACTGTTTGGTGGTCTCAGCATGGTGTTATTCACTATAGCTTTCTACGATCTGGTCAAGCAATAACGGCAGATGTCTACTGTGCCGAACTCCGAACAATGATAGCAAAACTAGCAGTGTAACAGCCCCGACTCATGAATCGATCTTCACCATTATTGCTCCATAATAACGCGAGACCTCATACAGCACGAGAAACCGTTTTAACTCTACAGGAACTGCAATTAGAAACTATCCGTCACCCTCCGTATTCGCCAGACCTTGCTCCAACAGACTACCATTTTTTTCGTGATTTGGACAATTTTCTATGTGATAAAAAGTTTTCTTCTCAGGAGGCAGTACAAAATGCTTTCACACAGTTTGTCGAATCTAGATCACCAGAGTTCTATCGCAAAGGCATAAATGACCTTCCTACTAGATGGCAGCAATGTATAGATAATAATGGTAATTATTTTGATTAAATAAATACGTTAAATTAAAAAAAAAAACAATTTCAATTTGTCAGTACAAATCGGCAATTTCATACTTTAACCGCTAATATTATGTGGGACTTAACACACATACTCCAGTCCTTTCATGTGTACAGGCATAATTATACTGTACAGACATTTTGATAAGTGTATTAGTTATGTACAATGTTTGTAATAAATATTTTAATCGTAGACTTATTATACAAGGTGCCAGTCTTACAAAAGTTATAACTTGTAAACGTTTTGGTGACGCCAACCCATTTGAATAGATATTACAATTTCATATTTTTCTGCTTTTCAATGTACGCAAACATAAAAAAGCGTGCGTTTGTGCGTCCGTCCGTAACATAATTCATATTGGTGATCTTCACCAATAAGATGGTGCATTTTAATTGCTATCTATGAGTAACAAGTCTATGATTCATTGCATGTTACAAAAGATGTTAGCATGTTTACAACCCAGTAATCATTGGAGTGATTTTTGTATTGTGTGTGTGTGTGTGTGTGTGTATTTATCAGTGTATTTCCAATGTATGTAACCCCTACCTTTCATGTATTATGTATTCAGTAAATTGGTTTGTACGCGAAATATTTCACTGTTTGTAATTCGTTATGCACTCAATCTAATATATAAAATTCTCTTGTCACAGTTTTCGTTGCACAACTCCTCCGAAACGGCTCGACCGATTCTCATGAAATTTTGTGGGCATATCGGGTAGGTCTGAGAATCGGCTAACATCTATTTTTCATACCCCTATTCGCGATAACCGACATCCACGCGGGCGGAGCCGCGGGCGACAGCTAGTAGTTATATAGATAACAGTGTTGGTATACTACATATTGTTGTGACTATTATAAATAAAAATAATTTATGAAAATGGCAAAGTATTTTTACCAAACATATATTCCAAATTGGGGATCTAGTTGAAAAACTTTTTAAGACAGTATGTCATGAAAAGTTGCAAGGGAATTCCCAGTTCCCTTCCTTTGCTCAGAAGCTTATAGAGTTCCACAATGAGCTCGGATGCGCCTCAACTCAATGGATCTCAAATGAAATAAAATGGTTTTACATCAAGACAACTATATAAGTAAATAAAAAAATAAAAAATAAAAATAAAATAAATAAAATAAATAAGAAATTATGAACTCTGAGATTTTTCATCAATAAAGAATTTGTGCCTAATACCAGGTACAGATATGAAATTTTAATAATACATAAAAATTCTACACAACGCTAGCAAGCCCATGGTAAGAATAGCTTAACTTCCTTGTATTATTGAATCTAGAATGGGGAGAATAAGATATATTCGAAAAACCTTTTTAAAAACAATCTCTTTTTTTTTTTTTCTTGCATTGTCATCCGAACTGAACGTGCATACCAAATTTCAGCTCAATCGGTTGAGGGCAAGTGCCTTAAAATTGAGTTGTAAGATTCCACCCGAACAAACATACATTGCGAGTTAAATAAAAGCTTGTAAAAATACCTTGAATTTTTTTGGAAATACATATATTATACACAGAAACACCCAGAACAATGCAAATATGTATTTGTACTGAGCGGGAATCAAACCTGGCGCCTTTATGTTTAAATTTTGAAGAACCATTTTAAGATTTATTTTTTCATAAATTGTTAACTAAAGTAGTAGCTCTACGTCAGCGTAAGGCCACATGGTGCGGTGCAGCGCCGGAGCCACACCGCGAATCGACATAGCGAAGAGTGCACGATACTGGACTGATCCAGTATATTTGTTTGCTTCTACGTCAATTTCGTCGGTGGCAAAGTAATAATAGCAGCAACACACGTTTTTACCGATCCATTCTTCATTATAGACTGTCGTCATCAGGACAAACCAATCCAACTCTGTTGTGATACCGCAGCGGCGTCGTAAAAACGTTGCGGCACCGCGCTGCTCGTGTGGCCGCCAGTGCAGTGCGAAGAATGCGGTGTGACTCGGCGCCGCAGCGGGTAGCCTCAACCTTAGTTGGAGAAATACCTATCAAATAGGCAATGTCCTGAAAAGGAACGGCCAGTAGTTTTCTAAGACTTGAGCGTGAGAGTTAAATATTGTAGCAGAAGCGGGAGCTTGCTAAGTGTTTAGAGTAGGAATAAAATGGTGGGTTATTGTCGCTGCTTGGACGTCGCTTCCAATTTTTCCTCCTACCCCCTTTTATAATGTTTAATACTTTATTGATACTCAAATTGAAGACGACTAGACTATCAAATTCCGTGGCGAATAAGATAATTTGACGAATTGGGTAGTCTAGCGTAGTATACCGCAATGGTAGAGTACTGTGGACGTCCTATACCCCTATCAAGGGCCATAGGACATTACTTTGTAAAATGTGTTTGGTTAATTGTTACACAATCAGGTAATTTTTTTTCGATTTTGCATCAGCCAACTGTTTTAATTATTTACTAATTTACCCAGGTTTTGTTTCCTGTATATAGCAGACAAATTGACAAAAATACATATAGAGGATTAAATTTTAGTTCAATAAATTACGAAGAGTGCCTGGATAATCGCACAACCAGAACTAACTTTGCCACCTAAAGAAAATCCGACGCGCTCCAAGAGACAATACTTAACTGTTTTGATTGAGTTACCGATCCTAATTTCCACTCCATTCCATCAGATTGTTATGGATTAGTTGTATAGGAATTTTCAAGTAAATTAATTAATTATACCAAGTATTGCGTAGGGTTGAGACTCTGGACTACGTTCGTAAGATTATTTGAACACCACTATAACGATACCAACTCCGAGCACAGAACAAATAAGAGTATGCTCCGGATTTCCACTTGTAAGAAAAGAATGCAGCTTGGATTGGAATGCAAGTGGGACTAATATTGCATCTAAAATAGGGAAGGTGTTGGTGATGAAAATATGTAATAGATTTAAGGTTTTAGATCTTTCAATGAGCTTTTGGCATATCTTTTTAATTAATTAAAAAGTTTATATTATATTATGACTTAGTTTGATTTGATTATGTCCAAATCCTAATTGCGATATTTAATTTGTGTTAAGTATATTTAATGATCAAGAACACGGTAGATCACAATTTCAATTTGAAAAATGTAATCATGTTTTTAATTGCAGCCGTGGCAGTTTTTTTTTTTGTTTACTCAGATATCTCATTGAAGTACTGCATCTATTCTCTACATCATAAATGGATATTTGCAAATGGCCTATTCATATAATTATTGCAGTACATTAGGTGGCTGCAAGTGCGACGGTCTCCAGGAACGCATCTGGTGTCGATTGGCCAAACGCCAAACACAATTTTGTGAATTTTAGATACACGTTTCTGTGATCGTGTACGTAATGCATTTCATCTAGGACACAAGTTTTCGTTGAACTAGTTTCTAAAATAATATCGATCAGCGTGACCCATCTGGTGATAAAGGTAGTAAAAGTCATATTGGTGACAATCTAAATCTAGCTTTTCAATGTCAAAAACAGATTCAAAAGACAGTGACACAATTATGAATGTTTTTACTCCAAGGGTTGAATTGTTTTTATTACGTTAAATAAAAATATGGATCATATTCAGCAGTATGAGTTAATCTTTATGTGATACGATAATGTAGTTGTATGATAAGTTGGGGCATCGGACTCGTGTATCGTTACGTATTGTTGTAGTTAATATTAACTGGTCACACGGACGGTATCGGGTCACTGCAGTTTCATTACGTCGTGTTTTTATATTATTATGCATAACTTAGTATGAACGAATTCGTTGTATGTGTAGTATAGGCTAGTAGATTTTATTGTGTGCAACGGAGGTCGCTGATAGATGTCCGTCTGAGTTGCTTGCGATGTTCACGAGATACAGCTCTACGTGCCACGCGGGCTCAGCGGACTGGAAGAGTCCTAAATCTCTCCCGGGTCCGCCCACCCATTTTATCCATTACTTGCTTATAGAAGCACTCCATACCATTGCTGAGAGCACTCAGTAGAAATCTTCTTCATCCAAATGCTAATCTTAGTAGCTCCGCTTCCCTATTCCTTTCCATTATTTTGGTTTTTACCGCCGAAACTGCTTTCTGACCAAAAGAGAGGATAGCCAGTACTAGAGCCCTATCCCTCAACTAGAAATTGTGCAATCAGCTTGCAGACGATGTTCGTTAAGGCAATGAAGATCTTCGTAGGGTCATACTAATAGACATAAATACTAAAAAAAATATTCGAGAAACGTATTTTTCATGATGTAGCAAGTGTTTCATTTAAATATCAATCACAGCCAAACAAAATATTAACGTAAAATTCAATCAAGTTTTCTGAGCGGTTGCATGCGGAGATGTAACATTAAAGCTAGGCGTCCTTTAGCGATGGATCGCAACGGATCGTGTCGGAGCGGGCCACGCCACTTCAATGCTCGTGCGTCCATATAGTAGGAGGAGCGGCGGATCGGCTGGGTGGATTTTAAGTGAGCGAGTGCGACCATACTAAGTACAATAGATGGCGGTATCCTCGTTACAACTGTTCATTGCCATGGGAAAGAACCTATATCAGATACAAAATACATTTTTAACTTCTTTCGAATGGCCGGGTCGTCTTCAGATGCATTGCCATCGATAATCGGTAAATCCACATTAAATTTCCGTTCTAACAAACATATTTATGAAGATACAGATTAATACCATATGGGCTAAATAAGCTTCACAAAAATTAATTATTTGTAATCTACAATTATAAAAGTAAAAGCAGTTATTGTGAGTTATCAGTAGGAGATAGGCATATGCTATTGCGGACTTTCTCACAGATTTTGATATGTTCTTTAATATTATACTATATTGTTTTGTTCTATCCTCAATAGTTTTCGCAGCACACGCAATGAAAACACTTTTTTTTACAAATTGGATTACATTATTGAATTTTAAGTTAAGATGCGTAATTAATTTTTGAAATTTTTATAACTTATGACAATCCACAATAACGTAGCTTTCTATTGGTGAAACATTTTTGAAAATTGGTTCAGTAGATTCAGAGATTACCTCTTAAAACGTCACAAACTCATAAACGTTACCTCTTTAAAATATTAATATAGATGGTACGTAACACATCAAAAACCGAGTAGTACAAGTAAAGCCATTTACAAGCTACTTTGCCATGCTAGTCAAACATCAAATTAATAACTTGCATGTCCGTCCGCAATTCAAACATTATGACATGGGATGGACCAACTAATGCTTCATTATAACAGTGGGAATACTGGTTGTATGTAACTAGCGCAGTTATAGCAACTTAGTTGTAAAATAAACACACCCATATGTTGGGCTATGTAAAGTTCCACTCGTTATGTAAAGTTATTATATATAAGCAGTTATTTATTTCAAGAGAAAAGAAAATTGTTTGAACAAACATTAGAACGGTGTGAAATTGAACAAGTTATGTACCTACTAGTCCTATCGTACATTATGGTTATGCTTGACCTTGCGATATATCCGCTTTAATAAACCTCACATCATTATAAGAAAACACTAGCCCTAAATATAAAATAATATAAACTACAATGTTATAAAATCTTTCAGTATTCTTCATACTTTACTCAATACCAGGTTCGGTAAATTGGCTCAGAGACCAATCAGTATTGACGGAATAACGTCTGCCTTCATAAGCCTTGGTAGGCAGTGGATATTGCAATCAACTCAGGGAATCGATTAGTTTCATCATATATGGATTAAAATAATATGTGATTGTTTAGAAGATATAATTTTTGAAGTGAAAACTTCTTTGGCGGCGTTGGATGGGTGTAAAATGTTAAGGAAGCGTCAGGATTAGTTGACCTTTGAACCGTAACCGACGACTGACGTCAAACAAGATTAGGTAGAGACTATCTATTTTGCAATTTACCATAGATAGCGTCGTAGCTTGAACGGTAAGCACTTCGACTGTAAGTCCTTATAGTTTCAGATAGTATCGGGTTCAAACCACCTGGCCTTCTGAAACTTTTTGTGATTATTTTTTCTTTTTGTAATTTATTACTTTTTATGATTATTTTTTCTTTTTGTAATTTATTACTTTTTATGTTTATTTTTTCTTTTCATAATTTATTAATTTCTTCTGACAGAAAATTAGCAGAAAATAAGTGATAGGTTCTATGATTAGCGCTATATTATAGGTATGGTATGGTATGTTCTTTTTTATCTTTTTCTATGTATATAACGAAGAAAGAAAAAAAGAAAATGTTTTCACTTCTGCCGGCACTCCCAGAGTGCAACCCGTCTTTTTTATTTGTAAGGGTATATCTGCCACCACGTTTGTATTTTTGCTAAATGTTACAGGTACATAACGGTTGATGCTCACAACTTTTATTGAGAATATCCCAAAATGACAATATTACTATACTTCGTTTTCCGTACCATGTTTCTGTTGTCCTTTGCATCCCTTTGCCTCTCCCTTCTAGGCTTTAATAACAGACTAAGTTGTCATGTTTAATGAACAAACAAACAGACAACGTAAACCACAATATCCTGATCGCAACGCCAGCTTTCCCCATTGTAAATATTAACCATACAGGAACTCATTTGACCACACTGACGTCTGATTAAGGAGGATCCTGTAAAGGTGAAAAAATATTTCAAAAAATCCTCAAACCCAATTACAGCGCCTCTTAACGGGACAGTTGAGAATCGACACCATTTTAAGATCCTGTTCAAGTCCACACACGAAATTAGACACTTATGCCTGGTTCACATGGTTCCATTAGCATTCCAGTCCAGTGTGCGAATCCAGTACTGGAATGCTACTGAAATAATGTGAACCATCACTGGAATGTGTCCATTCCAGTAAGTGATTGTTCAAGTGCGTTTAGGTTGCAGTCTAGCACGTGACTGGATTGATTCGCTGAATTACTAGAATGGAACAATGTGGTTACAAATTCCATTCGAATGTTAAGATTTCTTTATTATACATACATGGCAAAATTATGCGCTTTTTCCACTCTTGTCAAATAACGTTAGTCAAGTGATCTAACATCATGACGTGTCCTACTTTTGTAACATAATATGCAAAAACACTGTGACGTTTATCTTCTCCCTGTTTTATATTATATTTGACATTGAAGGAACAAGTCTCATAATTATATGTATTATTTTGTTGGTTATTGAAATTTATTTTGGCAGTTGATGTCTCCACCAAGATCTACGAGGCTCTGTCGACATTACCTGCAAGTAGGTACACGGGCTGCTTGACGAACGAGGCCTTGAGGAACGCCCTTCTCTCAAGCTGGCAGAAGACAGTCGCTTACTCAAACACTGACATGAAACAATAATAGAGGAGAAGGGGTCGGTATTCCTGGGCTCTAAAGAACACCTATACTCCATTAGGTTCGGTTAGGTACTGAACTAAACGGAAACAATCTCGATATGTCTTTTTAATATATTTTATTTAAAAACTCAGTTTATTAATAATTTTCAGTATGGGAACTCATTTTAAAGACTAAAAACTGAAATTGAACACCTAGTTACTGTAGGTAAGCTTAGTTTATTCAATTCATTTCAAATTCATTTATTGCAGAAACATGGCCCACTTGTTACTACCGTCCTTTATAACGCCAATTATCAAGTATTAGATATTACCCGCCAAATTTATATGTTTATTTTTGTACTACCAAAGATCATCTTACATTACCATAATCAGAAGTAGTCCTTCTATAGTGTGGTAGTACTATATGTTACAGTGCGTGCATTATTTAGAAATTCTAACGTGTTTTAAAAGAACAGTGAATTTGCTTTGCGTCATGGCTTCAAATAATTAAGTTTTAAAGTACATGAATTATGTAATAAATACTATAACGTAGAATATCGTAAAGTGTTGTTGTTGTAATATAAATTAGAGATAAAATATGTTCAGATATCACAGGTTTTCATTAAAATTTTCGTATGTAAGAACTGATGGCGTTATAACGCCCGGTAGTAAAATTTACGTCTATTTACTATTACTATAAAATTTTAGATCACTGATGAAAAACCCTTTGAATCTCAACGAAATAGTTGAAGAAATTTTATTATACCACTTAGGTGGCAGACAAGCACACGACCCACCTGATGGAAAGTGTTTACCGTGGTCTATGGACGTGTTTAACACCAGGGGAGTCACATTCGTGCTGCCGACCCTGGTACACGTAGAGTGTTTCTGTGCTGTCAGTGTAGAAGACATAGCAGAACAAGCTTTTGGTCATCCCACTGACATCACATAACCCTCCAGTGAGCTCTGGCTACCCCACTCACCGCCGGGAACACAATACGGAGCGGAGACACTTCCTCAGTTATACTGCTCAAGTGGATGGAAATACCATCGTGTCCTACATCCATTACAAGTGACCCAGTGGGATTACCATTTTTCCACCGGAAAATCTAAATACGGAAATAACAGACGAGGATTCCGGCGATGAAGAATTTGTAACATTACAAACGTAATCTTCCAGGTTTGATATTGCTTTTGAGCATATTACGTATTTCATTACAATCACTGTAATAACTACAATGTATTGCAATGTCCTTAGGTACTCCTTTTCAGGTTCCCAACTAAGAGCTCTAGCAGCGATTGTATTATGAAGGTACATTTTCAAAAAGTGAGAGAAAGAAAATGATTTACCTTTGTCTGTGAACTACTTGTAAAAAAAGAACCAAATTCATGTATCGTAAATGTCAGTACATTTACTTACGCCCAAAAATATGTTTTGTTTCCTATCATATCCATGTTGAGTTTTTGGATAAATAAACTATTGTAAGCGTTACATAATACATTCAACGAGCATTCGGTGTTTCATTTCATTCCAAAAATGTCCGCGATTAAGACTTTGGTTTTGGTAGCCGATTTTACTACCGGGCGTTATAACGCCACCTGTTTTCCGGCTTTTCCAGACCAAAGAATTTTTTTCAAATATTTTTCCAATAATACTATATTAGTAAAGTAAAACATACTCAAAAATCATTGCAATCGCAAACAAAAAATAGTTTCAGTTATATCTGGGTTAAGTACATAGATGTTATATTTAATGTTGGTCCAATATTTCGCCGTTGGAAGCAGCATGCAATATTTCTGTTAATCACTATTTGCGTAATTTAAAATATAAAAGAAAGAATATTCACATTGATGTCAGCATGTATACAGTAGATAAGTCAGTATTTGTTAAATTGTATTTGTAGTATGTGTTTGTTTTTAAAAGTCGCTATTATATGGTTTTATGATTGTGGTTTATGGTTTGTGATGGTTTTTTACCTTCAGTTAAGTACCTAACCGACCATTCGGTTATAACTCCATAGTTATAACTTTGTTACCTATTTTTTTTTTCCTTTTTCGACGGCTCCTGTTCGGTCAGCTGGTTATATCCATTATTCCAACTAACAATAATCATTTATCCAGTTCAGATAGGTGTAGGTAACTGACAGTCGGAATTCTAGCTCAATAAGTTTGGTGCGGTAAGTTTGCGTTGAAGCAATATTCTTGAAGAAAACGTTCTGTACGAAGCCAAAACTTTTACCACATGCAGCAATCTAGAGCAGCCAGCTAGTACAAGTTTTCTAGTTAGGTATGCTCCAGACATTTTTCAGCGATTTCTTGTACATAACTACATGACTACAAATATTTTTATGGAAGGATGAGGTAGACCTCGTAAAATATAAGAACCGGACTAAAATAAAATTAGGTAACTTGTGCTTGACTGTACAAGTTTTTAAGAGAGGAATCGAAAACAAATAATTTTCGGGAAAATCGGGAAAAGAGGGACTTGGAAATAAGACAAACATTCACTGGTGTAATTGATGATGTATTTAAAAGGACAGTCAATATCACTGAAAATTTTCAGCGGACTTGCATGAAATGTTTTACGATGGTAGTGGAAGCTCGTGTAGTGTGCAAGGACAGCAGATGGCGGACATTGCGTTTGCCTACATCGAAGGGAAAATGGCGTAAGTAATATCCTGGTTTGGGTATATATTTTGTAAACTGTTGACATTCATCTAAGAATATAATGCATTCGTTACACTAGTTACTAAGTCCACCACTACCACCCCTACCAACCAACACTAAACTGATATGTACGAGCGTGTTCAGGTAAAATGATGGATTGCATAAATAATTGAAATAAGCCTCTGATGTTGAAGCTTTTCTTTAGTTCGAGATGATTCAAACACCATACCTACTGGGAGTCATAGAGATGTATATACATTTAAATCACGTATTTTTCTCCTTTGCCTTGTTGAGTAAGAACTCATAAAGATTCCCAAGACAATATTGTTTTATCTAATCTAACTTATTACATAGCTATGCAATCGTGATTGTAACTGACGGTTCGTTTGGAGTAAGAGAACAACAAAAAAGGGTAACGATAAAAATACGACTGTTATTTATTCATCAGGGCCACTGGCAGCTGAACTAACCGAAAATATCTGAAAGCAAATATAGACAATTTATGGATAGGTTTGACCTAATTGACTTTTACAGTATCGAGAGCGTGTTAAAAGTCAAAATCTATTACTTAGTAGGTGCTATAAGAAGGTAATTTTTCTAACATATTCTAAAACTCGTAAACTATTGATCAACAATCTACATTATCATACGAAATAACTCTACACCTCGAAAAATAATAAAATACCGCCGTCTTAAAAAATACCTCCAAAGTAGTGAGAGTTCGGCCGTACGTGAGGACCGGGATTGTCTTCGAAGCGCCGTACTCCGCCGGCGATGTTACGCAAGACTGTTGCGTAACCCCGCCCGTACCGCCCTTGCAGTCTTTGTACTAGTACGATTTATTATTATTTGTAATTAGAATACAACGTGATTGCTTTCTTTGCAATTTACTTAGATACCAAAGTAGGTGCTGTCATTTATATAACAAAAATAATAATTTTGGTTGAAAAACCTGTGAACAGCTTTAAGTAAATACAACTGTGAAGTTCATCTGATACTATTCAAATATTTAAGAACTTGACCTTGTATAAATTTGAATAAGAGAGCAGGTGATTCGAGGAGGAGATACTGGGTTGAATACCTGGATATGTTCTATTCGTTTTGTTTACGACTAGTTGTAAAAATTAAACGATTTATTTTCAACCAAGGGAGATCCTATACCTTATTAACTGGTCTGGGGGCAAGTTCAACCGGTAACTTCACGGTTGCACATTCTTCACTAAGGTCATATAGAATTTTACCGAGGGGTTAGTCCCATCAATAAATATTTAGTTAAAAAGAAAAATCCCACTCGATACCAATAGGATTAGTGAGATGTAGCTTGGCACTGAAAACGTAGGTTTGGGAATACATAATGTCGGCATATATTTATCAGACCTAAAACACTCAATGCATTAGTAATTCAATATCGTTCCTTCTCCATCCTCTGACGTCAAATAAATAATATAAATAATCATATTTTTTTCTAAGTAGTCTTGGGTAATAAATTGATAAAGCAATATAAAATATCAAATTTATATAGCACCTTACCTGTAGATATATATATATATATATATATATATATATATATATATATATATTATTTATTAAATTGTTTGCACCATTTATAAGGTTCAATTTACCCGCTCTTATTTTGTCTACTTCTACGATGTCTCCTGTACATGAGATGCAAAAAGATATATTCGAAGACGAAAGAATACACATACGTCTACACATCCGTGTCTATTAGTAGACAGATTGAACTGATACAGAGCAGATGAATAAGAGAGCTACAAGGTATGCAGAGCTAGACATCAAATGGAAGAGATTAGTCTTAGTATAAGATATCCTAGATTTAAAAAATGATAACAATCTAACCAAACCTAACATCCGACACAGACATAACTATTGATGGCCAATCATTGCCCAAAGTAAGGGAATTCAAGTACGATCTGGGATCGGTGGTGTCAGCAGATGCGAATGTAGATGCCGATGTGACCCATAGAGAAAATGCGGCATGACTCAAATGGAGAACCCTTTCGGGTGTGCTGTGTGACTCCAAAATGCCGATAAGAATCAAAGGGATAAATCTTCAAAACTGCAGTTAGACTGGCATATGCGGTGCGAAGTGCTGAGCCACCAAAAAACAACATGAACAAAAGCTGCATACCAATGAAATGAAAATGCTGCGATAGTCAGCAGGGGTTACAAGATTTGATAAAGTGTGGAACGAGTACGTCAGAGGCTCAGTACAGACAAGCTGGTCGAGAGTCGTCTGCGCTGGTATGGACACGTGATGAGGCGAGAGGAAGAGCACGTCGTAAGGAAAGCCCTAGCTATCTCTGAAAACAAGAAGGGCACAGTTTCCAAGGAATTGGAATGGGCTCAAATCGACAACCAGACAACCCAAGATAGACAGTCTTGGCGCTTTAGAACGAGGAAGGCCGACCCCAAATGAAATGGGAAAAGGCATGACAGAAGACGAAGAAAAAGATGAAGCTGCATGATAAAAGAAAAAAATACCTGTGATTAATTGTTTTTGATTTAACAATTATTATAACACTCACAGTCCTTCAATGTTGTGATAATGATCAAATCGCTATCACGTCATGGCTACTAAATGGTATTTACTATTAAGCTTGTTCATGGTAGAATATTATACCCAAAAATATTATAAATAAAAAAAATATTATACCCAAAAATCAATTATCAGCTATAAGGCCGCCCATTGTACATTAAACTGTATACATACTATCTACTTGTCCTAGTGTAAATTTATTGGTGTACAATAAAGAATTATCTATCTATCTATCTATCTAATTATAACCAAATCTACGAAATTTTGGTGGCATTATTTGCCACAGGGTAATTTTTCTAGTAAAATCATTTTTTGCATTCGGTGTACAAAAGTGTGCACAGTCAAATTTCGTCGTCTATGTTGTTATTTCCCTAGAGAAATGGACGGGTCAGCTAGTGCTATGCTAATAAAAAATGGGTTCGACAAAAATGCAATCGAGGGAATAAATAAATAAGAATAATTAATAATTAATAAGAGTAAATTATTAATGTTTTAAATTGTTAATGAACTTCATTAGCAGTTTCTATGTACTTAAGTTGTATCCCCAAGTACTGATGTACAAGATGATAATTAAAACGTAATTATACCAAATGCCTTAATCCCAGTCGTATTCTACCTGTGTGCAAAATTTCAGCTAAAGTCATCGAGGTATTTTTCCATGAATGAGTAATAAACACTCTTTCTCATGAATAAATAGTATTAGGAATTACCGTGTCTAGTTTCTTCAAAGCACATCCTATTGCACACACATTACCCTTAGGTTCTAGAAGATAGATTTACATATATATTATTGTAGTAGTGGTAGTGATGTCCAATCGTAGTTATGATGTAACTTGTCCTGAGACGGACAGCCACCAATAGGGGTGCATTATCATGTTCTGTGTCGCTTGGGGTCTAAGTTGCACGCTGTCGGCTGTAGATTTTGTTTATCTGTTCAAAGCACGAAACCGTCACAGGGTTACTCAAAGGCCCTCAAATTGTAGCCCACCGTTTAATCTTTGTTGGCTTTATTATGGTGGCCTTCATTGTTTATTTCAACTTTTAAATAGTTGGGTACTAGACGCGAAAATACTAGTATTCCCGCTAAGCTCTTCAGCTAATTTAAATTACTTACCAAGGTTAGGAGTGAATTCACATCGGTATTGTAGTGGCCTCCCGATCGTAAAGCCGATGCCTTAATGACTACCGACGCTTATCGACAATTATTCTGCTATTTCATTGGTCGAAAAGATTCAAGAGACTAGAGACTTCTCCGCCATTTGAGGTTACTGGCAGGGATTACAAGTTATAATTATCTTATGTTAGAAAAATAATTAACTGAAAATAATAAGTTAAATTGTTCCAGTAATTACATCTTGGGAATAGTATTTTGTGTATCAGGACGGATACATCGGAATAGGTAAATAATTTGAAGTCGTTTGGAAAGATTATTCCCTTTACAAAACTTAGTACAAAACGTGTATTGACCAAATTAAGCAATTTTAGGTTTGAGTCACATTAGACAAACCTAAAATGATAGCTTAAAGCGAGCTTGCAAGTGAGGTTGCCTCGGGCTGCTAAAGGCTTAATGACACCCATAATTATCGTAATAACGTCTATATAGATTTCAGCATCGTAGATTCCTGTCAACATCTGAGGGAGACGTAGTAGGATTCTAAACTAACGCTCAGATCGATATTTCATTGCATTCAATAAACGGAATTAATATCAGATTTGTGTACGTATTGTGGTGTAAATGAGCCTTGACGCTTAAGTGGTTAATTATGGCTCAGATACATATGCATATTATTGTTCTGTTATCTCCTAAGAGAATTTGCTCAGCGATGCAAATTAAATGCGCTCGCTATTTGAGGCTCCGACACTATTAATACCGATCTATCTATATCTATTGAACTAACAGATGCACGGGCATCTACGCCACGGGGCTTTACTAGTGTTAAAATTCTGTTCCCGTTCCCGTTCGTCCACGTGGGATGCTAGTTCCGTACATTTTTATGTTATTTTTATTACATAAAACATTTTGTGGAAGTTCAGGCAGCAGGTACGGTCAAGCCATTCTCGAGATTTGCACTTAGTTACAACCATTTTCATATGAGTAATGAGTTGAGTTTATAGGTATGTGTAAATAGATAATGTGAAGAGCCAACTCAATATTCACTTCCTTTAAGGTGAATCATCCTATGCTATGACTTGTTCAAAATGTAGGATCATTTTGGAGTCATGTCAATCACTTAATCCAATCCTATAAAATCAAACCACGGCACGATTTAAAATACTTTGAGCTGCATAAATAACAGCTAAATATTAAATCTAATATATAAAATTCTCGTGTCACAGTTTTCGTTGCCAAACTCCTCCGAAACGGCTCGACCGATTCTCATGAAATTTTGTGGGCATATCGGGTAGGTCTGAGAATCGGCCAACATCTATTTTTCATACCCCGATTCGCGATAACCGACATCCACGCGGGCGGAGCCGCGGGCGACAGCTAGTAAAGTTATATAACTTTAGATTACTTTTATCATACCCACATTTAGTTACATAACTTTACATTTAAAGACACGAGCCGAACGTTTACCTCACTCAAGTCTCGCCCTAACATACCATAACTGCTAAAATGCACGGAAAAGTATAAATACGTATTAACAAGTAATAAATCGCGATACAATTCAATAAAATAATTCCAGTATGTTTTATATGAACGTTGAATGGAAACGTTCTAACAGTTAACGTCAGCGTGTCCCTGTACAGATTCCTTCACTACGAGCAGTCCAACATTATGATTGACTTATTTATAATCTCTTCGTGTTATTCGTGTGGGGAAGGAGTAAGAATACAAGTATCACTACCTCATCTAATCCAAAGGATGTTATAAGAGACGACTAACGGAAAAATACACTATAATCACTGCGAGAGAAGGAAAACTCGAAATAGAGCCCTGTACCAACCCGTCTGACCAAAGTGGAAACAGTAGGCCAAAGGCTCCCAACATTGGGACAGGCCTATGTCCCAGCAGTGGACTGATAACCTGTGATTGATTAATTGATTGATCAATATGTGTAAAACTCTGATATAGTTTCACAGATATCGACATGAGTAAGCTGATTAGACAGGTAACGTAAAGCTAACAACTTCTGTCCTTCAGTTTCTTTGCTTTTTGCTTTTTATGGTTCCGTAGCCAAATGGCAAAAAACGGAGCCCTTATGGATTCGTCCTGTCTGTCTGTCTGTCCCTCTGTATGTCACAGCCACTTTTTTCCAAAACTACACACACAGAACTATGCTGTTAAAACTTGGTAAATATAAGTATTCTGTGAACCGCATTAAGATTTTCACACAAAAATAGTTAAAATAACAATAAATTTTGGGGGTTCCCCATACTTAGAACAGAAACTCGAAAATTTGTTTTTCATCAATGCCATACGTTATTAAGTTTCATTCCAAAGTTGTAAAAAGTTCCCCCCCCCCCTTGTATCTTCTAAAATAGGATAATGATAAAACTAAAAAAACATATGATGTACATTGCCATATAAGCTTCCACCGAAAATTGGTTTGAACGAGATCTATTATGTAGTTTGTCCCTTCATGGGCGAGTCCGACTCGCACTTGACTGCTTTTTTGTTATAAGAATTTAGACCGAAACTCTTTTATTATTACTATTTTTACCAGGATTGCCAGGAATTTGTTATGTTACTCAGTATGTTTGTAAATTAGCATTTACCCAATGTCTTCATAGTAAATAAAGACTAAAGCTTTTTTATCGGTACCTACCTGCAATCTTATATTCAAATATCTAGAAAGATATTTACAACAAATAGAAAAAGGTTTAAAAATGCAAGCGTGGACTCAGCCTACCCTGAGTAGGCCTTGCCTAGAAGAGAACTACAGTTTTTACCTGGACGAAATGTTTTGTTCTTTCTGAATGGAATCTATTTTGTCTCGAGAGTAAAAATTAAGCGGCATTGGGTATGGCATAGTACACCCTTTAAAAATAGTTTTTGACAAAAGTGATTTATACTTTTAGTGAAAATGCTGTAAATATTTAGTTAATTGCAGAAAATCTTCATTAGTCGTTGTCTGACGATCAAAGCTGTTACTGGTGCCCAGATAACTAAATTGCTCTCAGAATTTCTAGCACAGCAGTCGCAATTGCTGCAGAGGTTCAACGAAATAAAACTAAATAACATTTAATAGCTACGAATAAGCACAAAGGAAAATCTTTCATATCTTAAGATTTCTGATAAACTACTAACATTGTACTATATAAGTCTTCAGGATTTCACGGCCGGCGTTGCATGTAGAATGTACTGCTTCCGGGCTGTTTGGCCGTGGTCTATGTGAAACTTACGTTCCAGACGTTTCGTCGATCACTGCGGTCGACATCTTCAGTGGCGCAGGTCCGGGCGACGACGACTTCGGAGACCTTGCCTCGTCAGCGGCTGAGTTGCGACTGATGCGAAGTCTTGAATCACTGGCGTATTTATAGGTACGGTCGGAGGGGGGAATCGACTTACTCGATTCTGATTGGTCGAGAACTGTGGCACCGACGTACTCGATCCTGATTGGTCGTTTGCACTGTGATACCGAGTGGCTCTCAGTGCAACATTGTACTCTCCATAGCGCTAATAAATGGCGAAACACCTGTTGTTCATTCCACAACAACACATCAATTCAATGTTTTTGTTACACTAAAGGTGATTTTCCACCAGAGGGGCGAGACGAGACGAGGAGAGGAGAGAATTGAAATTTGTATGGCAAATTTTCAATCCTCTCCCAGCGTATCTTTGGTGGAAACAGTGTGGATTGACGAGAATATGCGAGGCGTGAATTGAAATATTTGTTTGTGTAAAAATGAACCGTATTGGTTCCGATATAGAGTATAAATCACCTTCAAGGTGATTTTCCGCCAGTGTGGCTAGGCGGGGCGAGGCGAGGAGAGAATTGAAATTTGTATAACAAATTTTCAATCCTCTGCCAGTGCATCTTTGGTGGAAACAGTGTGGATTGACGTGAATATTGACCGCTTATTTTTATTCGGAGTTTTCGGCATTGACGCTAGAATAAAGTTATATCGAGCATTGTGTGTGAGCTGTCTAAAATACATTTATATATGAAGCATACGGGCGGCGGGGCGCGGCGGTCACGCGCGAGCTCGCGATGGCAATTTTTAGTGGAAAAGGGTCAGTGCGATTTCAATTCTCTTCTCGCCTCGTCTCGTCTCGCCCCTCTGGTGGAAAAGCACCTTTATATCGATCATAATAAATCGATGTACATAGGCATATTGTACATACTGACGTATGTGCTTATGACATACACAGTATTAACCTTTACCATTAATGGTCGCTAACTTTGGTGTAATTTTGGTATGAATTCACATTCTTGTATAACTTTGTGAGTTTTAGTGTCATGGTGAGTTACAACCCTGAAGTGTGTAATGATGTCCACATTTAGGCCACTGTTTCTAACGCCGTTTAATATTCCATTTCTTGGCGTTAATTAGGCACTTTGGCTAAACTCTTTGCCACTACTAGATAATCATTATCAATTTGCCCGCCACCAGGTTAAATTTTGCACTTGCAGGCGTAGTTCTTATTCATTTTCTCAGGATGGTCATCAAATAATACGAAAACGAAGTAATAAAATTAGTTTATACTTTGTACGAGCCACAACTCAACGTGCTACAGATTATGAGATAAATAAGAAAGGATTTCTGGATATTTTATTATGAAAATAGGTGAAACGTAATCAGGTCATCTTGCACCTTTATATGCAATTCTCTATACCTCTAAAAGTGAACACAAGGATTTTTTTTTTCAGCATAAATACAGCAGGACCGCTTTATCCGTCCTAATTTGAATCCGTTGTTCGAGGTGGAAGATTCTACCCTCCGCCCCACAGGAAAACACTAATAGAGTATTTATCATTGACTGTTATGTTTATTTTAGAGTCTAGGCAAGCTATTTAAGACAAAAATTATATTGAGTGGTTGAGACGGGACCGGGATTCTGAATTTCGTTTATAGGACGAGACGCGGTCTAGATGAATAAGTCCTAGTAAGTCAAATCGACTGCGACTCGCTGGTTATGTCAAAATCAGCGTGTAGACGTGAATAAGTAGTGATTTGACGACGCAGTGACGACACGAAAGCTGCTTGCGTGTAGACGGAGAGTAAATTTCACCAATTATAGACATAGAGATCAATTAAAGCTAAACAGCGTTATCACGTTCTACTCAATACTTTAGACGAACGAATTTTCTTTGTTTAAATTCCGTCTTAGTAGTATGAAAGTGATAGATGCTTAAAAGACAAGTAGGGTATTATTTATCTCGTTAACAATAATCTATATTGCTTACAAGATATAAATAAATATAAACTCTTAGTCCTAACTGACTGATTGACTTAGAGACAACGTACAGCCTAAACCGCTGGTTGTAAAGGTTGGAAATTTGTAGAGTGTGTTTGTTTAGGCGCGCAGAAGTGTACTTAGAAAGGAATTTTTGAAATTCATACTCTAAGGGCCTAAGTAGGATAATGCCACTTGCATTATCGTACTTTCATACAATTCAAGAACGGCTGAACAGATTTCCATGATTTTTTGTTTTTTATATTCGTCTCTGTTTTCAAATAGCAATTATCACAATTATAAATGTGATAAATTCAAGAAATACTCGTAAAATTATTGTTCCTTTCATTTTAATAATATTCTTCTCCTTTTCTAACGGGTTTCATCCTAATATTATTTTTTTCACTTTTTATTACTTTTAAAGGCGTTTATATTATATACTATATTCAATTATATAATATTCATAATATTATGTTTACTCAACGTGAAAAATAATAAAAGCTTCTGTGGCGTGGCGGTAGTGAACGCGGCTGTTACGCAGGAGGCGCGGGTTCGATCCCCGCTCAGTGCAAATATTTGTATGCATGAATATGTATATTTGCAATATTGCATGCATTAGTTATGCATTTTGATCTGGGTGTTTCTATGTATATTATGTATGTACTTACAAAAAAAAATGTATCTAAGAATGTTTATCAGCATTTTAGATTTCGTAACACAAGCTAGTTAAGCTATGCTTACCATGGATCTAGTAAGCGTTGTGTGGAATGTTGTGGAATATTTATTATTATTATTATATTATTTTCTGGTGGCAAAAACAAACCATGGATAGGTAATAACCACAGATGCAATAGGTTAAATAAAATAGTATTTATGTTGAACATATGCCTGGAGTAGATATTATATATAGGTAATATAGGCGTGAGTTTATGTTATGTTGTGTTGAGGCTTACTCGATACAAGCTAACAGCTCGGCCATCCTGTTTATAGCGTGTCTCCACGCTTAAATTACAAGTAATACAAAGCAATTGACAAGTAATAATAAAGTTCCAAAAGTACAAATTAATAAGCTAGATCCATATTTTTTTATTAAAAGTAGCCAGTGGAAATAAATACTAACTAACAATAGAATAGCATAGCATACATCTAATGCTATGCATATTTCATTAGTAGGTATACAGTACAGTTCATATAATTGAATGTATCTTGAGTAATTAAACAGAATCAAACCTTATAGCATGAATTCAACAACAATAACTCATTTTATTTCTAATTCATTATAAAGCTGTATATCAATAAAAGTATGCCTTAAGGTGATTTAGGGTTCGCGTTTATGACAATTTAGTAATCCATTTGTGTCTGTTGTCTGGTAATATAAATAAATAAATAGTGACTCTTAAAATTACTTTGTCATCCTTTCATTGGATGCATGCAATATACTGGCATTATAAATAAGTTTAATGTAGCTTTAACCCAGCTTTACGTAATGCAATTTAATTTCCATTTCTTCATCTTACAATTCATTAATATCAAATTTAATATTTATCATCCATTTCCTCATCACTACTCCTTAGCAAACGTTAAGCGTATCAATGGAAATCGCAGCCTAGTATCGACATTTACTAATACTTAATCATTACATTAAAATAGATTGCCTCTCATACTTAAGTGCAAAAATTTAAAACAATACAGAAATGGCAGTCATAAATAAAATAAAATATATAAGTTCATGATACAACTCTTCTATGGCCACCTATATAATAATTTATTTCCTTTTCTCATTGCGAGAAAAGGAGCTCTCCCTCCTTGTTGGGTTGTTACTGACAACCCAGTGAGGAGGGGGAGCTCCTTTTTTCAGGTTTTAATGTAGCCTGTCTCTACACAATCTGCGAAAAAGGCGCAACACACATTCTCAATCAGCAAATGAATTTTGGTGCTAATGGTTTACAAATAAAATGCAAACATAATGCGCATCGTCCTACGATGCGCGCTGCCGCTGTGGCATGCTTCTGCTAGGGTGACGGGCGGCTCCACCCGTCACCCTCAGGCCCGCGCTCATGGGGGGCGGAGGTCAGTTTGCGCCCTCCGAAGCCCGAGCCGCCTTCGAGCGCGTGCAGCGATGTCAGCGAGCCTTTCGCGCTCATCGTGCCGCGCCCGCTCCGCTGTCTCCCTCGCCAGAACAACCCGCTCGCAGAAGGAGGCGATCGTGTATTTATATCATGTGAATTATCGGACCAACGGCTGCCTTCTGTAGAGTAAATGAGCACCGATGAGCACACACTGACATGCTCATCGGACATACAGATAAAATTGATATACAGATTATTACTATTGTTCATGTGAGATCAAAACGGGTTTGGTACGAGTTTCCTCATTACACACGCACGCCTCCAGCAAACTGACCAGCGTGGGGGTCGCCTGATGGTCTCCACCACCGCGTGCCCACAGTTCATCTCGATCGAGGTTGGATATAAGGTACACAAGGAGCAGTCATTCCAGCGGAGCAGAATACTGGCTAAAGATGACACTCTTATCTACTAACATAGGGCTGAGGCTTTGAACAGATATCTGGCTGGGACTACTTCCACATATGTATGCGGGCAGTTCTTCCCCTCTGACATCCCAGCTAGTTTATAACGATACACCGCGATTATCTTATTTCCACACAACTTTAATCATCAGTAGTAAATATAATATACACTCAGATACTTTGGTATTTAGGTACTCAAATACTCAGATACTCAGCTTAAGATCCACAAGACTCCCAGGTAATTACGTACGGTAAATCCCCACGGATACCCACCCCTCCGGAGCCGGAGGGGTAGGTTATGTCGGACAAGGAGCAGTCATTCCCTTGCAGAATACTGGCTAAAGATGACACTCTTGTCTACTAACATAGGGCTGAGGCTTTGAACAGATGTCTGGCTAGGACTACTTCCACATATATATGCGGGCAGTTCTTCCCCTCTGACATCCCAGCTAGTTTATAACGATACACCGCGATTATCTTATTTCCACACAACTTTAATCATCAGTAGTAAATATAATATACACTCAGATACTTTGGTATCTAGGTACTCAAATACTCAGATACTCAGCTTAAGATCCACAAGACTCCCAGGCAGTTACGTGCGGTAAATCCCCACGGATACCCACCCCTCCGGAGCCGGAGGGGTAGGTTATGTCGGACTCGAACCGACTAAACCGCACGCCGTCTCTGGGTCGTAGTGCTAGGCCAAAAGCGAGGTTGTCATGCGACATATCCCTCGCACCCCGGCTGACCCAGGGCCATCCCTCTCGGTCTGGCCCTCCTCGGGAGGTGGGGACCACGCGGTCCCAGACTCAACCCCGGTGTGGGGGGGACGCGCATCGTCCTACGATGCGCGCCGCCGCCGTGGCCTGCTTCTGTTAGGGTGACGGACGGCTCCACCCGTCACCCTCAGGCCCGCGCTCATGGGGGGCGGAGGTCAGTTTGCGCCTTTCTCGCTCATCGCGCCGCGCCCGCTCTGCTGTCTCTTTCGCGAGCATGACCTGCTCGCAGAAGGAGGCGCTGGCCGCCCACGCATCCGCGCAGCGGACCATCGCCGCGAGCAGGGTGGAGAGCGTGAGCACTCTCACCCCCAGGGCCGCCACAAGCTCCCGCCTCGGCGTCTCAAACGCCGGGCACTCGGTGAGCGTGTGCAGCCCCGAGTACACGCTCGCGTCGCAGTGATGGCACTCGGGCGTTGGCTCTATCCCCATCAGATGCAGATACCGCCCGAAGCTACCGTGCCCGGTGATAATCTGCGTCTGAAGGTACGAGAGGCTACTTACTTACCGCCGCAATCACGGCGTGCCCTCGCCGCTATTACCCCAGTACACAATTTTGACTTTTACTCTTTAGTACTTGAACGTTGGCGCCTCAGATCACTAACTCATTTTGCTGGGATTCAGCATGATTGGTTCGCCATTGACAGCCACAGAACCACAGACAAGACATGTAGTTCAGTGTTGCTACAATATAATGTAAAATAGTGTACTTTACCTACAGATTCGCGCTAAATGCGACAAAAGTATTGTATGAAACTGCATACAATTTGGTCTTAAAACGCTTGAAGCCCTATGAAGCAACGGTATCATAAACTACTATTTGACAATTATAAGTCCCATAATCTCATTTTATTTTCAATTCAAATTAATCCAATTCATTACAGTTCAATTTGATTCAATTCAATTCAATCCCATTCAGAGAGATTCAGTATGATTTCACAATTCAACAAAATTCAATACGGTTTATTACGGTTCAATACGATTCAACACAATTCAAGTAGATTCAATAGAATTCAATACATTTCAATACGATTCAATAAGACACAACACAAATCAATTGAATTAAATTACGATTCATCATGAGGCCTGAACACCCAGACGTTGGCTGCGTCCAGTGACTCTCTTAGAGTAATCGCTAGAGCGGCACCTTAGGGCCACTGGTGACGCCAGGGACCTAGATCCAGACTAGACCGGACACCCCGGGTCTTGAAGGCCTTCAGGTCAGTGCTGGTCTTCAACTTCTGCATGACCTTGGTATTATAATTACCTCGCCCTAAAACCTTTGCCATCAGGGTAACGATGACGGCCGTCATTCGAGGGACATGGCGCTTCTTCGGCGTTACTATCAACGGGGCAGTTATGGTGATGTTCCGTTTTTTCTACTTGGCTTCAATTTCAATTACCTCTCAACCTCACTTCGACGGGGAGCTTGTGGAAGCAACTGAAATTGGGGCTGGAGCAAGAGCCGGGGACGTATTTCCCTTAGCCTTGCCCTTGCCTTATCTCAAGGTAATAAGAAATATGACAGGCTTTTTCACGTGCGGAAACCCCCTCGGATAACCTCCTCTGCCCTTGCCAGAGGGGTGGTTATGTCGGACTCGAACGGACCAAAACCGAACTCCCATCCCCCCGGCCGCCACAACTACCCACTCCGGCGTCTTCCACGCTGGGCATTCGGTCAGTGGTTGCAGCGCCGTGTCCTCGTTTGCGTCATAGTGATGATACTCAGGGATTGGCTCTTTCTGGATCCGGTGCAGGTAACTCTCGAAGAACCAGTGTCCGGTAATCACCTGCGTCAGCCAGTACAAGAGGCCCCCGTGAGGCCTCGCTAGCCAATATCACGGCATGCCCTGCGCTTGGTAGCCCGAGTCGTAGCTTCCTGTCATTAACCATGTCCTGGTCGAGCAGGGACCTCACGATCCGAATTTCTCAATTCAATTCTTATTGAATGGCTTCCGAATTTCTCCAGGCTCGGGTTCCCGTCTTCGTTCCTGCGTATAGGGCTATGTACTGCACGGTTCCCCCGTCTCCTGAAGAATATGACAGATCTAGTTGCAATTATTCTTATTCGTCCGTAATAGATGAAAATACGAAATGAAACGAAAATGAAACTTATTTTAATTCAATACGGATCAATAGCGGGTTTCGGTGCAAGACATTTTACTAAACCGATGCCTGTGTACTAGTTACCGGTAAAAAAAAAATATTTTGCCGGGCACTGGGACATGTGGGGATTTATGAGTACCAATATGTGAAATGCTAAATAAATTCACTGCAAATTTTAGAATATTTGGCTTAGTAATTTAATCAAGTGTTTAAAAAAAGTATTAATCTTACCATATTTCGACCCACAGAGCCACAGCGAGCTAACCAATAGGACGTGGTGATGCCGTAGGTCAGTGGCAAAACCTCGTACTTCCTTAAAACTTTTTTGAAGCACTCTTTTGTTAATGGACAGTAGCGACACTATTAAATTTTTTAGTCAGCGTTGTCATTATTATTTTTCTGAGGGTAAAAAACAAACCGTTGGCCAGTTTATTTATAATGTTCATTCCTAAGTCAGTAAAATATTAATTCCACGTATCTACTTAGTATTATGTGACTCACATTATGCTGGTTTTGCATATTTTTCTTATCTCAAATATTACTAATGCCTATTTTTATCAAGGATAGTCCTTTTTTAAACCCTTAAGAAGCTGTTCGTTCCCATAACATAATTTAAGAAAGATGAACATGCCACTTGTTAAGCACACTCTACACATTACAGGCAATTTTTTTTCCAAAAAAGTGTGACATTTACTGATAGAAAACAAGGAACTACTTCACTAGCACGTAGTCCATATCAGTGCGTTCATGGATAAACATGTAAAGTGATATTACTATTGTAGTGTCTCACGAATTTCAAAATTCGGTGGCACTATTTGCTGGCATTGTATTGTTAAAGTGTTAGCTAGCACTAGTTAGTGCAGGAGCAGTGTGTTGGTTCCCCGTATTTTGATGCGAGTTAATTGACTCCAACGCCCGGGCGAAGTATGCAACTTCAGAGTGCCATAACTGAAATTTAATTTTCGTGACAAAAAAGCTATACATTAGCATTGCACGCGGAACCACAGAATTAGTTTTAATTGAAGCAATTGAAAGAACAGACTTCATCAATTTTTTTTTTGTAAACTCTCTAACAAAATCCACCTTAAGAGTAAATTTTAACCACAATAGCAACTGTGATTAAATTTCACGTGAGTTTAACATGATCACAATAAAGTTATTATTATCAGTAGCGAAATCCGAACGTATAGATATTAATTCAAAACGGAATTGTTAGTCTTTACTTGTTATGTACGCAATAAAAACAATGTTGTTCGACTAATTTATAATTATTAAAGGGTTTCAAGTTTTTCCAATAATTGGAAATGTGTTTCGTGGAACACGTGGCCACGTGTTTAATTAGCACACAACGTGTATTTACAGGGCACGTGTCAAGCTACCTTTGAAATAACTCTTTACTTATGACGAAGCAAGTCAAACTGAACTTATAATAACTTTGCTAGAAGACCTTCATACTTATAATGGTGGGTCACCTTCACAGCTGAAATTGACTGCTGAGTAACATAATATAATAACTAATGAAATGTAACAAACACAATCAAAACTAATACCTTCGGTAAAGTTAACGTTTGTACGAGTTGATATTGGTTTTCATAATACAAAGACTGTACACATAGGTATTCCTATATTTAAAACCAAAAATACAATATTAATGCCATTTACCTGCCATTTGTGGTAGGCAGAGACTCGCCATTCGCTTCTGTCCTTCATTAGCTTTCTCTACTGCCACAAACCCTATGTTATTTTCGTTTTCGAAATTTTTTACCTGCTTTTTATCGATCATCTTTTTATATATTTGGGTCACAAACAAGCGCACCACTCACATGATGGAAATCGGTTACTTTGACTTACGGATGTATATGTCGCCGATAACTAGCTTATTCAGCCATTCAATTAACTACATAGGCAGTTAACTAAACGGTGCCATTAAATTAACGTTAATTAACAAATTAATTAATTAATCTACTATTATCTATGACAAACAATAAATTAGTTTTGATTTTGATTTTGACTTTGACTTTGACTTTGACTTTGACTTTGACTTTGACTTTGACTTTGACTTTGACTTTGACTTTGACTTTGACTTTGACTTTGACTTTGACTTTGACTTTGACTTTGACTTTGACTTTGACTTTGACTTTGACTTTGACTTTGACTTGACTTTGACTTTGACTTTGACTTTGACTTTGACTTTGACTTTGACTTTGACTTTGACTTTGACTTTGACTTTGACTTTGACTTTGACTTTGACTTTGACTTTGACTTTGACTTTGACTTGACTTTGATTTTGATTTTATAACCATGCTACAACCATGTAATAATTCTTTTTTCTAACTGTTTAATTATATAGCTAAGCAAGTAGTTAAACGTCATAGATCCAAGCTATTTGCCTAGCCGTTGAATTAAATGGCTGACCACCATTCAAGCCGTTAAATGAATGGTGAAAATTAGTAATAGGTTTATTGTGATAGCTGCGCAATCTGATTTGGATAGATTAGGTTAGAAGGCTATGCTCCGCTCCGCTCCCGCATTAAGCCTTCGTGGTTATTTTTTTATAACTATGCAGAAATAACTACTTTTTATAACTGTTTAATTAAATGGCTAGGCAACAAGTAGTTAAACGTCATCTATTCAAGCTATTTGCCTTAGCCGTTTAACTAAATGGCTTAACACCATTCAGGCCGTTAATTGAATGGCGCCGTTTAGTTAACTGCCTAGGCAGTTAATTGAACGGCTGATTAAGCTAGATGGCAGCGACATATACAAAACTAGGGATCGCATTGCCGACCCTTTAAAAACTTCATAATTGTATCGTTTGGAAAAAACTAAAAGGGAGATCATGCTACAGCCTGAGCTTGCGTGGAATATAATTTCTTTCATACCTCACTGTGCATCAATCACAGATAATAAAAAAAAAAAATATTGTACTTTATATACTTATTGACTTTTTTGAAGTCGATTAAAAATTCGAAAAGAATACAAAAATAACATCTACTTTATGTTCTTTTTCAGTCAAGCTTTTTTAAATAATTGAAAACATGAAGTGGCATTAACCCGTGTATTTTGCCTTTACTCGAAGATGCTCGCCCTATTTCTTGGTTCCAAATAAAACGTACTGAAATTTAGTACCCAGATTACCTACCTATTAAAAATGCGAAAGTAACTCCATCTGTCTGTTTCTTACGCTTTCACGCCTAAAACCCTGAACCAAATTAAAACCTTACCCTAGTACGGTACCACGCCTAATACCTTGGGAAAGCATATAGGCAAAGCAGAAAGCATATGTTTGGTCGCGATAATTCATGTTAATAAAGCCGTAAGCAACAGCTTTTCGGTTATAATTTTCAGAAGAACTATTCTAGCCATAACACAATTATGTTTAGATAAGAGCAATCATATTTAACAACACTTGGACAATGACCCTGAAGCAGCTGTTTCAGTATTTGTCTTTAATGCTCATCTATTTTAAGTGAGCAGCGCAAAAATATCTAAACTGGCGCAGTGCCAGGTTATAAATGTACCACCCTTGTACACTTTAAACCTCCTTGTCAAGGCCGCAATTGTAAACAATTAAACTGCTGTATTTATTATTACTTTACGATCCTTTACTGTTGAATAATAGAAGCGTTTTAATTCTACTAATATTATTAATCGAATGGCCTAGGACGTTTGGATTTAACACCAATCCATAAATATCGCATGTCACGCCCCTATTTTCCTTAAACTCTATTTATTTTGATTAAGAATATCTTACCCTGACCTTTCCTTAAAAAATTGCAAGCTGTAAAGGTTCAATTTCTAATGTAGTCAAAAAAAAATTGTTCTAAAATTGTAATTGGAATTTCACGATCAAGATGGTAATTAAATGTGTCCAACTAACCTTCGTCAACGAATCACAGTGCGATAACCTACAAACGTAAGCGTGTCTCAGAGATACGCTTTGGGAGGAAAATGTGCAAACGTTATATATATATATATATATATATATATATATATATATATATGTCGCAGCCAAAACTAGCTTAGTCAGCCGTTCAATTAACCTCCTAGGCTCTTTACTAAGCGGCGCTGTTCAATAGGTTGGTTAGTCTTCTTTTTCACCTAAACGTTAATCCTAGTCGAATCTGAAGCTTTCACCTCGGACTTCGGGGTATTCTTTTTCTAGCCTAACAAGGTGTTTGACGGAAATTCGACATTTTCCTGGAAGCAACTGCTATTTGACCTCCTCAACCCAAAGGCGATATCGAAGCATTGCAATTAGACCATGTTGGATTTTTGAGGGCTCCAACTACCCGTAACGAATGCCATAGATGTTTGTATGGCAACCGGGACTGACGCCGACGGCTTAACGTGCTCTCCGAGGTACAACCAGATCAATGCAGATTCATGTATACAAATATTTGCACTGAGCAAGGATCGAACACGTGCCTCCTGCGTAGCGGCCGCGTTCACTACCGCTACGTCATTGAAGCTGTCTGGTGGGCTGGGTGGTTAGTATTATAATGCAACGGAATATCGCATTGATCGCAACTTGAACTTTCATCTTCCAAGGTTTTAACTTCATTTTACATCTAGCGATTACCGTTTGCAACCCGGTCCGCTTATTGTTAAGCGAGTGAGCTATCTCGAAACTGGAGATAGCCCTGAGCTAGTCGAGGTACGGGGAATATCCGAGAGGACATTCGCACCTTAAAAAAAGCGCACTTATTATTTTTGATAGGGAAACTGGAGATAGCCCTGAGTTAGTCGAGGTACGGGGAATATCCGAGAGGACACTCGCATCTTAAAAAAAAGGGCACTTATTATTTTTGATAGGGAAGTCGGCTTTGCAGAAGTGACTGTTGTCTGAACTCATTGCCCGAGAGAAAATCTCTTGTAATCTGATTTCGGAGCATAATAAAGAGTTATCTATCTATCTAAAAGTTTAAGAAAAAAAAAGACTTTGGCACTCGGGGACAGCCACGGTAAAGCTATTGCATTTTCTTGATTCGGTCGCCGCGCTCAAAGCCCGCGATAAAAGCTATGCAATAGCTAGTCTGTTTGTCTGTATATCCGTATCCGTCAGCCCGTCCGTCCGTCCGCCCATCCGTCCGTCCGTCCGTCCGGCCGCCCGTCCGTATGTACGTCCGTCCGTCCATCCGTCCGTACGTCTGTCCACCCGTCCATCCGTGCGTTCGTCCGTCCGTCTTCCTCCGTCCATCGTATCGTTAAAACTGTAAGATCTATGGGAACTTATATGAAACTCACAGGTACGACGACATATTTTTCATTGTCAAATAATTGACCGAGCGAGTGAAGCGAACGAGAGTCTCTGTTTTGATAAGGTAGGCGATTTTTCTTTTGTCCGTATCTAAGTCGGTTTGTAGGTTCCGGTATACAGGACTCATTTCTTAATTGATTTTCACCAAACTTGGCACACATGTTCTTTTATTTAATACCCTTATCAGCGACAATCTAGTTTTTAGGCGCATGTTTAGGGGACGTATCCAAAAACTGTTAAGAAATTTTAAATTATGTCAATCATGAGCATATGAAACCTGCTTGAAGTTGAATACATGATTACTATTTATATAATATTTTTTAAAGTCTGCAGTTTCATCGATTAGGGTAGGTAATTATTTCTATTCTTGCTGTTTGACAAATCCCTTATAAGAGCCGCAGTCGTTTGAAAAAGGTATGTTCGTCGTCATTTGTCATCTCAATCAGAAGGGCACTGTGTACTTACTAGTTCTGATTGCACTCCATTCACTTTTCACTTCACATCCACTTCTTATTGTAGTCCTTGTCAAGAAAAGAATGAAGGGTTTTTAGTAGGCATTCGCGTATTTTCACATACCTTACTGTTTGAGAGCCAAATACGCCTGGTGATCTGTCATGAACTGCAGGTTGGTGTCTTCTAAGGGTGCCAGCTAAAGCAGTATATGCTCCACGAAATTTTAGTAGGTTCCTATTTTTCCAATACTACCACTAGGGGTCCGTGGAACTTACTGAGGACTGGAGATTTCATCGAAGCGATTCCGTCTCAAAAACTTCCTTTTATTCTAAATTCATTACAAATTATACCTGACAGAGAATGACAATGAATATTATCATTTGACAGCTCAAAAGCTTCAAAGTGTCTTCTTTCCCGTTGTCATGACAACACTTATTAGCTAAATTAGCGCCCAAATAAATCGTATTTTCATTTATATTACATTATTTCATGAATTTACCACTTTTTAATTGTGATAATTGCTTTTCGGCAACAGAGACAAATTAAAAAAATCAATGATCGTTAATATCGATTCAGTCGTTCTTGAGTTATAAGTAAAATACGTTTTTGCCTTTTTTTTTAGGCCTTTGAGGTTTGAATGTCGAAAAATCCTTTCTTAGTACACCTCCACGCACCAAAACAAACATTCTCTACAAATTTCAAGTCTCTACGACCAACGGTTTAGGCAGTACGTTGTCTCTAAGTCCGTCAGTCAGGACAAAGAGTTCGAACTAGTCATACAAATACTTATTATTTTTTCTGTATTTACGCTGTTACTTCCATCGGTGGTTATGTTTTCAAGACTTTCTGTCTTTTGTAACTGCGAGGACCATATTTGCCTCAGATATAGGAAGCTGTTCTGCAACTTCTTCCACTTGCTGAGCAAACAATACAGCCTGTCCATTGAACCCCTGCTGTCCATAGCGACCACCTAGACGTAACATTTTGATAAATGGTTTCATTCGTAAAATCAATCTCAGTTCAATTTCTGAAAGACAAACAAAATCGTCTGGAATAACCGAAACAATCATATTGTTCCAAAATGCATTTGAAGGTCATTGATTCTTTACTATCTTATTTGCATATCTATAGCAACAATACTTTCAGGTACATTAGAAGTTTATATCGATATATTATTTAAGCAATTACATTGATATTAGGAAATTAGTTATTTTAAGGTCAAGCAAAATTTATACAATCGAGTGATTAAACTATTAAAGTAAAAGTAACGACTTTAGTAGAATGAAGCACTAAATGTAAATGATGCCAAATCCATTAATTGCTTCCTTACACTATCTTTTACAAATTCCACTCATTACATAAGATTAAGAAAGCATTTGGAACATTACCAAGTTACTGGTACTGCTGTCTAGCAGAGTTGATAAATATTATGAAAATGTGTTTAAGAAATGCCAGTTGTGTAATTATAATGTTCTCTTATACCGGGTGTAAGGGGAATGCTCCCGAAGCCGAAGGCCCCTGGTAGGACTCAGAGTATAAGACAGAGTGGCATTTTTTTTTCGATTTGGTGAAAAAAATGTTATTTTGTTGTTTTTCTTTTTACATTTTTTTCGTTTAATAGCATAATTTATTCTCCACCGTATTAGGAAATCTCAATGATACATAAAAAACAAATGGCGCCAAGCGCGTGCTTCTTTTGTAATGATGCTTTTTTTAATGAAATTGCGATTTTATTGAGTAATACGATGGATAATGCGAAAAAAGCCGTAATAAAAAAAACATTTTTTTTAACAAAATAGAAAAAAAATGCCAATATGTACCCGGAGTACTACCAGGGGCCTCCAGCGGGAGCGATCCCCTTACACCCGGTATATAACTCTTTGTCCTGACTGACGGACTTAGAGACAACGTACAGCCTAAACCTTTGGTCGTAGAGACTTGAAATTTGTAGAGAATGTTTGTTTTGGTGCGTGGAGGTGTACTAAGAAAGGATTTTTCGACATTCAAACCCCAAAGGCCTAAAAAAAAGGCAAAAACGTATTTTGCTTATAACTCAAGAACGAATCGATATTAACGATCATTGATTTTTTTAATTCCTCTCTGTTGCCGAAAAGCAATTTTCACAATTATAAAGTGGTAAATTCATGAAATAATGTAATATTAAAGAAAATACGATTTATTTGGGCCCTAATTTAGCTCACAAGTGTTGTCATGACAACGGGAGAGAAGACACTTTTGAGCTTTTGAGCTGTCAAATGATAATATTCATTGTCATTCTCTGTCAGGTATAATTTGTAATGAATTTAGAATAAAAGGAAGTTTTTTAAACGGAATCGCTTCGATGAAATCTCCAGTCCTCAATAAGTTCCACGGACCCCTAGTGGTAGTATTGGAAAAGTAGGAACATACTATAATTTCGTGAAGCATATACTGCTTTAGCTACCCCTTATACGCTGGCACCCTTAGATGACACCAACCTGCAGTTCACGTCATATCACCAGGCGTATTTGGCTCTCAAACAGTAAGGTATGTGAAAATACGCGAACGCCTACTAAAAACCCTTCATTTGTTTCTTGACGAGGACTACAATAAGAAGTGGATGTGAGGTGAAAAGTGAATGGAGTGCAATCAATACTAGTAAGTACACAGTGCCCTTCTGATTGAGATGACAAATGACGACGAACCAACCTTTTTCAAACGACTGCGGCTCTTAAAAGGGATTTGTCAAACAGCAAGAATAGAAATAATTACTTACCCTAATCGATGAAACTGCAGACTTTAAAAAATATAATAAAAATAGTAATCATGTATTCAACTTCGGTACTTCAAGCAGGTTTCATATGCTCATGATTGATATAATTTAAAATTTCTGACTATATTTGGATGGATGGAGTTATGAAAAACTAAAACCCTACAAATTATTTGTTGTTTTATTTTTAATCATTTTTATCATAACCCGTTTTAATTAATGCAACCTCAGCTTACAGCAGCAATCATAGCTATGTCATGTGGTTGATACCGAGCTGGGGGATAGAGTTTTTAAAAGCAGTTGGAATCGCAGTTCCAAAAGAGCTAACACATCTCTTTAATTTCGTCATCCAATAAAGCTTAACACCTAGGACATGGAGCAGGACAGCGGTGGTACGGTTCTTCAAAAAAGGCATTAAGGCCTTGCTGAATAATTTCAGACCCATCACTCCTGAGTAATGTCTACAAGTTGTTCTACGAGTCTACGAGACTAGTGTCTACGAGTTGCAAGCTCGACGAGTTCCAGCCACCGAAATTAGCCGGATTTTGTCAGAGCTACAGAATCGTAGACCACTCTGTTCGGTGATAATGAAAAAAACCTGAGAGTGCAATCATGAGTCGTCTTCGCTGGTGTGGCCACGTCTTGCGAAAACAGCCAGGCTACGTGGGTAACAAATACCTGACAATGGAGCCCCGCCGGATCCAGATAGATAGATAGATTTGACTTTTTACTCTGGCTCTTGGGGTAGGCCCAAAGACTCAAAGTAAAAAATCATTGACTTGAAGTGGAGGAGGAAGAGCCGGCAGGTTGACCTTGAGCTCCGAGGGCATCTTGGCCTCGGATGCAATCAGGATAATTTCTAAATGTAGATGATGACGATCATGAAGTGCAATCAGCTGTGCGTGGCATTTGTAGACTAAGAGAAAGCCTTCGACTATTAGAAGGCTTAGAGTATATGGCCATAATATTATGTGTTTTGATTATTCTTCTTGCCATTTACTAGTAATATAATAGTAGTTTAAGAGACTGTTGCATAATAAGGGTTCTTATAACACGAGTGTGTTTTAAAAAAACGAGCCGTCAGGCGAGTTTTTTTTATAGTATCACACGAGTGTTATAAGACCAAGTTATGTACAGTCTCATACACTATTTTATCTGCTGTCATACTATAATACATAAACTAATTTATTTTACAAACAAAACCATACTTTTTTTAATTTAAATGTAAAGCATGCGTGTTTCTTTTTTTTCCGAACCCGCGGTTTCTTTTTTTAAAGTTGATATTCAACCTTCTTGGTCCAGATGAAGGTTAAATAGGTGTATCGTTATGATTAAAAAGTTATTTAATGATATAGGTGTCCATACAAGACCTGTATCGTAATAAAACTTTTTTTTTGGCCTGTGCGTAATGTTTGTCATACGAGTTTTGATTTCAATTTTATAATCTTTGTATTATAGTATCAGAGTAGATAAAGATACTAATAGTATTTTTATTTCTTTTGCCCGCGGCTCCACCCGCGTGGATGTCGGTTATCACTATTATATCGGTCATCGTTATAAATGGTATGTTGTTGTTGTATGTTGTATTGCCTATGTCCAGCAGCGGACTGCGATAGGTAATTGATCCGTTTTTTTACCTTAAGCCAATCCGCGCGTACCATGGGAGCGGTATAGAGATAAATAAATAAATAAATAAATAAATAAATATTCCACAACATTTCACACAACGCTATCTAGATCCATGGTAAGCATCTAGATGTTTGCGGCTTGACATTTTGCCCTTTTGAAGTTTTGCGAGTATGATGATCTGCCATTATATTCTTCCATGACATTTTTTTTTCATCCTAGCGTTAATCCCAGTCGCATCTGAAGCTTTTCAACTTGAGTCTGGGGTCCGTTTTTTACCAGTCTAACTACAGATTTGGCTAAACTTCGATATTTCCGGGAAGCGACTACCATCTGACCTCCGCAACCCAAAGGCGATATCGAAGAATTGCAGCTAGACCAGTTGTTGGATTTTTAAGGGCTCCAACTACCCGTAACGACTGCCATTGACGTTTGTATGACAACCGGGACCGACGGCTTAACGTGCTCTCCGAGGCACGACCAGATCAATGCAAAAACCCATATTCATGCATACAAATATTTGCACTGAGATCCCCGATCGAACTCGCGCCTCCTGCGTAGCGGCCGCATTCACTGCCGCTACGCCACGGAGGCTGTCAATTCATTGTCATTCTTCCATGACATTCTGCGATTATGACATTTATTTTTTGACATTTTGCGTTTCATGACGTTTTGCGTTACATGACATTTTGCTTTTATGACATGCAAATCGTATTCTTAATCGAGTAGATACTAACCCGGAAGATGATCTGGCAACATTCTACTATCTTGTCATTATGCTAATGATTGCAACATCATTCATTGTTTCCGATATTTCGTATAAATGTCGGTAGATGCCTCCCACCGTCGTCGCCCTAAAACGGTAGTATAGGAGAATTTGAATAGCTTCAGGTGTGGCCCGGTGGCTCAGTGGTCAGAGCATTCCCCCTGTAAGGGAAAGATCGTGGGTTCGAGTCCCACCTGGGCATTCACTTTTTCCTATCTTAATCGATTTGAAAAGTTAGCATAGTAAATGCTTCAAAATTTCATTCAATTATTTGGGCGGAGTCATCAAAAAACAATGTTTAAAAATGATTGCAACATCATTCATTGATTCCGATATTTCGTATGAATGTCGGTAGATGCCTCCCACCGTCGCCCTAAGACGGAAGTATAGGAGAATTTGAATAGCTTCAGGTGTGGCCCGGTGGCTCAGTGGTCAGAGCATTCCCCCTGTAAGGGAAAGATCGTGGGTTCGAGTCCCGCCTGGGCATTCACTTTTTCCTATCTTAATCGATCGTTAGCATAGTAAATGCTTCAAAATTTCATTCAATCCTTGTATTGACTGAGCCGAAAAGAACTCACCTCCCTTCGTTTTTATAAACTACCATTTTCGATGCTATTTTTATTGTAATAGCTTTTCAATTCGTTTTTATTTCAACTTTCACACTTCAATTGATTCAATAAGCAATTGAATTGAAAGGATTTATTTAATTGGAACAGTAAATACTTGACAGTAAATACATTTATATTTACGTATAAGTAATAAGTATTTTGTAAATATTATATTATATCTGCAGTATTACCAATGCATGAACGGGGCACATGAGTTCTGTAATGAAACTGTAATTTTATTTGCATTCATACTACCGGCAGCTCATAAAGGAATGCGTTATTATTTTTTAATTTGAAACTAGCTTCAGCAACTTTTTGAAAAGAGTGAATCATTCTGGCAGTTTTTAAAGCAGTGTTCAGTATAAAAGAGAAAATAAAATTTATCTACCTGTGTTTGAGTGTTATTCCACGATGTAGGATCTAGGTTCCTAAGTCGTCTTAACACATGTGATATGGCTACGATAATTTCTGTTCAACAGAGAGATCTAGAGGCTCAGTGGTAATCTACTTAGAAAGGGACTGTTGCGAGTAGGCCCCGGCATCATCTTCATTGGGTTTACTGATGCGCTCCTATGGCTAGTTCGGTCAGCATCTAAATCGATCTTGACTACCAAGTACTGAAAATGATCTTAATACCTAATACAATACCTAAAAAAATAATGATATTAATATCAATCCGAACTACAGGTACAGTCACGAGCAATAATATGTATACATTGTCAAGGCTTCTAAAATATGTAAACACCTTCGACTCCAAAACGAAGTGCTCAACGTGAAGAGCATAAAATTGTAACCACGGGTTCACATCATAATTATGTATACACTCATTGCTTCATTAAATTATGTCCACTAAGAAAGGAATTAAATCATGTATGCACGTTTGCATCAATAACATGTATTCACGCGTTGATTCATATGATGTACCTACTCATCTTATATTCCATTAAATTATATTTAACTTCTCCGGCAATATGTATCCACTTTTGTTCCATTTTATGATTATTTGCAATAAAATAACCAAGAAGATTATGCTTAGTAAATAGATATCTATTACTGGTCATTATGAACAATTTCCTTGTTATCTGTCATCCTGTAATCGAGTGTCACTCAAGCATAAATTGTATTCATTATTGATAAATTTTCTTGAAAGCTGTACTTTATAATGTACTTTCAAGACTTGAATTGATTCTCATCTACAATTTATCAATTACCTATCGTCTAAAATATGTAACGCATCGACGATTTTACCAAACACCGCATTGTTATTATGAAAGTAGATGGATTATCTATTACAGAAATTTCAGAGGCATTAGGAGTTACTGTGAGTATAGATTAAATACATTACTTACCAGAATATTCCATATTTTTAATAGTATATTTTGTTCAATAGAAGGTATTTTTTGTCTTCCAGAGAAAAACGGTGTATTTATGGTGTAAGCGATACCAACAAGAAGGAACTATACGGAAGCATATATCCTTTGGACGACCAAGGAAAACATCTTTAGATGAAGACAGACGTTTAATGGAACAGGTTCAAGAAAGGTCATTTACATGTACATCTACACTGGCCAACGCTTACTCCATATCAGCAACAACTGTTCGTCGACGTTTACATGAAAGTGGACTTCACAATCGAATTCCTGCCAGGAAACCATTACTAACAGCAACGTTTAAATTTTGCTAGAACATATCTAGATTATGTTTTTTCCGATGTCATATTTGTTGATGAAAAAGTCTTTGTCACTAGTCAGGACGGCAGAGTTTCCCTTTGGAGAGCCAATAATACGCGATATTTAGAACGCAATATTCTTCCAAATCGAAGAAGTGGCAGACTGTCCCTAAATTTTTGGGGCTGGATGTCAGCATCGGGACCGTGCGAATTGGTAGAAATAACAACACGCCTTAACTCTAGAGAGTACATTGACATTTTATCCAACGTCTTGGTTCGTCCTACAGCTCGTGTCGTTTTTGAAGATGCGCCCATAAAGTTTGTGCAAGACGGATGTTCTGTGCATAATTCTAGATTAACTCGAGCATGGATCGAAAATCAGGAAGATTTGGAAGAAATCCGACTACCGCCCAGAAGCCCAGATATTAATCCCATCGAGAATCTTTGGGGTAAGATGGTACAAGACTGGGACTCTCAACGAGCACGCGATATCAGTACTTTGCGTACACATACTTTGGAGCTGTGGGACTCCTTTATAGGTAGTTCCATATGCGCTAATTTAGTTGGATCGATGCATGAACGTTTACAGGATATTATTGAAGCGGAAGGCGGTTACACGCGCGTTTGAAGCGATTTTATTTTTGCAAATGAAAGATTTTTTTTTCCTCGAAGCAGGTATTTTTCGTTTTCGTGTGTATTAAAGACCTTTAAAAATGTAACAATAACTTAAGCTTTAAAATAAAATATAAGTACAAATATCAAATGTTTAGATTAATTCCTCATAATTAGGTAATTGACGTGAAATCTTCAAATGAGATATTTGGTTTTTATATCTGAATATAACCTTAGACAAACAGAATACTGAACCGAGAAAAATATTATATACTCAAAATTACATAGGTTTATTTTTTGCTGGCACCGACTCCCAAAAATAACTTTTGGTATTGATTTTGTAAATATTTAATAAATACCAAAATCACCATATGGGTAACCAATAATGTTTGAGGAGTTCTCTCAAGTCATAAACCTAACGATCAGAACTAAATTTTGAAAAAAATGGGACTAATCTGGAAGTAGGTAAGTATATCCTTGTAAATAAAAAAAGTTTTTCCAAATCGGTCTGCAAATGACGGAGCTATGAGGTAACAAATATTTAAAAAAATACCGCCGAATTGAGAACCTGCTCCCCTTTTTTGGAGTCGGTTAAAAACACATTCGAGTTTGCGATACCAAACAACCCGTGCAAAGGTTTCAGATCGATTAACTAACACTAATATTTATTATACGGCACTTTAAAGAAAACAAACAAACAAACTTTGGCATTTTTGTACATATTATATATGTCGTAGGATAACTTGATACTTCGAATCTTCGCGGAAATCCTAGGGGTTTTGCGAAAACGCGGATAATTAGACATAGGCGAAAAATTATCAAATCTTACTGGACAAAGTCAGGATTTTTGCGAAAATACTCGTTACTATAGTAAGATTTGATGTGCTCAACACTGATTGGCTACAATTTTGCTGGCTGACTTACCCCGACTCGGATAGGTTAGGTTAGAAGGCTAATGCGGGAGCGGAGCGTAGCGAAGCTCCCGCATTAGGCCTTCGTGGTTATTTTTTTATAAACCACCCAGAAGTAGGAGCCCCGCGTAGCGGGGCTCCGTCGATGATACAATACTTGAAGTTAATCATCGGCAAACTAGGAACCAATTAGAAGTCAGCCAGCAAAATTGTAGCCAATCAGTGTTGAGCACATCAAATCTTACTATAGTAACGAGTATTTTCGCAAAAATCCTGACTTTGTCCAGTAAGATTTGATAATTTTTCGCCTATGTCTAATTATCCGCGTTTTCGCAAAATCCCTAGGATTTCCGCGAAGATTCGAAGTATCAAGTTATCCTACGACATATATACCTAATTACCTAAGTCTCACAACGAATAATAAAGAATTTCTCTGAGAAAATAGATCGGTGATATTCGTATGGTTCGCGAAGGTGCCCGCCCGACCTACAGACAGGAACTAACATGCATTTGTTTTTCACAATTTAAAAATAGTTTGCATACGGAGTTATGAAGTTTTAGTTGTATACTTATTATTGGTGGATACATTGTGTATTATATTTTTGTTTAAAATGAACAACGCGTGAATACATGTTATTGATGCAAACGTGCATACATGATTTAATTCCTTTCTTAGTGGACATAATTTTAATGAAGCAATGAGTGTATACATATTTATGATGTGAACCCGTGGTTACAATTTTATGCTCTTCACGTTGAGCACTTCGTTTTGGAGTCGAAGGTGTTTCCATATTTTAGAAGCCTTGACAATGTATACATATTATTGCTCGTGACTGTACCAAGAATCAGAACAATCATTCAGCAGGAAGGGGAAAATCAAGGTATTAATATCATTTTGATTACTTCACTATTCAAGATCGATGTGATGCTTACTGTAGCATGATATCAAAGCCATTATTTATTTGGAAAAATAAGTTGTATGTCCTACCTACTATCTACTAGACTGGCGGTAAACAACAAACTTTGCGAATGACCACTGATGGACTATCAATAACGCAATACATTTTATAGCTGTCATACAGAATCCAATGCTAAAACGTGCGTTATTTTTAAACAAAAAATATTTTTTAATATTTATGCCAAAATGTATAAATTAATTTGTTTTTGAAAAATAATTTGTGTAACCGAAATTATTAATATCTGTTACAATATTCCTTCCTAATAATTGCTTGTGTTTTACGTATACACAGTAGGGATCGAACGGATGGCCATGTCCATCATCAGTACTTTATATTTCACACGCCGAACCCGGGTTTGTCTTACACTATCAGAAGCTGACATAGAAAGATTTACTGGCTTTCATTATTTAGAAATTTTACCATCAACTTCATAGTTTTATGGCTTACCGGGACAACTAACATTTTAACGATATATAGCGCTTTCTAAATAAATACTCTGCTCATATTCTCATTGTGACTTAAATTGTGAGTTTGACAGGCGTTGTGCAAACTGAATGCTTCTACTGTTCTTTTGTCCTAGACATCAATAATAGTAGTTTATGATACTGTTGCATAATAAGGGTTCTTATAACACGAGTGTGTTTTAAAAAAACGAGCCGTAGGCGAGTTTTTTTTATATTATCACACGAGTGTTATAAGACCAAGTTATGTACAGTGTCATACACTACTTTATCTACTCTCATACACTAATTTATTTTATAAACAAAACCAAACTTTGTTTAATATAAATGTAAAAAAAAAAGTTGACGCCAAGCCAAGGCCGCAAACATCGATTGCGCATGCGCGTTTCTTTTTTTTTTCTTCCGAATTGGCCGTTTTTTTTTAAAAGTAGAGGTTCAGTCCAGATGGGGATTGTATAGGTGTATCGTTATGATTAAAAAGTTATTTTATGATATAGGTGTCCATACAAGACCTGTATCGTAATAAAACTTTTTTTTGGCCTGTGTGTAATGTTTGTCATAAGAGTTCTGATTTCAATTTTATAATCTTTGTATTATAGTATCAGAGTAGATAAAATATTATACAAAAGCACGTACAAAAGTAAGTTCCTGAGGATAGTTAGTGCAATCCTGTGCAATCAAAAAAACTGTTTACTTTTTATTTTGTTGAGGGTGCCATGGAATTTCGACAAGGATCTTTGGAGCTAACACACCTGCTTATTGCAGAACAAGACTCTGATACAACCAAATTTCTCCCGAGGTTGGGAAGTCAAACGGAGGACGCTTAGCACTGTGACGATTATGATGATATTGACCCCGCAAAATGTTTTGTTTCTTTGTGACCAGTGAAGTTATAAATAGCCTAGTTATTACACGTAGGTTTTATTGATCTTCATCTTCTTGGTATAATATAAAGTTACTGCAATTCATAGTTTCACAACAACGGTGCACCATTTTAATTTATTTTGACAACCTTCACGTCAATGCAGGCGGTCAAGTTAATTGTTTATTATTATCAAAACGGTAAGTTCTTTGATAAATCCATACTAATAATATTATAAATGGGAATGTTTATGTGTGTGTCTATTTGTCAGTCTTTCACACCTAAACCACTGAACTGATTTTCATCAAATTCTGTATAGGAGTAGATTAGACCTTAAAAAAGGACATAGGCTATATTTGGTCGCGATAACCGTCATCCACGCGGGCGGAGCCGCTGGCAAAAGTTAATTGTATATAAATTACATCATTTCATATTGGTCGTGCATCCTTATTTAACTCTCTGTGGGTAAAATCATGAGTATTAATAAATGGTTGGATGGATGCTTGCTTGTTGCTGCAATCTAGGTAAAAAGTTCTACAAAAATAGGTTATTGTCAAGAAAAGCAAATTTCTATTGTATCTCGGGGTTAGGTTCCTATAAGGTCTAGCAATTGAAAATTTCATGCGCGCGCAGTCAGTGTGACCAAAACCTTTCAAACTACGAATTCGCATTAAGCAATCAATCAACAACTTTTACATCCAATGCAATAAACTCATATACGAGTACTTAATCGTGAATATAAAGTAACCAATTTTTTTCAATATATGCAATGTACAGACACAACTACTATGCAATTAGTATAGTAATATATACTGTACGATTAGTATGGGTAGTAATATATGTCCATCTGTCACACTATCTTTGTTATCTATTTCAATGTCCTAAACTCAGAATAAAATTATCGTACAGAGTGATTAGTTTTTGTAGCGGGCCCTGCGCGAAGCTACGTTGCTACACACGTAGCTACAATCGTAGCACGATGCGTAGCCGCACACGTTGAGGAGCCAGATTTATTACTTTAGTTGGGTACCTCCTAAACTAACGATTAACGAACTAATAAAATAATCCCACCAAAAACATTTTCATGTAAAAATATTGCCAAGACGAAGCTATATTTTTGCAAATTGGGTAAAAATTATGACGTACGTATTTTTTATTTGTTATAAGAAATATTTTAATTAATTTTGACTTATGTAGCACAAACTGTAGTGCAAGTCTCATATACAAACCACAAACACCGTAGTAGGTAATCTGTGCTTCCACCTCCTATTCCCAGGGGATAAGTTAGATTAGGTTTTTTAATTTTTTTGTTGTCGTTGTTGTAATATTAGCTTTCATACCAAATTTCAGCTTTCTAGGACTTCAGGAAGTACCCTAACAATTTTAATGATCAATGAGTGAGTGAGTCAGTGACGAAATGAAGGGTTTTGAGACATTAATAAAATCTAAAGTATAATAGCTACGTCATTCAAACTTTGTATGTTTAATTATTGTACTGATGGCATTCATCTTGAAAAGGAGATGGCATTTTTGGGCCAAAATGTAATAAGTTGAGATATGGTTTAAAAAATTGTCATTGTTTTTTATTTAAAAATTAAAAAAATCAGCTAAGTTCTCAATCTGGGAGCGGAGATAAATGAAAAAGAGAGTTTTAGATACAGTGACGATTTAATTAATCGATTACAAAATTACGAATAATAAAAGTATTGCATTAATTAGGCAATTAACTCATGCTATTTATATGCACTATAAATGTACTTTTTCACAATATAATTTAACAACGGTAACAATAATATAACAAGACTAATTAATCTTTAATTGATAAATCAAATTGTTTATCGATGTTAAATAAGAGAAGAGAATAATTTAATAATAAAAAAGATTGGCATTGACATTGGACATGTCAACCTTGTACGATAGTTGCTTTCACACTAAGCACCGAAAATATTCAGACAATTAATTTAGAATTGTTTTTTGGATTGTACGACTGTCTTAGATGGAATATTACTGAAACTATGGATCGCTGTGATTGTGGAATAGTAACTAATCAGTGCTACCCTACGCCGACGAAACTTACTATGTTTATATTTTAGTCTACAGCTTTCGTAGAGGAAGGGAGGCTATTCGTAGAGGAAGGGAGATACCATTGTAACTGGATTCTAGGCTGGTGCCCCCATATCACGAGTGTAAAAGGTACCTTAGCTGGCTAGGTACAATATATATATATATATATATATATATATATATATATATATATATATATATATATATATATATATCTTTAAATAAAGAATATTAGCAACCGAAATAATTGAAATTACTAATAATCCCTCTAACCCCTCCAACTAAGCTAAATTGCTTGTGCTAGGAGAGGGTTCACGTCGGTAGTGTAATATGCAGGATTCGAATCCGGGAACTCTCGAACGTAAGGCCGACTCCTTAACCACTAAGCTACCGACGCTATTTGATATTTTAATTATCATAGTAATTGAATAAACTGTGTATCACTAAAATGTGCTTTTTTATTCTGGCTGTTCATTCTAAAAAAGCTTTTCTGTTATTTTTTAGGGCCATGAGTTCATTCCTAATATGACTTTTAAAACATTCCACACTAACTAAAATACCAAGTAGTACTTAAAGAACTTAGTAATCAGACCTTTTTAGAACATAACCTCACTTTGACTCAACCGCCATTAACTGTGATCTCAGATTGTCAAAACCTACGAAATTTTCAGAAAGGGACTGGTAAATCTATATCTATTAATTGATACCACTTTTTTTGTTATATTTTTGGCCCAGGAATGTATATAATGGTTTCCGTCTTATTTTAACTATTTAGCATCATCCAAAGCAAAGTTATGAGAGTTCAAAAAAACGACGAAGTGTTTGGAGAAAAAGGTAGGTAGTGCCCTCGCACTTCGCTTGGCTCGTCTCGGCGGGGGCACTGCCGTGCCCCCAGAATTAATGACTAAACACGCAAAGATGTCTTCATTTCTTAACTTGAAATTAAACTTATATGCTTTCTTATAAATGGGTTGTGTTTAATGCCATCCAAATATGTTCATAAATTCTTAATGCTCACGAAAACGGATGAATGCTCACCAAACAGTACAAAAGTACAGAACAAACGATTATATAAATTAAACCAATAGTTATTTCTTTTTGTTACATCCTAAAAATGTATTTGAACACTATACAGGGCGTCCCAAACCTATGGGACATGAAGGGGAAGTACATTAAATATCGTAGATAATGTATTTTGCTGAAAGAAGACTTTATGTTATTTTTAAAAGTTAGTAATTCTGCATTCATAGATTTTCTAAAAATTACTTGCTTCGTCTGGTACTCGAAACGACTTAAATGTCAAAAAAAAAATACCCTGCGTTTATGATGCCAATCGAAATAATAGCTAAAAAATAATAACTCTGTTTAAGTAACATTGTATTTAAAAGAAAGAAACAACGTAAAATGATTGGGTCAAATTTCAAGAAAATTATTTATTGCCGTCGACGACGTTCGAAAAGTAGCGATATATAGCACTGATTATTCATAAATAAGTACCTTAAGTTCATAAAATACTAGCATAGTTTTCCTTATTATAAGTGCACGTGTAGATAAAATGATAATAGGTGCTCCTTGCGTTTCTCCACATCGATGTCGCTGTGGAGAAGAAGTTGGTAGCCTTGGACACCATGGTCTCTCATGCAGTAGGAGCGCGGGACGGCTTTCACGGCACGCGTACATCAATGACATAATCCGTCGGGCTCTTGTCACCGCCGGGGTTCCAGCCGTTTTAGAACCTGCTGGTCTGGTGCGCGATGATGGCAAGAGGCCGGATGGAATGTCTTTGGTGCCTTGGAAGATGGGAAGGCATTTGGTGTGGGATGCAACATGTGCTGAAACCCTTGCGCCTTCACATCTTCCAGGGACTGGGGACTGTGCCTGCGCTGCTGCTGCTTCGGCAGAGACCCTCAAACGGCGCAAATATCGTAGTTTAAGTGATAATTACATATTTGAGCCGTTTGGGGTCGAGACGTTGGGATCATGGGGTGCAAGTGCCCGTCTATTATTTAAAAACATTTCCAAACGGTTAACAGACGCTACCCGTGACCAGAGGGCTGGTTTATTCCTTGCGCAAAGGATCAGTATTGCCATTCAACGTGGCAATGCCGCCAGCCTTGTGGCCACCCTCCCAGTTGACATCGATGATGAGGAATTCTTTGACGCCTGAACCTGCTGGTTTGTATATATTAATATGTACTTATTGTTTTTATATTTTTTATTTAAATAATTCTAATGTACATATTGTAAATAATTATTTTTAATAAATTATGTTAATTTTCTAAATGAATGTTTTCCTACATGGATTGTAAATGAACCGATTAGATGGCCGGCCAGATCACCGGACCTTACACGTGCGACCTGATACGTGAAAGATATGCTATACAAAAAGCGATACGAGAACGTGGATGAGTTGCAAACAGAATTGTGCCATATCACATCGAGTGTTCACTATAAAATGATAAAAAAAACAACAGGCAGCGGACTCATTAAAAGATTGGCGATTTGCGTAAGACGAGAGGGTACACATTTTGAGCATTTAATTAATTAATTTACAAAAAATACTAATTTTATTTGATTAAAATGAGTAATTTAACGTTGTTCCTTTCTTTAAAAATTAAAATACAATGTTACTTAAGCAGAGTTATTATTTTTTAGCTATTCTTTCGATTGGCATCATAAAAGTAGGGTGTTTTTTTTGACATTTAAGTCGGTTCGATTCCCAGACGAAGAAAGTAATTTTTAGAAAATCTATGAACGCAGAATTACTAACTTTTAAAAATAACATAAATTCTTCTTTCAGCAAAATACACTAAAGTTTGGGACACCCAGTAAATAATATATATAGTTATAAAATTTGCCGCTGTGTATGGTGTTTGTGGACTACGAAAAAGCCTTCGACTTCATCGAAACCTGGGTAGTTCTAGATGCCCTGCAATGGTTTCGTAGTCGATTGGCGATACATCGAGGTGCTGAAATGCTTATATTTCACTGCCACAATGTCCATCCAGCTCCAAGAAAATGGAGCTTCTGGACGCGTCGGCCTCAGTGTAAACTTGGATAAAACTAAAATCATGTTCAACGAACATGTTGCACCGACACCGGCTGTCATCGACGGGGCGCCGCTCGAATTCTTCCAAAAATAAGCCAAAAATAGACCGATTATCGAGCTCGGTAAAAATAACGTCGAGAAAGAACTAGCCAGATGGATCGAACTGAGTTGGGCAGCATTTCGTAAACTAGTTCAAGTCTTCTCCTCTCCGCTACCGCAATGCCTGAACACAAAGGTCTTTGACAGGTGCGTCCCACCTGTTTTGACTTACATTGCCGAAACTTGGACACTGCCAGTAGGGCTAGTCCATAAACTAAAAATCGCGCAGTGGGCTATGGAGTGAGCTATGCTTGTAGTTTCTCTGAAGGACAGAATTCAAAACGAGGTCATCCAACAAAAAACCAAAGCCAAACCGAACCAAACCGACATAACTTTCAGAATAAGCAAGCTAAAGTGGCAATGGGCTGGCTACGTCTGTCGAAAGAGCGATGGCCGTGGGAGCAGACGAGTCCTAGAGTGGAGACCGCGAGTAGGCAAATGGAGGGTAGGACGTCCCCTGGCCCCTGGCCAGATGTACCGATGACCTGAGAAAGGTGGCTGTGACAGACTGGATTCAAAAGGCGGAAGATCGTACGAAATGGCGCCCATTAGGAGAGGCCTATGTCCAGTATTGGACTGCAGTGGGCTAATTGATTGATGATAATCATATTAAAATGATATTCATATTAAACTTAAGCTAAAATAGCTAAATGTAAAAGTTAAACATTTCATAATTTTAGAAGTAACACATGTGACACTGGATTAAATTATCACTATTGTCATAATAATGATACCTTTTACCACTATAATAGCCAATCGTACTTACTATAAAACCTTGTGGAGGGTAGTAGCAGCAACGAGCTGAGTATTTTAATGCAATTTGCAGTCACATGAACATAATCCAGTTAGTCGGGCCAAGGTGCAGCAGCACGAACAATAACTAGTCTCATAAGTCGTTTTGCAGCAGTTTAGTCAGTTAAGTCCCTAATAATCGTAATGCCAGACAAAAAATTACTTTGAATGATTATTGTTATCGGTTGCAACTGAGGGTTTTGCCTCACATCCTACTTTTGATCCGGCTTACCTCCCAACCCCGAGAAGAAAGCTTGCGACAGAGCCTCCTCCATCAATCAATTGATATAATGTTTGGCTAATGAAGTTGGCTTGGCCTTAGATCATGGTGGAGCGCCAGATACCTTTAGACGTCAAGGATCTTTGCCAACGTCTGTGGGTTTACGAATTTATAAACCAATTAGTTTACAAAATCCGCAAATGATTTTCTTAAACCCCCAGCAGTCTATTAGAAGGTTTTACCGTCCATTGCCAATCCTGAGCTACCTAGAACTGTCTTCAAACCTCAAGTTATTAAATTCAGGTCTACATTCTTGTGTAAAAATTGTTTGTAAGCAAATGTACTGCACATTATTTTGGTGAAATCGTTTTTTTAGGGCGACGTAGAAGTCGTAAGGATAATATTTTTTGATTACTCCTCCACATTTTAACATTAATGGAACATAATATTTTCAAAAATGTTACAGCTTCTTTCATTAAATTCGGTTCAGAAATAATAATCTTTCCAAATAGTTAAATAGTATTATGTTAGTACTACAACGATGCTGGATATTAAAATATAGGGTCACATGTTTGAAGTAAACGGTGCTACAGTTTAATTCCTAGGAATTTGGTATAAGTGGGTCACTGCAACTCATAGCGAAGGTAATGGCGCTATTGAATAAAACAATTAATTTCCTTTTATACTGCACACGTTATAGAGTACCTGTAAATTAGATTGAGTCTACGATACCGAACATAATGTAATGGCAAGGTCACCTCTAGTTTGCTCACTATAACAGTGTTTTCTTTCAGGTTAAACAGTGTGGTTAGATTAGATTAATACGAGTACATGCGTATTGTAGAGAACCAGGAACCAGGTGTAGAGATGTGCAATGGCATAATATTACACTAAGCCGCGTATAGACGTCGCAAGGCATGTGCCGCAAATGGTTCGTGTTGCATGCCTCGGACTGTGTACTCGGACATTTGCGTTGTACTTTCATGCGTCATGGAGGCCTTGTGTGGTTGTTTGTCGTATGGGTCGCATGCATAAATGTACCGTCGTATGCCTCAGGTTGTGGCATGCGAGTTGAGAGGCATTCTCAGCACATGCCTTACGTCGTCTGTACCTACGCGGCTTTAGATTGTTTCTACTGACCTAACATCTCAATGCTACTCGATGGTTAAAAACTATGTTTTCTCGAGTTCAACTCGATCAATCGAAAACAACCAATTTGTTTAATCACAAAATGAGTAAATTATTTAAATCTTCAGTAGCTTATTGGTTTAGGAGTTGGCGAGAGGTTGATCGAGAGGTGCCGGTTTGAAATTTTAATCACTACAGGAACCCATTCCTAACACAAGCAAATTCAACTTAGCTAAATAGCTGTTAGTAATTTTGGTTATTCGTATTCTTAAAACTAGTAGTTCTATGAACAGTAGACCTCGCGAGCACCCCACTTTGCCAAATTCTCTGGTACTCTTATGTGGTATAAAAAAAAAGAAAAAGATACGGTTCGTCAGAAATAATGACGATCCGTTCTTAAATAATACTACAGCAAACTCTCCCCCTTTTACCTCATCTGTTTTTTCTTATAACGATATTCACCTTTAATGATTGATTTCATCAGGCTTGAACTTTTTTAGAACAATTTGTCAAGAATCATGTCCGTGATATTTCAGCCAAAAATCATCAAGATCCGTTTACAAATAAGGCTACAGTAAACTCAACCCCTTTTCTCCCATCAAAAAGTTCTCGGTAAAAGTTTTAAAGCACAGAACATATATGTGTCAAGTTTGGTGAAAATCGACTAAGAAATAAGCCCCCTAGACCGGAACTGACAAACCGACATAGATACGGACAAAAGCAAAATCAGCCACCTTGTCGAAACACTTGTCGGTCAATAATTGAATGCGTTCTAGCTTATGAAGCTGTTCACCATTCAATCAATACGTAGCTTGTCACCGAGCAGTGCTCGATGCTATTCCTTAAGACTTAGTAATGATTATGCAAGTGCATCGCAACATTATAAGTAGGTACTTACCACTAGGCTCCACAAAAAACTCATTCTTTAAACTCTTCCGGTATACTGTAGGTCCACTGTAGTTATTTTATCATCGTCGTCTCTTTAAAAAGTTGATTAGTCTAATGAAATTATGGACCTATACAAATCATGTGAACATTACAAAATGCTAAGATCAAAATGTTATAAAACTCCGTGTGATGATGCGCAAGTCACTATTCCTTCGATTAACGATAAAAAAAAGTGACCAACTTAAATTAAACCAGGTGAGGTTTGTCACCCCAAAGACGTAAATCATTTAGTCTTAACGCTTCAAATCCTCACAAGGCTTTAGAAGATATTTATCAATGAGTTAGGGTTCGCAAACTCAACTTAATGTACAAAACTTTTTTTATAAAATTCAACTGAAACTGGTGGCAAACCATCTGGTGAGTGAACCTGGAAACAAATGAAAGGAAAATAAAGTTCACGGTCTTGCTGAAACCTCTAAATGATAATACCAAAATTTGGTGCTTTGCCAAAGTTAATAAATATGACTCAATCCTCTGAGAAACCCAATAAAAAGAATGTCATATTATGTCTACTCTACGAACATATTATTTTGTTACTCAAAATCGACCACGTAAACTTGCCGAAGACAGTCAGATATTACGTCAGCAAGTCTAAGTATAATATTGACAGTTCAAAACTTTCGTCATTTACAATAAGTTGTGTAATATGGAGAAAAAGGAAAAGTAAGTTGTACAAACTGTAACAATGTCACCTGACAGAGGGTCAGGGAAACTCATGCAACTGGCTCAAGGCCAGCAAAGGCCAAGCTTAGGTCGTTAAAAGGGAAAATCGGAGATGATTTGGGGCTTTGCCAAAACATCTGTAATGAGGTACGAAGTTATTTGAAAATATGTCGCGAAGGCAACGTTACAGAAATGTGTTAATGTTCTGTAAAATCATGATGATCTACTTCTTGCTGACTTCTTTTTGCAGCGACGCTTATATTTTATGTTTAAGTTTTATTTCTTTCGCAGCTGTTTGTTATATACAATTATTTTCTTAATTATAGTAGTTATAAAACAATCATAATAAAATTAGTAAGCTACTTAATATCAATTAATAGAAACGAGACACGAACGCGATAAATATGATTAACTGGTTGAACGTAACGCCATCTACTAGAAAACGGCGGAAGCGTCTTAAGATTGCTCAGTACCTTGAAGTACCATACTTAACGTACTGATGGCACCACATTCGTAATTACAAGACGAAGAAGGTAGCACTGCCCCAACGTACCGCGGCGAAGCGCAGAAAAACGCGGCTAAGCACGTGGTGGCGTGGGAGCAAATCTGCCTCCGCGTGCTGATTTGGCTGCTGTCACCAGCAGTCATGCGCGAAGCGACAGTTTGAGTTTAGTTGGAGAACTGTTATAATTATTTAGGTAGAAGGTAACCTAAAATTTTATGAAAAGAAACGTTGTAATATTGAATATTAAAGAAAATAAAATGCCATACTATTTGCGAGGGATTTTCAAACATTGTACAATATATCACATTACGGACGGCTCAGTATCATCAGTACTCTTGAATGAAACACCAGATTTCCATAGAAATAAAGTTGACGTTTGTAAACGTTGTATTGGAATATTTTAGACTAGCTTTTGCCCGTAGCTTCACCCGCGTGGATGTCTGTTATCGCTATACTATCGGTTATCGTTATCAATTGTAGCTTATGTATTACTCTGATGTATATAAGCTATGTAATTGTGAAGTTTCATTAAAATCCATTCAATAGTTTTTACGTGAGAGTAATAAACATCCATGTGGTAGGTGCAACAAGTTGTTGAAATATGGAATTCATAAATATACTGAATAGTAAAGGAGATAATACGCCACCCTGTGGCACCAGTGCCAACAGTGATTTCTCAGCAAGAAGAGCTTACCAAACCGAATGCGCTGTAGGCGGCCAGTCAGGTAACTGAGAAACCAATTAATTACTGCCGGAGTTATTTTCGTGCGGTCCATGGCCCTATACGGGTGCCCCGTGTGGGCGGACACCCTGGAGGCCAGATTCCTGCCTCTGCTCCGTACGGCGCAGAGCACGATGGCCTCCAGGGCCATCAGGGGATACCGCACGATATCCTTCGAAGCGGCGAGTCTCCTGGCCGGATCGCCACCGTGGATCCTGGAAGCGAGGGCCCTTTCGGCACTATATAAGTTCCAAAAGGAGGCGCGGGAGCGGGGATTCGATCCCGAGCCCGAGGATATTCGGGCCGAGAAATCCCGGCTCCACCAGGTCATGGTGGCCGAGTGGGAGCGACGACTTGGGCAACCACGCGCAGGGCACGGCGGTAAGGCCCGTCATGGGGGAGTGGCTAGAGAGGCCACACGGTAGCCTCTCGTACCATCAGCCGCAGATTATCACCGGGCACGGTAGCTTCGGGCGGTATCTGCATCTGATGGGTATAGAGCCAACGCCCGAGTGCCATCACTGCGACGCGAGCGTGGACTCGGGGCTGCACACGCTCACCGAGTGCCCGGCGTTTGAGACGCTTGTGGCGGCCCTGGCGGTGAGAGTGCTCACGCTCTCCACCCTGCTCGCGGCGATGGTCCGCTGCGCGGATGCGTGGGCGGCCAGCGCCTCCTTCTGCGAGCAGATCATGCTCGCGAAGGAGACAGCAGAGCGGGCGCGGCGCGATGAGCGAGAAAGGCTCGCTGACATCGCTGCACGCGCCCGAAGGCGGCTCGGGCGTCGGAGGGCGCAAACTGACCTCCGCCCCCCATGAGCGCGGGCCTGAGGGTGACGGGTGGAGCCGCCCGACACCCTAGCAGAAGCAGGCCACGGCGGCGGCGCGCATCGTAGGACGATGCGCGCCTCCCCACCCCGGGGTTGAGTCGGGGACCGCGTGGTCCCCCCCTTCCCGAGGAGGGCCAGACCGAGAGGGATGGCCCTGGGTCAGCCGGGGTACGAGGGATATGTCGCATGACAACCTCACCTTCGGCCTAGCACTACGACCCAGAGACGGCGTGCGGTTTAGTCGGTTCGAGTCCGACATAACCTACCCCTCCGGCTCCGGAGGGGTGGGTATCCGTGGGGATTTACCGCACGTAAAAAAAAAAAAAGCCGGAGTTATTTTAATACAGTCAAGTGCCCCAAGCAGGATATGGATATCCACTGTACTAAAATCGTTTTTGAAGTCAAGCAGTGTAAGTGATGTAAGATTTCCATCCTAATATCAAGGTCCAAAATCAGATTGAAATGTATTTAAAAGACTATTCTTACACAGAAAGGAGATTAATTGCGAGTGGAAAAGGCGTTCAAGGACTTAAGAAAGAAATGGTTGTATTGAAATAGGACAATAATGAGAGAAAGAAGATGAGCTAGATTTTTTAAGTAAGGGTTTCATTTGAGAAATTTATCACATTGTGGGAAATATGCCCTTAGAGAAGGAAGAGTTAATGATACGACATTATGATAGGGAGTATTATATCTAGGATTGGCAGGATCATGTTTCGGCTGATACAGTCATTACCGACAGCTTTAGATGTAATAGACAATATACTATTTAAAATAACAGTCAGTGAATTGATTAAAGACAAATGGCGGATAGTCGGGAGTTGGAAGCTGTGAAAGATGGTTCAATGTATTAGTTTTGGTAGTATCGTCAAAACTGGAAATAGCGGAAAAAGGCCTATTTAAGGTGTGTCGATGTCAATATTCTTAGGATTTATTTCCTATCTTTACTTCCCCGCTCCCAGGGTTCTAAGAAATTGCCAAACTTTCACTGGATCTCCATTTTCAACAGATTCTTTAATATGTTGGTATTGTGCTTGCCTACACACTCACCTTGTTACAGTGACTTCGGAGCGAGAAATCCTATTCCAAACCAAATCACCCGAAAGAAAATGAGACAGTGAATGAAGTACTAACATGTCACATTTTCGCGAGTGAGAGGCCTTGGACTGTTTTAGGTCGCAGTGAAATTTGGAAATTCTTATTAGAATAAATAAATAATAAAAATTAGAATTTTAATATTAAAATGATATTTAACTAACTATCCCTCTTTTGTCTTCTACACTGACTACACAGAAACTCTCTGTGTTCGGTAGCACGAGTGTGACTCCCCTGGTGTTGCACAAGTCCATAGGCCACGGTAACCACTTACCATCAGGTGGGTCGTGTGCTTGTCTGCCACCTCGGTTGTATAAAAAGAAACAAAGAACATGGCACGTGTATATAATGGTGGCCCTCTTTCCTGACACTTTGCCTTCATCTTACCATCAGGCGCGGTGAAGGCAAATTGACGTGCCCTATATACAAAAAAAATACAAGACGGAATAATCCAAATCAATACAGTTTTCATGGGTAAATACGATTTTATAACCTAAATATATGAATTTTTCGAACCATATTCTGCCAAATTTCTGCTTATAATCGGCTCGAAAAAAGATCATTACAAAGGTATATAGCTTTCCATTAATGTATTTAAGTAAATCTCGTGATTATAAACAAAATATGTAAAATAGTAAATTAACTGGTTGCGCTAGTGATTGACAAAGTACATGTGACAACACGAGTATCGATAAAAACTTAATCTTTTCTTAGTGACACCATGACATGAATTCAAGGTATTATGCTAAATTCACTTGAAACGAATACTATTTACTTTAGATAATCATTATTTACATACAAAATTCATAACTCTGTAATTGTGTAATTGATAATTTTCCTAGGTTTCATTGCGTTAAAAAGATGCGTACCTTAAACAGACCAGACTGGATCCCTAGTACGAACTCCACTATCTGTAGCAAACATTTTAAAAACAAATGTTTGATACAAAGGAAAAATACTAATGAAAGACTCGTTACCTACCTTATTTGTAGCTGTAAGTATGATTCTTGGGACTGCGAATCATTGTCATTATCATCAGCATAGAGACATGTCCAAGATGAAGTCGGAGCTCCGAAATATTTAAGATCAACACTTATGAAATGAAAAGCGATGAAAAGTGTAATTGAAACTTATTTTGATCTTCGATTAAAACATGGGAACAGATTGTTAAAATTGGATCGGGAAACGTTTCGAACACATATAAACAAAACAGTGCCTGAAGCATGAATAATATTCGAATTCGCAACGTAAACGTATTTAGAGGACGGAGCAATGCGATTGGCTGCCTGCCTACTGTGAACCAATGGCAATGCTCCATTCTTTCGATACGTTTCGAATTCGAATGTTATTCGTGCTCGGGGCACTATAATATTCCGAGGGCAATAAATCCTACTCCTTCTAGTATTATAAATGTGACAGTTAGTGAAGGTGTTCGGATGCTAGTTACTCAACCAGCGAATAAACGGATTTGTCTGAAATTTTGTTTATGCATAGATTTAGTCTAGAATAACACTTACGTCAGCAGAAAAACAAGAGGACACACGTCAAGAAAATCAAGAAAATCAAGCGAGTAAACGACGTTGTAACAGTCCGATCAGTTTTACCAAAATAGCCATGTCATTATTACTATTTTTCATGGTCATTGTCCCTTCATCACAAACCACGTACAATATTACGACACTGCAAAACAATAATAGCCTTTATTTTGATTCAATTACTAATATGCATTTGATACGAGACCACTGGCGTCTCGTTTTATATTACAATACTCGTCCTTATCAAGAAGGAAATACGACTCTACGCAAGTACATTGAATATCTGGAGAAATTATGTCCAACAATAAAAACGGAATCACACTGCGCCGCGCCGCAATTATAATACAATTACGGCACGAGTTCCGGGAACTGCAACATAATAACAATATTCTAATAAACTATCAGTCTAATACTATCCAAAGGCAACGCCGCCGGCGCCGCGGGCTTATAAACGGTGTTGGCTACATAGCGAATAGACTATTCGGAGTTTCAGATGATCATTTCGCTGAAAAGTACGAAAAGGATATCGCTATTATTAGGAGTAACAAAAATCATCTTGCGGGCTTATGGAAAAATCAGACGTCAGTAGTAGAAGCCGAGTTCAACTTACTGAAAAGAACCGAAAACACCATGGAACGTCAGCATAAATTAATACATCAAAATACATAAATATTACATACATAAATTTTATAGATACTTCTTTAAACCAAGTTAAGGAGGGAATTCAAAACCTTTCACTATCATTGGATTTCTTAGAAACCGCTATGATCGCAAATAACTTGTTGTTTAGTTTAAAAAACATACAACTGACCCTCTTAGATACAGTCACTAATATCTACAATGGGAAATTCAACTTCCAACTTCTTAGTCCAGAGCAATTAACACATGAGTTAAATATTATATCAGGCCAACTGCTGAAGGATTTGTTTTCTCCAACCGATAATCTTAATTTAGCAGAAATATATAATTTGCTCCAAGTAAGAACCAGAATGTCACTGAAATTCCTTATCATTGCAAATAAAATACCACTGATTGGAAGAGACATGTATGAAACTTTCAAGCTCATTCCGATACCCTATTTGTCTGGTAACCAAATGATAACAATAGTGCCAATAGCCGAATATGCTGCAATTAACCTCAAAAAAGATGCTCTTATATCCGTTACAGAAAGAGACCTTCAACGATTTACGCAACAAAATATGAATTTAATTTTATGTTATTTAAGGCAACCTATCTATCATATCAAGGACGACCAGAGCTTATGTGAAACCATACCTGGGACAAGGATTTGCAAGACTACATCGAGCCCTTGTGCCCATACCTGGCGAGACATGAACAAACTAAATGAATATTTTTACTTTTGTTGTAACCGGTGTCATATGAAACTATTGTGTGACGATCAAGTTACCGCCGTCGCGCTACAGGGCAATGGCTTATTAACAATTAATCCAGGTTGCATAATCAAATCAGCTGACTTCTTTGTGTACACACATAAATCTGCGACCAGTGAAATTGAGATTTATCCGGAAATTGAGGCTCCAAAAGTAGCTCCAATCAATTCACGTATGCTGATGATACAGCCTTGTTCCTGCATAGCCGAAGCTGGAATGAGATGTGCGAAAGAGCAGAGTCTGCGCTAGAAATTGTTATGTCCTGGCTATCGGCAAATGTCTTGACCTTAAATGTGGCAAAAACCAGCTATATTCCTTCAACCATAACATCCGCTACACTACCGAGCTCCTCATTTACCATCAAAGCTCATATCTGCAATAAACAAACAGACCAATGCACCTGTGTCTCCCTAACAAGAACTAATGCAGTCAGATACCTCGGCATTGTAATAGACAACCACTTGTCTTGGCAGCAACATACTAGTGCTTTGTCAGCTAGAGTCAGAAAGCTCATCTACATTTTTAAAAATCTGAGATACAGTGCTAATAGAGATGTTTTACTGATGGCATACCGCGCCTTGTGTCAGTCTATTGTGTCTTTTGGTATCACACCTTGGGGAGGAGCTTTCGAAAGTAATATTCTACAGGTGGAGAGAGCGCAACGAGCTGTCCTGAAGGTCATGACTTTCAAACACTTTCGCTATAGGACTGAACAATTATATGTATAACGACTGTGGAGTCTTATCTGTGAGGCAGCTTTTTGTGCTTAAAACTGTGCTACATAGGCACAGTTCATTAAGGTATGAGAAAGGACATCTGGCCAAACGCAGGTCAACAAGTATCTGCCCGGTGGAAATCCATCGCACAGGCCTTGCTGGAAGACATTTTAGTATCTTAGGAAACCGGCTAAATACAACCGTTAATAAACAATGCAGTGTTTATGGTTTAAATAGGTTTAAGTGCAAAGAGGCAGTCACTAAATACATTATGACACTTAATTATGAGGAGGTTGAAAAATTAACTTAAACCAATGCTCTAATACACACATTATGTACACAACCCAAACACACACACACACACGCGCGCGCGCACACACACACACACACACACACACACACACACACAATTTAATTCTAAGTAATTAACGTACATAATATTTAATATTAAATTATGCTATTAGGAGGTGTGTCCTGTCACCCATAACACAAGTTAAATCTTAGCTTGGATGGCAGATATTCAACTAAAGAGTCATCTAACACAATTTTACATTTTGCACTGTAAGCTACATATTGTACCTATGTACAGTCCATCAAATCTAAGAGGTACCGTTTGACGTTTCATATTTTTCAAACCGAAACAACTTTGTTCATACGTACATTATTCAGTTTCGATAACCTTTTTCATAAAACCATGAATTTAGAAAGATTTCATTATTGTATCTAAAAATGTACAATTCTTAATATCTAAATGTAATTGAAAACTTTCAAACAAAGCAAAATAACACATATTTACACAGTAAATAATTTCTAATAGTTATATTCTTGACCGCATTACAAAGTTACGTAGTTAGGTCACTGCACGTAGTGTTGCGACTCTTCGGATACACTTGTATGCAAAAAAATCGTTTACATATACGAAAAATCGAATGTATTATTTACAAATTACACTTGACAACCAAACAAATATTTTTTCATGTGAATGGGATTTATCTCACATATTACGATTACATAACTAAATAGTTATGTAATCGTAAAATATGAGATAAAACCCATTCACCAAAAATACGTATTTATAAATCAAATATATTTGCTTCTTTAAAAAGTTGTCGAAAGCGATTTGTCGATTTTTGATTTTCGCGCCCAAATAAGTCGGGGTTTCTCGCGCTAACGCTGTCGAAATAGTAAATGGAGTCAGGGATAGTGTTTTTTACATTTATTTTTGTGTATGATAGTATGGGTTTGCATATTACAGAGAAATAAACAAATTTTTAACAAGCACATCCATTGATTTTACAATTACAATTTTTTCTTCTAAGTCTTATTTCTACGTCTAAAACTAATAAAAATAAGGTATGTAGAACCCATTCACAAAAATGTTGTTGCCTGATGTTATAAATTAACGACGTTACTGCGCGACCGCATAATGCACTGAATACACAGATACCCTAAAATAAATTAATTTAATTATTTTTAGGTCAATAGGCAAAATCGCAGGTGTCCAAGTCTCTACAATTTTTTTTTTCTGGCAACACTGCCAACTACAAGCGCACGCGGTCCGCTCGGTCGGTTCGGCGTCAGCAGTCTCTCGCCATCTTGGAAGCTGACTGTGCGCGTACTTGCTTTCTCGTTTGTGTTTTACAATTTGTGACTTGGCTATTACTTTTCTGGACTGATCATTCTTTATCCGTTTACCTTGGCAATATTTATACTGGACTCCGAACTAAGCAAGTGTTTATTAATAATGTCGAAAAGAGGACGTACTTTGAACAGCCAGGCTCGTGAATTGGTGGTGAAATTACACGAGTATTTTGAGCGTGAATCTCAAAATGGTGGACTTCTACTGCCAGTTACACAAGTTCGGGATCGCGTCGGTGAAGCTCTCGGTATTGGTAGCCGCACCGTTGGCAAAATATTAAGTGAAAAATATGGGCCTTCGGGGAGTGACAGTAACGTACTTCACACACCGAAAAAACGAAAAAGAAATAAACCTGTGACAGGCATCGATGAATTCGATAGTCATGCTATTAGAAACCATATATACGGGTATTTTACAAGAGGCGAATTTCCAACATTGGCAAAGTTATGTGCAACTTTAAAAGATGCCGGGCTGTATAAGGGAAGCATAGAGTCGTTGAGAACGGTAATAACAGGAATTGGCTTCAGATACAAAAAAGTTGACAAACGAAAAATTGTTATGGAGCGACATGACATAATTATGCAGCGACTAACATTCCTGCGCGAAGTTAAACAAATTATAAACTGGGATAATGTAATATTTTTGGACGAAACTTGGCTAAATTCCAACCATTCTGTGCCGAAAACATGGACTGATGATTCTGAAGCTTCGTGCTCGAAGGTGCCGATAGGAAAAGGTGGACGCCTCATAATATGCCATGCTGGGTCAGCGTCTACAGGCTTCGTGGAAAACTCTTTATTAGCTTTCCAATCCAAAAGCACTAAAGAGTATCATGAAGAAATGGACGCAGTAAGGTTCCGAGAGTGGTTCTTAAATTTATTACAGAATATCCCTCCTAACAGCACAATTATAATGGATAATGCCCCATACCACTCTGTGCAAATTGATAAAGCACCTACGTCAGCCAATAAGAAAGCAGATTTGGTGGCATGGCTGCAAAGAAAAGGAGTGGATGCCGACATGTCACTATTAAAAGCTGAATTATTACAGTTAGTGAAATTGCATAAACCACCAAAACCGACATATGTAATTGACCAATTGGCCGAAGAGCACGGGCACAAAGTCATACGACTTCCTCCGTACCATTGCCAATATAATGCCATTGAACTGATTTGGGCCCAAGTTAAAGGTAATATTTTATAATATTATAATAATAACACGAGTACTTCTAACATTTATAATTTAAACAATGGTTTTCGTCTGCTATCAAATAGTTACATTATTGTTTTACAGGTTATGCAGCAAGACACAACACAAAACCACCCTTCAGTGTCAAGAAAATGGAAGGTTTATTAAAGGAAGCATGTGCCCAAGTTACACAGGAAGATTGGAGTAAAGTAGTACAAAAAACAAAGAAAATAATAATGGACGACTTCGAAAGAGACGTACACTTTGATAATGTAATGGACAATCAACTGGTCATTAATTTAAATGACGATGATGACGAAGACGACGATACTAGTACTAGTAGTGAATAAAAAAATATCCTAAACATTTCTTTTATTTAATTATAACAATTGATTTCTTAAAATTCGGATATTATAGTAATCGATCTCTTAAAGTTCGGATATTATAGTAATCGATTTTTTCATCCCATCCCTATAATTCAATTGTCAGAACTGTCAAACGGTACTTCTTAGATTTGACGGACTGTAGTCTGTAACTCTAATGCAAACTTTGTAAAAATGATAATAAAGAATAATAAAAAACACATTTGCTACTTTTTCTCTCCGGAATAGCTTCCAATCAGAAGTGTCAATGGAAATAGAAATTCATGCAGGAAAAGCCGCTGGCAGTAGATAGTTATGAATAAAAGGTTTACTATGTACATAAACTTTTTGCTGTAGAAAATATACATAAAAACATAGTATGAAAGGTAAGGAGGAATATTTCACAGGAAATGATCATTTTAGTGCGTGGAAAAATGGAGCTCAATTTTTTATTATACAGTGGAGTTTTTAAGTCGTTTTTTTTTTTAAATCGTGCACACCCATTTTGTGATATTATTTTATTCTTTTCTTTTATTATTTTCATCACATTAGACCTTTGTTTAAGAACTAGACTTATGTGAGCTATTGAACAGGGTAGATGGTGTGTGAATATAATAAAAAAATTGTATACTAAAAAAAACTGTTGAATTGGACTAGCCCTTCAATGTTTTAATAATCGTTTTTAAGAAGATTAAATCATTACAGTGAAATATTACGCCACATTCTATGTTAAAGGTTTTTATTGATGGAATCGGTAGCAATGAAAAAAGACGAGTTCAGTAGAAAACTCGGCATCCAAGGCAATGTTATCCACAATATGCCAGAATAGGCACTATTAATTTAACACTTTGAAGTAGACAAAACTTTTTTTGACTTTCTTTGGTTTTATATGAATACTAGCTTTTGCCCGCGGCTCCACCCGCGTGAATGTCGGACTATCGTGACAATCGAAGTTGCTCGATCAACTCTTTAACAGCATGAATAACATATTTGGTGCGCTCCTTGTAACTGCAAGTAAAAATATTCCTCACTAATCGTACTAATAATAGTTTATATTCCTATCGCCTTAATTGTTATAACCAACATCCACATATTTAGTAACATAAACAAGAAATAGTAAGTCAACCCTTACAAAATGACACCGAACAGTCTTGACACCGGCGGAACAATTATGTATTTCTATAGAATTACAAAATATGAAACAAACCTACTTGTCGAGGCTCAAATAATCCTACTATAATATTTAAAACGTGCGCTTCTCGTTCAGTGTCAGAGATTGTTCGCAAAATGGACCTGCCACAGTTGACACACACATGCTAACGAGCCTATCACTGGTAGAAACCCTCACTTAAGTATTTGGTTCCATATATCGCCATAGTCGAACAAGTAGGAGTGTTATACGACACTGTCATGTTCGATCTGGAAAACGATTCGGATTAGGTACTTGTACTTTTATCTAATATATAAAAATCAGTCGGGTTTTCCTTCCTGACGCTATTACTCCAGAACGCACGAACCGATTGCCACGGTTTTGCATTCGTTGGAAAGGTCTCGGGCTCCGTGAGGTTTATAGCAAAGAAAATTCAAGAAAAATTTCAACAGAAAAGCGGGAAAGCGATAATCGACATCCACGCGGGCGGAGCCGCGGGCAACAGCTAGTTACATATTAAAATGCTAATTAGTGAGAAAGAAACGTACCACAGCAATCGGCTGTCTAAAAACAGAAAAACTTCAGAGAGACGAAGAGTATGCCTTGCCTTCGTCCTTGGGCTAGGCTACGGTCGGTGCCATAATTTGAAATATTTAAACCTGTAATTCAGTCCATTGTGCGTTCAATGTCAATATTAAAGCCAGGGTTAACGTTGGGATCGAGTTCAGTCTCCCCAAGCGCGCCAGGGTCGTTAATAAACGGGATATCCAGGATTCATTTTCAATTTACAACGTATCAACAGTGCCAAACGTAAACAATGCGAATGACAGTTAGCTGTTGCCATAAATATTTCTAAAAATAATATGGGATCAATAAATTAGGAACGAAACAAGTAATTTGATTTATTTATGTTAATTTAGAACTAAGTATTTAAAATAATCATCATCGTTGCCCTGGTCCCAATTATTTGGGAACGGTGCAAAATGTCATTCTCCCCCATAACATTACTCACGGAGCGATTTTCACCCCGAGCCCGCTGCGGTGGCGGAATGGAGTTTTATTTTCAAAATTCACGAGACCGGAGTTTTGTGCGGTTATGTAGCTGTCGCGGTTGCGATTATCGTTCGCAATCTTGGCGGTTGATTATCGCAAGACGGGCGTTTAAACGATCAGTTGAGATTTAGACCAGAAACGAGCTGTTGCGTTATACTTACATCACAGAAGAATTAAAAAAAGAAGATCACGCCCCCCGCTGCCCACAGCGGCGGCCCGCCAACCGATAGCAGAGTGCGCGGGTGCAACCCGCCGCGGCTGCGGGACCGCGACCCGCGCCCGCTGGTACAAGATGACCGCCGGTGCAGCGGGACCCACAAACAATTGCGCGCGGGCGTAAAACGCGTCGTGAAATGTGCTTTAATTTTTTACATAAATATCTGTATTCTACAAAGGCTGCGGGCCCGAAACCGCGGCGGGTGCGGGTGATAACCGCTTTGTGAGTCCTCCTTACCCTTTGCCATATCATCTTTCAAGCAATCCATCTATCTTTTCTTGGCCTTACCACTGCTCCTAAAGCCCCCATACCAGAATTAAGATATTGATGAATTCCTTCGCATAAGTTGAAATAATCTTGCATGATATTACAAATTATCATTTATATTAATTAATTTCTAAGTATTTACTCACTCAAAGTGCGTAGGTAAAACCTATTTGTTATTGATGACATACGGGCTGGTTGTAAAAAAAATCGATTATGTTTTGTTTTTCATAAAATTCAAATGACTGCGAATTTGTTTGAATTTAAGTGCGTTGTAATTGCTACGTTTAATCTTTATTTAATAATTTTACCAACCATTTAAATAAAGTTAGCTACAGAATTAAATCGTTGGATATTCTTTATGTCATGGAGCGACGTCATTTGACGGCAGATGAAATGCAAAGAGCTGTAGGGATGTTGCAAGCGGGAAGTAATCAATCTCAGGTATCTCGACATTTTGGCATTCATAGAAGTGTAATTTGTCGTCTTTGGCAGCGCTCCAATAATACAGGGGAACCCGCTGAACAGCATCCAGGCCGTAAAAGGAGTACAACCACTCGGTAAGACCGATACCTACATACAGCTGACTGCAAGACGCCAGCCGATGTTAACCGCTCGAGAGATAAGTTTGAGGCTACTAAATTCAAGTGGTGTTGATGTAAGTCCCCAAACTGTGCGAAATCAACTGCATGAGTACGGCCTAAGAGCTCGATGCCCAATCAGGTGCCCATCAATATGTCACGGGAATCGCGCTCGTCGAAATGAATGGTGTAGAGAACGCAAGACATGGACCCAAGAACAATGGGATAAAATTATGTTTTCCGATGAGTCGCGATTCAGGTTTAGGTCTGATAAAAGAAGGGTGCGAGTGTACCATCGGCCCCGAAATACTGAAAGGCTCAGGTATGTTCAGGAAGTTCATCCATACAGCGGCTCAACAGTTATGGTATGGGCGGGTATTATGAAGAACAGGCGAATGGTGAACATCCGGGCATTGCCCTGGCCTGCACAATCGCCAGACCTCAACCCCATCGAGCACGCATGGGACATGCTCCAGAGACGTGTTTTGAAGGACTTGGAAGGAGTGACAACAACCCAACAGCTGAAGGATTTGCTACAATTCCATTGGGAGCGAACACCGTAAGATGACATAAGCAGTCTCATTAATTCAATGAATAATCCTTGCCGACAAGTTCTGAATAGCAGAGGAGGCCATAATTTATATTAAATTGGCCTATTCTTTCACAATAAATTCATTTTTAAAAATTTCATTTTGTAATAATTTTAAAAATAAAATACAACGTTATAATGTGAAGAACCATCCTAAAATTTAAATTAGTACATGTTGCTTAGACTTTTTTGATGTGTGTATATATATATAGAACAAAGAATAATTGTATGTTAATTTTTAATCGCTACAGCTATATCATCATGTAGCGAAAACGTTTTAATATAAGTGACAAAGAATAAAAATCTATGTAAACGTATCAATATTGTACAACCTAACTCACTGTTAACTCACAAACTAACCGAACGGATAAAATATTTGATTTATCAATACTTTATTAATCTTAAATTTTATATCGAATGTCTCATAAAACGAAGCGGTTATATTCTGATGTAACTGATTGAATTTGACATGATGACATTATTGTTACCATTTTTATTATTGTACCAAAAACCATATATAAAACAATATTCTTATCCATTATTATTCCAATCTAATCAATTTGCATATTAGCATCCTAATTGGTTACAAATTTCATTAATAAATATTGTTTTTTTTAATATTACCATGAGTCTTGTAAACACTTTTCTCCTAATACATACTTTTTTACCACGGTCGGGAGCGAGTATGGAGCCCGTCAAGATCCCCAGGTTCAGGATCGGGCTCAGGATAGAGCAGCAGGCGGCGGTCACTGTCGTGAAAGCCAAAATGAACTAAATCAGGAATAAGAGAGTACACTCCGGGCTATTAACAATATGCATTGGTATGGGTGTTTCTATAATATGTATATTTTATGTATCTAAGTATGTTCATCCGCAAATTTCAATCCATGTCACAAGCTACTTTAGGTATGTTGTAGACCTCAGTACCCCTAGCACGAAAAACTATAGTAATCGTATCGTAAACATATCGAGAGAATTGAGCATTGCGATTGGCCGCCTGCCTACTGTGAACCTGCGTTGTGTGAAGCCGGCCAATCACAATGCTCCGTTCTCTCAATATGTTTACGATACAATTACGATGGTTTTTCGTGCTTGGGGTACAGATCATTATAACTCTTGCGATGAACGTGTACCTATTGGTAATTAAATAGATTTATTTACTTTTTCAGGTAAGTCTTTCTGACGGACCTAATGATGAACCACAGCGATGGTGAGTGCATTTTATATTATTCTAATTAAAATACATTTTATCTCATCTACATCGTACTGTTCTACAGCCTCATAAAGTCGGGCTATAGCTTTGTCAAAGGCTGCGCTTGTGGCCACGGTCACTATTCGGTAAACGATCAGTAGAATAAGCTACCTAGGCGCGGTTGCCATTTGGATGGATGACCGCTTGGTGGTATTACATGTGGGCGCTTCCGTGCTTTGAAGGGCACGGTAAAAGTCAGTCCCGGCTGTCGTTTGCCATTAGTTTAAGAGATGGAGGTCAACTCAGTGATTTACTCTTATTATTTTTCTCTATTTTACTGAGAGCTATATAATTATGGCCTCAAATGAAGCACTAAAAGTCTAATGTTCTAATATTCTTTAACAATACTATTTGTTTTACCGGAACCTTATTATTTCTCGGCAATTGTAATAGATAGATAGTTCATGTTTTTATTACAGCTTACAGCTTAATAGTGGAGACTAAAATAGCTGGTACAAATTAATTTACTGTTAGATAGATTATATAGTTACTGAACGCCCTTGACGGATGGGGAAACAAATTAAAAACACAACCACTGTAACTAGGGTCGACCGTACCCGAACGTAAGACAAACTGCGTATCTTGTAGCAGGTGAAGATGTATGTTCTAAATGTACTTAGCTTGGGACTTAAATGTATAAATACCTATTTCGATTTTTAGTAAACTGACTTTTTACTTTAGGTTATAGGCAGTGTAATGATTTATAGTACCAAATTCGTAGTAATAGTAATAATAATAGTAGTAATCAAATTCGGCAATTACTTTTGGGTAACTCGAATACAAAGTCAGTAGAATTATAACACTCAATGAATATCGGTACCTAATTGATTCGAATATTCACATTGGGTAGAGGTTCACTATGAAATTAGCTCAAAATATAGAATGTATTGGTTATACCCGTTCCTCCCTCGGACATGAAAGTGCTTAAAAACGGATACAAAGAGTTCAATCATTTTATTAAATTACTAAAACTGAAGTTTTATTATAGGCTTGCCAGTTCATTGCATAAGAATTTATGGACATTCCAACAATTAATTTAACAACATAGCAGTTACAGTGTAGCCGATATCTGGTTTGAACCAGGTCGTGTATACTTCTTTACATAATATACTGCATCTAGATTAGGAATTAGGATATTTATTAAATAATAAGTCGTTACATATGAAATTGCCGTTTTATAAGAAATTGGAGGAAACCCAATTCGTAGTACTACATCATTGCATTTTTTTTAGGACTGGCAAATCCAAATTTTATAATTTTTTTTGTGTATGAATGAGACAACATTGAGCTAACAGCAACATTTATTACATTCCTGAAAAGTGACAGCTCTAAAAAAGTAATACTAAATTTATCATCAAAATGGATAGCATTTAGTTAGTACTGTTTTCGAAGATCGATTTAATTTATCAAGAGGCCAATAAAAACAAAATTTAATACAAAGTTGTAAAATCTTGAAATCAACTTTCAAACAAATTATAAATAGTGAAAATAGCTATTAAATTACAGGAATAACGAACTCATGAATCTGTAAGAAAATTTCGGCAATTTCAAATGTAACGACCTATTAGATTTACACCGGGTACCTGGTTTAGGTAACGAAAAACCAATGATATGTAATCAGTTATATGCCGACATAATCCATTTTGGTTAAAAATCGAAGAATCTAATAATGAAAACACACTTCTTCATTTCTAGAAAAAGCAGGCATCGGGGGTTGTTATAAAATATTAAAATTGCCAATCGATAGTAACTATTTAGTTTTAGGCACAAAATGTACTTAATAAACGATGAATTGAAATAATTGCCATCGTGCATTATTATCGATGCCCCAAATAGAAAAAAGCTAACCAAAGGTTTTAATTTTTAATGATCCAACTGACCTCCTTCAGTAAGTAGCGACTTTTACAATCTCACTTTATCTTTAGATTATTCATACTAGCAGGTGGAACTTTCTCACAGGTCTTGGTTAAGTAGCGCTAAAGTGATATTTTAGCAACCATTTCATATACTGAACTATGGTGAAGGTGCGGCTTTTGTGAAAAACTGGAGTAAAAATGAGGTGGAGATCGAATGAGACGAGAGCTGGACAACGAGGTGTAGCGATGTGTGGCGTGATGTACATTTGAATTTTATGTTTAGGTATTCCATCCATCTCATAAACTTTCGCATCTATCTTCTATACTATGATATAGCCATGAACTATCAACTTGCATTAGTGAGAAAAGTTTGAATGTCTAGATTTTTTGAAATTATACTTGATTGGATCGACCGGCGTGATTGTGTATTTGAATATGAATACTCTACTAACTTAGATTATAATGGAAGACCGATTGTTAATATAGTTGGATCACTCTGGATACTTACAACTATTTGAGTACTCTAATAACCAATATAAAATTGGAATTTTGGTTTTTGGATTATTTTGAGTATTTATGCTAGCGACATTTCAATGATGCTGACTGTACCTGCTTAATTGTAGCATGTGAACTTAGCCTAAGCAAGCGGTACCTACGTAACTACGTACCGTACTATACTACTACTACTACTAACGTACTATTACTATACAATTTACTATTACAATTAGTTCATTGCATTCAATAGCTTCAAATACATTTGAGAAGAGTTCCCCTACATAATAAATTACTGTGATTATATTTCTTTGTAGAAACTTGTAAATCTTGTAAATCGATCTGAACGTAGCCTAATTAAACTGGTAGTAATTGGGTCTACACTTACGAATAGGTGCATATGTTCGTCTTCGTCACAATTTACGTGCTATTACTCAATTGCGCAAATGCTGTAACCAGTTATATACTTTTCAATATCGATCACAGTTCCTATCATTAACGAAATCTGCTATTGGACGATATTGTACTATGACTATAATCTTAAAGGATATACAAAACCTAACCCATGTCATCTAGGTTTCCTAGAACTTGAACGCTGCTTTCGTAATTATGGTGAACTTATGTGGAAATGTGTTATACTTCCAATACGTTTTAATAGACAGACAATAATTAGAATAACGTTGAAGTCTCCACAAACTATTGTCGCCTTTTGAGAGTAACGGCATTTAAAAAGCGCTTCTTCAATACTTTCTTCAAATTTTGCATAGGGCGCGTCTGGGGGACTGTATACGCTTAATACAATGAACCGTTCAAATTCAATACTAGCTATCTCAATAACTCGTTCAATAGAGAGGCTTGTAACATAATATTTTAACTATAAACGATGGTGACCGATGAATTGATTGAACTTATCGACCGTGGGGTGGCGCTAGTTGTCCCATAGTTTTGAATCAGTATGTTTAAATATGTTTTAAATTAAAATATAATAAAATAATAACCTCACTTAATAAGCTATATCTTTAAGCATTTTATAATAATAATAATAAATGTTTAGTACGTAGTTGTTGCTTATGGGTTTTCTGGTGTTGGTCTATGGTTGTCAGCTGGTAATTAGTTTGTCTTTGGTCTAATGAAATTCATCATGATTAGCGTATCTTGAAGATTGTTCGCGAAGATTCTGAATATCGGCTATAAATAGACCTGCACCGACCTTCAGAAGAAAGCTCCTAATTTTTCTCCGCTGGTGACTAGAAATTTTTACTCTGTGTCTCTCTGTATTTCAATCTTAGTTCTTCGAAAACCAACAAGTGGTCATCTGCATGTCACCTTGCAATAAGTGATAATCTTGCTCTCGTTAAGAGGACTCGATTTGGGCCTGTAGTGTTGTTCACAACTCATTTGTTGTCTGTTTCACTCAGGGTCCTAAGGTGGAGCTTTGAGAGCCCTTTGAGATCGCCACGATTTCGTGCAACAACCTCCATCTCACAAGCAAGTGCGCGGCTAACACGAGCTGGGTGTACGGCGAGAGATCCGCCGTTGGCAGCAGTAGGGTAGTGGGTCTTCCGCGACCGTCCCCTGGTCTCTACAGCGCAACCCAAAGGCCTGTACACCAGCTACTGTACTTATTACTTGTGTAGCCGCAGCGGTGCGGTGCTTACAGCAGAATCCGCCTATGTTTATTGTTTAGACTGTACTGTAATTCGTGTGCCTACTGTGTGTGTTCGTCTGCCTATATTTCTGTCTCCTGTGCCTGCCTATCTACATTCTTATGTGTATGTCTTAGCTCTGTGTATCTGTCTGTCTACCTATTTTCTTATTTGTATATCTGCTCTGTAATCTATTCTTTTTAAATATATGTGTGTACCCTGTGTGTAACCCGTTGTTTTCATTGGAGCCCTAACTTCCCTGTGCACACACTCATCTGGCTCTGTAGAAAGGCGCCCTGGGAAAGAGTACTCTGTCAGCCTCTGAGCCAGCCGGTGAGTATCCATCTGACTAGTACAGTGGTTACAGGCTGACTAAATCTTTACGCTCTTTAAATTTAATATTCTTATTAATAATAATAAGGATAGGTACCTCCACTTTTGAATTTTTTTCTACTGAACGAGCTAGCCACCTGATGATTTTTGAAGTTGAACATGACTTGATGGTATTTCAACCAATGTTCGGTTACACAGAAGATGTCAATATTATTCATGATCATGTGCAACTCCCTTTCCAAATCTTTACCATTTATCAATCTTTCGACATTTTGATGCACCAGGTTTAATAAATTTATTTTTAGAATATAATTTACATGCAGGAGACTCAACTGTCTCAAAAGCCGCATGCCCATGTCCGCTACATTCGGACATTATTTGAAAAAAGTTGCTAGATCTTTTATCTGTTGTCAAAGAGTTGCTAGATTTTTTATCTGTTGTCAAAGCGTGTATTTTTTTAATATTTTGTATGTAAAGCGTGTATTTTTTTAACTATTGTTTTTGAACCTATTATATGCTTTGTTGAATTAAAAATTGTCTTTGGTTTTCGAAAATTTGTTAATATTAGATAAATCGGCTAAAGATAATAGTTGGAAATTAAAATTTCTGCCTTATCGACTAGAGAGACGATATTCTTAGCAATCCATGGATTCTCCGTGCGGGTGCTGGGTCCATCGCGTTGCTGAGTTGGGAACTCGGGACAGTGCCTGGGACTTGCAACCCAAGTGTAGGTTTAGAAGGGGCCCTTTTTTGTTGATGTACATCAACACTCACCTTCACTACCCAAGTTCCCCTCCCTGCCTAACCAAATTTGTTACGAACCTACTAGTGCCGCTTTAGACATTCGACCTAGTAATGAGCTTATTGTAGCTCTCGATAGGCCTAGATCTTTAAGTAGGTTATAGAGAGATTTAGCTGGTATACCTCTCGCTCCCACTTCTACTGCATACAATTTAACCACGTAACCGTTTTTGATTAATTCGTTTGTGAGATCATAGTATTTATTTTTCTTAAGTGTGTGGTCCTTCGGTATATTTGTTTCCCACGGTACAGTAAGTTCCACAAGGACCACATATTTAGTCGTTTTCGAGTAGAGAAATATGTCCGGTCTAGATGACGAAACCCCAACATCCTCCGGAATTTTATAGTGCTTTTCATACGTGTCGATTAGGAGAGTCCAATCTGGGGCCGTATCTAAGATTGAATAAGGTTTGTTCCTGGATTTTATGGATGAACCTTCAGACACAAAGTTGATATGACGTCTATTAGTAGTCAATCTTTTTTGGGCTCTAGCTACTGCCAGACTCATTGCTTCGCGTATGATGAAAAGCACCTTATCGTGGCGGCGTGAGTATTGGCCTCTATCAAGAAGCACCCTACATCCTACTAATATGTGCCTAGCCGTCCCTATTGCCTCACCACACGTATAACATTGTAATAAAAATCTTATTTTGTGAATTGAATAATGGTATAATTTCATCAAATTAGTGTATTGTCATCGGTCCTCGATAAATCTACAAAGTTTGAACGAAATCTGATCGTTAAAAGTGGATCAAAATCGCGCCTAAAGGAGTCGGTTACAAACAAACATACAAACAAACATACAGGTGAAGCTTATAAAAAGCGTATATAATAATTTTATCAAATTAGTGTATTGTCATCGGTCCTCGATAAATCTACAAGTTTGAACGAAAGCTGGCCGTTTAAAGTAGGTCAAAATGGCACCCAAAGGAGTCGGTTACAAACAAACATACAAAAAAAAAACAGGTGAAGCTAATTAAGAGCGTATAAAAAGGGGAATGATTGCTGTAGCTTTTTTATGGTTCCGTAGCTAAATGGACAGAACCCTTATGGATTCGTCATGTCTGTCTGTTTGACCACATTTTTCCGAAATTATACTTGGTAAATAGTTGTATTCTGTGAACCGCATTAAGATTTTCACGAAAAAAACACTATTAATTTTGGCGGCCGATACTTACAAACGAAATTTAAAAAAAATCTTCATACCCATATGTGTGGGGATGGATAGGTCTTTCAAAAATGATATTCAGGTTTCTAAAATCGTTTTTTCTAAGCTGAATAATTTGCGCGACAAACACTTACAAAGTGGTAAAATGTGCTCATAATTTCTTAAATAAGAGAATAATAAAACCAAAAAAAAATATGATGTGATGTACCTTACCATGTAGTATTCCACCGAAAAAGTGTTTGAACGAGATCTAGTAAGTAGTTTTTTCTTTTTTAATTCATCATAAACCGCAATTTACCTTTCTTTCAATCAACTTAATTATAGAAATAAAACTTCGATCAAATTACAACAAACTACATAAACTATGATATTATGTTACTTGCTGCTGCGAAACTCTTCACGGGCGAGTCCGACTCGTACTTGGCTGCTTTTTTATTATTTGGTAAAACATTAATTAAAATAAGAAGATACCTTTAGTTTTAAATGTATTCTTTAAGGGGACTAAAAAGGGAAAACTTCTGGCACCCTTTGCTCTTCTTGTCTCGCGAGATCTATTGTTTACAGGACTAAGTACTTTTTTTTACGTGCGCGAAATCCCCTCCCTCCGGAGCCGGAGGGGGAGGTTATGTCGGACTCGAACCGACTAAACCGCACGCCGTCTGTGGGTAGATGCGCTAGGCCGAAGGTGAGATTGTCTCGCGACATATCCCTCGCACCCCGGCTGACCCAGGGCCATTCCTCTCGGTCTGGCCCTCCTCGGGAGAGGGAACCACGCGGTCCCCGACTCGCCCCCGGTATGTGGGGGCTAAGTAGGTACTAGTTTGTGTTCGGGCATAAATTACCCACATAAAATTGGAATATTGGGTATTCAGATCATTTTGAGTAGGTACTTTTGTGGACAATATTAATGTGATGCTAACTGTACCACTAATCGAAACAAAAGAACATTATGAAACAAAAACATTCACAGAATAGTGCAGCGCATGCGTGATTCAGAAAGGCATGGATGATGAGCGATGATACAGCACACTCAGTAGACAGAAGGTACTCGGTGCGACGAGTCGCTGCCTTCCTTGTTCACGTTTCGCGCGCAATCTTTTGCGATATTTATCTGAAATTTGAACTTTGTCTAGTAGTATATAGTCAAGGAGTTTGAAATAGTGCTGTCACTGAAGTTGTGTATCAGTTTAGAACAATGCCGGACATGGATTGGTCCACATTTTATTCGATTTTAGGATTTGTGCTCCTCATTATATTGTTTCTAGATTTCATACGGCGCATAAATATTTTATGGCTGCGCTGCCTCACCTGCTGACGTAAGTTTTGAATTTTAACTTATGTTGCAAATTTATTTGAATTATATCTCGTAATTTTACTTGTATAATGTAGTCTACCATGGTGAATGTTCTGATGAGCTCTTCCAATTAGTCCCAACCTCTCCTTTCCTACACAGGACACACGTGCAGGGCTTAGATGTCACCCGCATACGGTACCGAATATTCCTTCAAAAACCAAGTGGTTTGGTGACTCGGTCCTTTGTCGCACTATTAAAACCTGACACTCCTTGCCAGCTCAAAAAGCATCTGATGAGGCCGTCAAGCTGAGTGCCACCATTGTTAACATGGTACGTGTTTGTAATGGTGACCCCTTTCCTGAGACTTTGCCTTCAGCTTATCAGGCGAGGTGAAGTCAAATTGACGTGTCCGGTATTACAAAAAATAACTTATGATTCTTTTGTTAGATTTACCGAATGAACATACTTCTGTAAAGTGTCGACTTTTATTTCAAGTGTTTTGCACATTACTTGCTGTATTTTTTCAATATCTTTCTGAATAATTAATATTTTACATAGACATTTAAAGCATTATTAAGAGTTGGCGTGCTTGGAGTGTGGCAATCCTCCTGGATATTCCTGCCCAGCGTGGGAGGTTATGTCGGACTCAACTCGACTAAAACCGCACGTCGTCTTAAGCCTTTAGATGCGAGGGTATAAAAATGCCTGAAACATATCCCTCACACCCCAGGTGACCCAAGGCCATCAACGGTTTCGAGATGACCTCCCTTTGGGTGGGGAATCCACTGTGTCCTCTCTCGCATCGCACTTCCCTGCCCTGCTTATGATAGGAAGACAGACAGCTCTACCTGTCACCCTTAGGCCTGCACTCATGGCTCCGCCGTCTCCTTCTCGAGTATTACTCGCTCGCAGGAGGCAGCGGCAGTCCTCGCGCTCGCACTCCATACCATGGCGCCGAGTGAGAGATCTCCCACTCCGAGGGCTGCCACAAGGGCCCGCCTCGACATCTCCCGCGCCATCCACTCTGCCCTTTTTTTCTCATTTAGTTACTCATTTACTCATTTTTTTTACTCGTGATTAGGAACTACCAAATGGTCATCATCGTCATCGTTGTATATCATGATAATAATCAGAATCTCAATATAACAACAGAATTTTCGTTACGTGTATATAAGTATAAGCGCCAAAATATCTAATAAATCATGAAGGATGCACAAATGAGATCATAATTATAATTATACAAGTATATTAAGCAAACTATTAACCGTCCCGTGGTTGATTGGGTGGCAAATTATTCCATCTTTGAAAGCAAACGACTCGCTTTATTCCAGAGTCCCCTACACCTAATTAGTTGAGGACTCAGGAATACACACCTCATTATTAGCTAACGAGAGCACTGGTTGACAGAATGGTTTGACAGGAATGAGATGCGGTTTCTGTAGGATTTGTTTAAAAGAACCATTATTGAAGTCTTCTTATTAAATACAAAAATAAATTAGTAGCGTGTATATATTGTAGATATTTAAAATCAACTTGGGTTATTTTAAATTATCGATTCTTGAACAAAAATATACTTTTTTAAATTCTTGTCTGGCTGTTCACGATGGACGGAAAAAGCTACTGAACGGATGCAACATTTTTATTTTTTATTGGGTTGGTCAATTTACGCACGTACGCAAGTGTTATTTATTAAATATACGTCACTAACTTATGTTTTCTATAAAATTAGTATTGAAAGAATCTTGAAGCACTTGAATCGACTTTGTTTATACCAATTAAACCTGTACTTGATTGTTTTGATTATATTGAAAACATTCGTACTGTGTTATATCCTCCTTGTCCGTTAATAACGGTAGCATCCGAGGGCTACACCTCAGAGTAAAGAGTCAACTTTTTCCAGTCTAATATAATTTCTATACTATGAAAAAATATTGAATAAAGATGCAAACAGAAAGTCCGTTCATTTAACATTATTTCGAAACGGAATACTTAATTAATTGATATTAGCAATAAACTCGAGTATAACCATAAAATAAGTTCAAAGTATTAATCTCGAGATGTCTGAAAGCAACAATATTTATTGCTCGTTAATCCTGTCAATAATCTAAATAGACCCTAATCTCAGTCACTGGGGGACCATGCCATAAAATTAACATAATATGTTGGGCTGATGCCATGAAATCCTTGAACGTGGAAACGATATTGCTTTAAGGATTCTTTATATTAATTTGAAGATTTCCGAGAGGAACTAATACAGTCGTCAGTTTACTTAAATAGCCATATTTGAGACAACTTCGATTAAAATTGGGGTTCTAATTGATTAATAATAATATTCTGTATAAAAGTATTTACTTCACAAAAAACTACACATGACAATGTGTTTACTTTTTATTAGTTTATTTTGAAAGCGAACATTACAAATAATTCCGCAATTGCATATTCAAGGAATACCAGAATGTTTCAACTGCTTTCAAACAACAACAATCAACATTCACTATTTCTTTGTCGGGTCAGTGCTTTGATACGACTTCATCATTAAGAAAAGTGCAGTCTGACAAGTGGTTTTTTATTCCTACTGACGTTATGCAACTACCAGATTACAACATATATTTTTTCTAGAATGGAATGTTAATAATTGGAATTTTATATTTTTTTTATAAAATTGAAGCAAAACTAAAAATAAGAACTAAGGAGACTACAAGCTTCGAGGTGAAAGCCTCGGATACACATGGCGACGAGTAGTATAACTGTTTTAAATAATTATGCTATGGTAGTTAAACTATTACTTAGTTCTGTGAACAGCAGACCTTGCGAGCACCCTTTGCCACATTTTCTGGTCTCATTAATCAAGTCTGACATCTTGAAAAAAACATTTACGAAACGTATCATTTTATTATACAGAGCCCTGGATGTTTCACAAAAAATAATGACGACCTGTTCTTTAAAAATGTTACATAACGTCTCCCTTTTTTTCTCCTCCGTATTTTTATAACGAAATTCAAACAAGAGAAAGTATACCTCCACGATTTTTTTCCACCAAGCAAGACTTTAGTCACAACAACCTGTGAGGATTCATGTTCTTGATAATTCAGGCAAAAATCATCAATATCTGTTCATAAATAACGACAGTGAACTTCCACTTTTCGCCCTCATTTTCCCTTCTATTAAAAAAAGCGCTCGACAAAAGTTGTTTTAAATTCAAGAACATGTGTGACAAATTTGGTGAAAATCGGTTAATTAATGCGCCCTCTAGATCAGAACTGCCAAACAGTCTTACAGACAAAAGTAAAATCGGCCACCTTATCATCAACAGAGACTCCCGCTTGCTTCACTTATTCGGTCAATAATATACAGGGTGGAAGATTTTAACCTAACCATAGCGAATTTCACTCAAAGGAAACATTCCTTTATTTTGAAAAAGAAACAAAACTGCATTCGAAGATTTTTGAAAACTCGCTTGCCACACCCGGTAATTGAACCGACTGAAATGCCAAAAAGTAACATCCTATATTTTTATGGCATCAATCGATAGTATCAATCATAAGTATAAAATGTGTCTAACAAATATGGTAAATTAAATGAAAGGAAGTCCATAAAATCTTAACTCATAAACTCAGTGCCAATAGATACAGCATTTTTACTCAAGGAGTCATTAGAAATCTTATGAAGAATAAAGTTATCCTTGATGCCAAATATCTAGATTGGAAACCTCCACGCGGTGTATCCTGGGCAATGGGGATGGCGAGAGAATTGCCGTATTGGTGGTGATTTTCTTCTTCTTCTTCATCTTCATCCGACGCTTTCACATCGGAAACTGAGATTCACTTTACTAGTGTAACTGCGGGTTTGGCTTAGCTTCGATATTTTCCGTGAAGCGAATCGTGCCATCTAAGCTCCACAACCCAAAGATGATATCGAAGCATTACAGTTAGACCAATTGTTGGACTTTTTAGGACTCCAACTACCAGTAACGACTGCCATAGATATTCGTATGGCAACCGAGACCGACTGCTTAACGTGCTCTCCGAGGCACAGCCAGATATTCATGCATACAAAAATTTGCGGGGATCGTACGCATCGACCCTGCGCAACGGCCGTGTTTACAGATGATGTTAATTGAGCCCAGAGATGGCGTGCGGTTTTATTCGGTTTGAGTACGATGTAAATCCACTACTGACCAGCGGTGGTATCCGCATGAAAAAAAAAAGCAATTTTATTTCAATATCGAATTTCATTGTTAGGATGATGAGCCTTTGAGTTAAAGTGCTTTGTTTTGTCAAATTTAATTTATATGTTTAGATTCCAAGGATTTCCTTTCATTTAATTAACTATGTTGTAGACATACGCATGGAATTCTCTATATCATGGGGACATAAAGTGTAAGTTAGTTCGTGATCGTTAATGTGCTACAGCGCTGTCCTGGTTTTGCATGACATTCCCAGATAGGGCAGTATCATCGATTTTTATTTGTTAAAAACTTAATCTGTCAAAAATGTTTGTCAGTTGCATCGTTGGGTCTAGAAATACCGCATATATGCGCTCAAGTTCCAATCTTTTGACAAAAAACGAATAAGAAATCTTCATTTGACAAACAATGTTTGATAAATTATAGTTTATAAACTTATCATCTTATAAACTATTGTTTAATAAACTACTCATTAGACTAAATATTTATTTGGAAACATTATTTTATGCCTTAACATCATTTCACTAATTGAATATTTTTTAAACATGTTAGTTGACAAAACAAATTTTACCCTTCAATCATTGTCTTGCATAGTCAAAAGTTAGTGAGAGAAATAAATCTCTGTAAATACTTTACAGTACGCAGGCACGTAGGGGTGAGGCGGTCCACGAGCTGAGGAGCAGGTGGTTATTTAACCACCGCCGTGGCTGAGGCTGGCTGGCGGAGCCAGCCTGCAAGCCGAAGCTGCAGTGGTGGGCGTTACAACCATCTGCGATGAAAAGCTCGTGTTGGGCCGCCTGAGCGGACAGATACGATTTTTGCTACATGATACTTACGTACTCTATGCTACACGCGTGGTTATGCTTGCTTGTTTGACTGTTTGTTAACTGACTTTATATTGTAAAATGAACATTTTAAAAATAAAATTTTAACAATTAGAATATTTTATAAGTGATACATTTGCAGAACCTTTATTTATCAAATGATTCTTTTTGAAGTAATATGTTTGCGAAATGAAAGTTTATCAAATAATATTTTTTTACAATAGTAAACCATGCGCTCACTTTATTACTTGATGTTAAAAAAATTAAATAAAGTGCTACTAGAGGTACACAAAACCAAACCAAGTATTATAAATTTAGTGCAACAAGTGGGCAAAATTGTTTTTTGCTCCGAGTGCTGATATTGAGTACCGAGGAAGCGAGGGATTTTAATGAAGAATCCTAAGCGTGGTAAGGAATTCGAATGCACGAGATTAATTAATTTAGTTATTTATTTATTACTTTCAGGAAGGCTTAGTACCTAATAACAGTATTGTATAGATTACATTGTGTTGACATATTTCTAATTACAAGCCTGCAGATATGTATATTTGATTATTGCGTGTACTTGTCATACCAAAAAGAAATAAACAAGATACAAATGATGCAAAATTGAATACAGGTAAATACATATATAGAAGATATAAAACACAAAGCACAAGAATAGTCTGCAGTAGGTGTCACTACACTGACTGAGTTCTGCGCCGGCGACTGGCACCTTCCGCAAAGAACTCGGTACCCATGCGTCTTTTAATGGTGTTCGAGCTAGTACAGGACAAATCTATGTCTGTATGAGAACTCGTTGAACATTTTTAGACTGTGAATGAGAAACCCACCGCGTCTGTAATTAGTAGAAGCTACAGGAACACTAAATACTGGACACTGTCTGTAGCCCAGTAGGTTGGTGCGCAGCCCTATTAGCGAGGAGTTCCGGGCAGTCCTCAGAGCCATTTGCTATACCAGCCAAGTAACAGACATCACTCACACTACGCCTATATTCAAGCGGGAGAAAACCGCATGTAACTTTTGCAAGAGCATTCTGTGATTGATTCGATCGAAGGATTTGCTATAATCCGTGTAAATTACGTCTACCGTCCGTCCAAAATGAAGTCATTAGATTGGATCAGATTAGAAGTGGTAGATTACGGAGGACCCCATGCTGCTTGTCACCGAAACTATGTTGACCAGCAGCGTATACAACATTATAAACAATCCGTTCTAGCAGCTTAGCAAATAAGCACAGTCTCGAAATAGAGCGATAATTTTCAACATTTGACTTGTTGCCTTTCTTAAGCACAGGTGTAATAAAAGCCGATTTCCAAACCCTTGGCACAATACCCTCAGTTAGCGATTGTTTAAAAAGTATGAAGATCGGTTCAACCAGGCAGTCAGCACAGCTGACAATAAACACCGGTGGTATCGTATCTGGACCAACCGATATAGCCAGGTCCAGCGTTTTTAATAGTCTAAGAATGTTATCTCTAGACATGTCAACCAAACTTATGTGATTTACAGTATGGTGTGTATCGACGAGTCCATCGTCAGAGGCAGGATTTTGAAACGTAGATCGGAAGTATGCGGAAAACAGACCATTGATGTCTTCACCTATGTCAGCCATAACACCCTGATAACTCATTATTTGGGAGTCCATAATTATTCTTACTACTCTTCACGAAAGACCAAAACATCTTAGATTTATTTCTGTACGATCAATATAGTTAATGAAGCATTCCTTTGTCTAAGTTGGTTGCTCTACTACGTAAAAAAGAAAATAAATTATAATCTGACAAATTGCCGTATGTTTTAAATTTTTGATGAAATTCGTGTTTTTCTTTCAAAACCTTCACCAATGCCGAATTATACCATGGAAGATGAGATGATTGTCCTATTGAGAATGTATTTGTCTCTGACGTCATACAGAGTTCTATAAAAAAACACCAGCGTGGTCTAGCGGCTCATTAGCTAATAATTTGTTCCAATTAATGGCTTTGAGCGACGACTTAATGGCGACGTAGTCGCCCTTATGCTCGTAGTTAAGTTATTTTTTATAGGTATTTTCTTTTAGTTTATACAATTTAGTGAATTTTGCATAAATAATAATCGGTACATAATGATCATCTATTGACACCAACGGAGCAGTGCACTCGGTTACAGTCACTGACCCATTAAATATGTAATATTAATATAATAAATAATTAATATAAATTAAATCTAATAATAATATATGACCAGTAGTATTATTTCTAAAGCCATTAAATTGGGACAAATTGCAAGTATTAACAGTATCGAAAAATTCTGTCAGCAGACTTGTAATATTTATTGGGGATAAATATGAGACATCGGAATTGGTAGCCCAATCAACCATTTTCTTAAAATTTGAAAAGCCTACCACCACATATTTCTCGAATAAATGGGATTGTATTAGATCGCCAAGTGAGTTTGAAAGTTTTGCAACTGAACTGTGCACGAATTCCCTCGTTTTTTATTACATAGGTACAGAGCACAGATATGCATATTGTAACTTACCGAGGGTCGCGACTTCTTAAGTGTAATAGAGATCCAAATGTCTTCGGCATAACTACGCCAATCGTATCTCTCAACCACAGTTGAATCATTCCTCACTGCTATCAAAACACCACCACCTTTCTTCTCCAACGTACTTTTATAATCACGCTCGCATCTATACACGGAATATCTCCCATTAAATAACTCATAATCGTAGATACCGTCTAATAACCATGTCTCCATAATAACAATTACGTCGTATACAGTTAAGCATAAATTCCTATAAAAGGTTCGAGTCTTTGTACGTAATCCACGTACATTTTGATAATAAATCTTAAATACAGACATTGCGAAGCCTTACTATCCTTATATTACTAATTAATATATTATAACTAGCTGACCCGGCAAAATTCGCTCCGCCAATATTTTTCCGCCCGCGTAGCGTCAGATCCCGTTCCCACTGCACCCTCCACTAAATTAATGTATTATAATGCATTATATTATACTTAAAAACCTTCCTTTTGAATCAATCTATCTATAAAAAAAAACTGCATCAAAATCCGTTGCGTTGTTTGAAAGATTTAAGCATACAAAGGGTTATAGGGACAGAGAAAGCGACTTTGCTTTATACTATACTAGCTGTCGCCCGCGGCTCCGCCCGCGTGGATGTCGGTTATCGCAAATCGGGGTATGAAAAATAGATGTTAGCCAATTCTCATAGATACCGGATAAGCACAAAAAATTTCATCAAAATCGGTCGAGCCGTTTCGGAGGAGTATGGCAACGAAAACTGTGACACGAGAATTTTATATATAAGATGTGATGAAAAAGCGCCCCATATTATCAGTATAAAATAGAAAAAGTATATTTTATAGTGGCTGAATGATAAACGGCTGTAGGTAGGTAGTAAATTAAAGATGGTCGGTAGTAAACACAATGAGACACGGTGATTAATAACAAGCGAACTTTGAACGGCCTCTAGAAGAAATACGACATCTATTGCGCATTACCTGATAACACACAGTACGATAGAAAATAAGCTCTGAGATGAATGAAAATAGGATTGAATCTGGAATGATCTGTTATAATGATAAAATAAAAATGTTTTATACTTTTATTCGGATGCACAATGAGGTGACACAGTGTTAGAAGGAATACAGTACCAGCACTCTGCGGGCAGCGATTCTCAAACTGCAAACTAATTCTGACCCTGTTGTGTCTACAAACTAAACCAATGACAAAAATATTAGACTTCAAACAATAATAACATGACATGTTTAGCACTACATGCTTTTGGATAGTTCCTTTTCCGATGTAATCATGATAATATGAGAGGTGTCCATATTCCTCACATGTATCTTGGCATATTTCACCCATTTAAACTGAAAATTTGCGTCTCTGGCTGCTTGCTTGGCTTTGGACAGAAGAATCTTATTGTGAATCGTAAGATGATCATTGATGTACCTAAATCTTATGATTGCCTGACATCCCCATCCGATCTGATGTCAGTGCCCTCGTTTTGAATGCCACTCTGGCCGCCGCAACTTAGTTCCCCTTTACGTATCGATTGACGAAACAAATCATTTTTGGTTTGATGTGGTCTTTTGCACGCGTTGGTACTCTGGTAATGTAATTAATTTGGGATTTAGATGTAGGATATTGTATAAGCGACCCGATGGATGATACAATTTGGAACAGTTTCTCGTTATTTGATTCTGGTATGCCTTTTATCTCCAGATTATTTATTCGGGCCCACTGTTCGCTAGAATTTGACTCCTGCTCTAATTTTTCAAACCGGGATTTGAGGGAGATATAGCCAAACAAATTTCAGAAAGCCCGATTCGCGAGCGCCGCCTCCATAAATTTTTCTTGTAGTGGCAACACCCGCTACACATTCCCGCGCACTTCTTATAGAATAGACCTTGTGTTGTGACTGAGTGACTTTTATAAGTTAAAGTTTTAAGAAACCTGTCTGTAATCTCAGAAATAATAATCCGGTAACACCCAGTACGCAGTGTTTATTTACCTTCGGAACCCTAAATGCCCGCCGAGGCTATAGAGACAATTTGTTTCCGAGAGCCATCCACCTGTACCAAACGTTTCTCCATGTCTTCCAGCCTCACATCATACTCCCCCATAGCTTTCAGTTCCATGAGTTCATCTTTTAGGGTTACCAAGGTAGCAAGTTTCTCAGAAAGCGAATTTATATCATTACGTATCTCCCTCAACATAAGTGATTCGGGCTCGATTCTTCTCGAGACAGTGCAATTAACTCCGTCAGTAAATAGCTCACTACACATCGCACAATTCTTAATCATATCCATTATTGATTATACGTATAAACTTTGGCTAATACTGGATTTCTTAGCAAACGCAACAAAAAAAAAAGCGAGCGTGTAATACGAACCACAGTGTGAGAATAATTTTGCTTTCATGTTGCACACAGTACTTTTCACTTCAGCAGCGAGAACACATAATAAGTATTACTTAGAAGATAACACAATGAACAGAAATAGATAGAAATTACGTTTATATTTTATATCAGCGTCCGTGATGTTTTATTTTTCAACCTTACCCCTCGGGATTTAATTTGGTGATGAAGCTTATACATAATATATTATATTGCATGTATCACTAATAACTTAATCATAACAAGAAGTAAGTTTGCTACATTATAAACACAGAGAATTCTATTTGGTAAAAGACATAGTCCTTTACATGGCGTAGTGCCTTTAGCGAGTTCTAAGAGCACCTCGTTTGTTTGGTAGTGTTAAGTGGTCTCTCCCAAGAACAAATCTTAATAATGTTTGTTTATTTAGGTGCAAGGGTAACCAATAGGAGTCAAAATTGATTGCACCTGTATTTGCTTTTATTGTCAGCTTCACAATGCAAGTAGAGTCTGTAAACTTACAGCTCTTCCTCTTCAATAGCTACTGTTTGTAATTGATCTTATATATAAAATTCTCGTGTCACAGTTTTCGTTGCCATACTCCTCCAAAACGGCTCGACCGATTTTGATGAAATTTTTTGTACTTATCCGGTATCTATGAGAATCGGCCAACATCTATTTTTCATACCCCGATTCGCGATAACCGACATCCACGCGGGCGGAGCCGCGGGCGACAGCTAGTTACCTATATAAAATTATATGCGGTGTGTGTGGGATGCTGTCAATAATGCTTCTAACGGACGAGTAAACTTGTATTATAAAACAGGAAACCATGTATTACGAAATTTAAATACATTATTATAACACAGTTTGAACTCGTCACAAAATTTAAAAAAAGTAATTATCCCACTCGTGATCAATAAAACAGTTTGATAATAGGAATCACTGTGTGCCTATTGTGGTGAGATTAGAGTCATGTTATGAGCAAATAGATGAAAAAATATTTATAACGCCTAACGACAAAGTTATGTGAACTCACAAAGCTGTTTGTCGACGGAAAATTACCAATAACAAGAAATTAAAGGGAAAATAATTTCATTATTATCGTTAATTAAAGAGAGATGCCGAAAAAAGTTATACCGTAATGGTCATTGTTATGATAGCTGATACCTAGCGTGTTTTTGTAGTAATTATTTGAGTTATCATAATTGATGCGTTAGATCATCACCTTACTGTTAAAAATATGATGTGTTTTCAGTCCAGTAAATTAATCTTAAGTAAACTTGTAAAATATTAGTATACCTACTCGAAGTTTTGCAATGAATGAAAATAAAAACTAAATTTAGTTCTTTTTTTAAATTCATTCCTAACCAATTCATACAAACAATATATTAAGGAAATGTACCCGCGTAGGTACATTTCTTTACATGCCAATGCTAAAATGAGGCTTGAGGTACTCACAGCTAAGTAATAACCGAGTAGGTAACACAAAGGCAATGAAAATAAAGAATAATATTATTTATCATTTTATAATCTCAACGTGGTTGACATAATGATTTATTTGGGAATCGATCAAACACATTCCCCTCTGACGCCTAAATTGGTGTTGACATTTTTCCAGTACCTTGTTTATTATAATTCAACGTCATTTTGTAAGTAAATGAATGATGAATTGAATAAGGTCAGGTCAGAAGCACTCAAAACCGCTGGTCTTACATAAAAGATTTTCATAGCAGTAGAAGAAGCTACCTACTCCAATGGGAAAAAGATGTGACCGTATGTATGTACTATCTAATTTAAACTTAGTAGTTTGGAATATGGATTTTTTAATAAAGCCATAAATATTGTGCATATCTAGCTCTGTTTGGCCGGTTTGTGTAATTCCAGTTCCATATAAATCGCAAAAAGCATAAAATTTAACTTCAAGCTGACATTTTAATCACTTTGTGTTTTTTTCATGTTTTACATATTGCGAAATCTCGCTCGGATTGCGGGAAATCTGAAAACATATTAAAAATGGAAAACACGTAGCAATCGTGTTATACCTACATGTATTCGTGCACCTAAAGTTGCAACAATATTACGCATGGACCGCCCCGCCCAGTCATCACTGTTTATTGCACACAGCCAGCCTAATCATAAGCATTACCTAATATTTTTTCAAATGAGTTTAAAATGTTGATGACAGCGCAATGACACAAAAGGCTAGTTTATGACAATAATACGACTAACTTAAACACTCAAAATCACTTTAAGCGCTAAATGTTTAACAATTATGATTTTATCATCGCGCAAATTGTATTGGCACGCTCTGTTTTAAATAGGATACGTAATTTCTAATTCTAGAAGCACTTGCAACACTTCAACCGCACCATACAATAATAATAATGATATAGATAATGTATAAGTACCATCGTACGAATTCAAGTGCTTACCGCTATTTATTCCGACGTTGCGTCACCAAAATGTTGTAATAGGATTTCGCCAAGTTTTGTTAAAACATTTGGAATGATTTCAATGTACTTACCTGTTTTGCTCAAATTTCGCTTTGTGTCGGAGTGTTATTGTTTCCCAAAATATGCTTTGAAGTACTTGTACGCATTATGTTAATTGTACATATTTATTTTATTGTATTTTGAATATAATTACATAAGGTTATTTGTGTAATGGACATGAACGTACACAGTATAGCAATAAGTCGGTTTTCAAATATGATTGTAAAATACAGCATATTGTAATTTTAAGACATTCCATTAGGGACTCTGTTTTTTTACCATACCGATACATGGCAGTACATCTGAAGCATTTTATTGTCTATCGTTCACAAAACGATTCGGTACAAGGCACGAACTCAGGACGGGGACGAAACGCGACGACATCAATTTTTATTATGTATTTTCTGTAACACATTGTCATGGTTACCAATATTATGAGAGCATATTTTTGTACGAGCATACTTCTCTCCGTATGAAAAATACTTATATAATTTTGGAATAATATTTTTAATTTACATTTTTATTCTATCAGTTTATTTATTAGAAGTACGTTTAGAAGTATTAACAAAATCCTCCCTCTAAACACGCATTCAGCAATCTAGATTACTTCTTCGTTAAATTAATTGCTGAGATGTATTCAGTCAAATAGACTTTAGTAAGATCTTCGCCATTATCAGCGCATCGGATTTGGTTCTACTGGAGACGATTGTCCACCTATTTAAGATTTTTGCAAGACGCTACGCGCATTTAGAATGATCGAAAAAAAGCATTTTTAAGAGATGTATGCTCATTACATTTCGTTTGACATTCGACAACTCAATAAACACGTGGGAATAACTGAAATAATTTAAGAAAATATTTTTGCAAATGCTATTAGTTTAGGGGACCCTTTGAATTCAATAACAAAACATAACACAAGGTCCAAGGCCACTTAGTTCTTTATCACATATTTACTGAATTTAAACGGGATCATCGCAATATAAAACTCTTTAAAATAATTGGCAAAAATATGGCTGTACAAGAATATATTCAACAGAACTGTGAGATTCCTGCTTTTTGAAGTCAATCCAAATTGAAAAATAAGGACCTATCAAAATCGGTATATCATAACACTTATTACCTACTAAGGAAACATCAAAATTTCACATCAGCTTAATTTTTTTATCAGATTGCAAAACCAATAGGATTCTTGTACTGAAATCCTCTAATGTTAGTAGTGGTTTTGCTGTGCCGAAACTTGATTTGCCGTATAATGAACGTACGTAGCTATTGATGCCGGCTTCCTAGCTGGGCAGTAAACTTAATCCAAAAGTAAACCTTACTTAGGTGCGGCTATATACTACCAGTGTATCATTATTTTGTTATTGCGATAGATTTGGCTCACATTTTCCTTTATTGATTAAGTACAAGGTCATCACAAATATATCATTCGCTAAGTTCAAATGCAAGTTTTGTAAAAAGTAATAAGGATAATATACTTTTTACATTATCTAAAACAATTTCGCGTACTCAAAATGTTATATTCTAAATAAACAATCAATTCAGATTCAGCAGAAATTGTGTCATAGTAAACGTTACAGAGTTGATTACTCTTTTTTGTCTTATGATTGTTGAATAAATGTCAATTATAACCTACTTAATAGGTTGGTCCATTACTTTTATCGTTACTGTCGATAATTATACACAATAATGCCACGCCCTTCAGGAATCAATGTTGCCTAATAGATATTGTACATTTATAATAACCATCCCACGGTCCAAATTGTGTTGATTGCATTCAAATCGAATCCCTCTTAGAATATTTTAAAACTAGGACTGCTACATACCCTAACACGCTATGAGGGTGTTAAGATATGTAGCGGTCCTACTACGCTATTCTTTTTCCTATAGAAACCTTAGTATTGTTGTTGGAAATTCTTTGTTAAAATAAAAAAGCCTTAATTAAATTAATGAACAAAAGAGATTTTTAATCGGTCTGTAAAAACCTTCTATTTAATATTACTCTGATTGATTAACATAGGATCTACGGTATTTGTACAAACAGAGTCTTAGGATGTTTTTTGTTTTAAGATGTTAATAAAAAAATAACAACGTCAATTAAAACTCGTTTCATTTATTGTTAAATTAAAAAACAGTTCTTGAAGTTTGTATATGAAAACAACCGTTTGCAAATGCGCATTCATTTAATCTAGAGATAAAATTTTCAATCACTGGCTGGAGCATAGTTCTTGGAATAGAGTTGATTTCTTGTGTCTGTGTTCTCTTCAAACTTGCACACCCAATGCGTATTTAAATTGGCGCTTACCACATGCTTTAAGCTTGTTAAATTAAATTGTGTCCTATAGAGACAATAGTGTAGGAATCGTTGTTTAAAATGCTAGTACGCAAAACGTGCGCTGCGGTCCCGTGAAACGATTCATGGCTACTAAACTTAATAAACTGGCCAAGCGTTTGACACCTCTCCTCTTTCCCTGCTTCCAGCGGTTGGCGCGAATGGGGATTCCCACTGCGCTTTTATCCCTACAGAGGGCGTAATGACAAATGTTAGCTGTCATCCACGTAGATTTCATTGTTTGTCTGACATTTTTTTGTGCATATGCTCCATCATGTCGCTTTGTTTAGTATCAAGATGTAATGTAAGTGGAATGCATTTATTTCCTCAAAATGCTAAGGTAAACAAAACAGTGCGAGGCAGTTTTACGAAAAAGGAACTGAAGATTCTAGATTACGTCCATTTAAGGAGAAGATTCAGTTTCAACTTCAACATATGCGAAATTAAAATTGCGGTCATAGGACTCCAATCTGGAATTAGTAAGGCTCACTGTTAAAATATAGGAACTGAACGTGTTACTGAGACAGTACCTACTTCATATTCGCAATTTGTTCTAAGCGGTTTCCAACCCATAATAGTTGGATAGATACAGTGTTTTAAGAGAGAGACAGTGTTTTTTGTTGCATTAAGAATAAAATAACACATTTTTTTTTGGAAAAGCAGATTTCTTATCGTTGAGATTAGCTTTCACTTCAGTTAAAGTTGCAGCTCTTTTCGTCAATTCTGATTGAAATCTGGAATTAGTAAGGCTCACTGTTAAAATAATATAGGAACTGAAAGTGTTACTGAGGCAGTACCTACTTCATATTCGCAAATTTTTCTAAGCGGTCTCCAACCCATAATAGTTGGATTGATATAGTGTTTTAAGACAGATACAGTGTTTTTGTTGCACTAAGAGTTAAATAACACAATATTTTTTTGGAATAGTAGCAAAACTCAATTCTGCTTTGAGTTGTTGCATATTACAAGTTAAATACATAGTAAAGCAAGTCCAGAACATAAAAAATACCAAAAAACCACGGTAGAAAATAAAAAAGCAAGTCGGTTGTTGTTTGGTCATTGCACCCTTGCTGCCATCTACAATTAGATTTGCGTGGTCATCCCCATTGGTCAATTCAAAAACGAAAAACATTCTGAGACCCCCTTACTGTACATAGAATTAAGGAACATCTTATTATGAACTGCAATCACGATTTTGTTCTTATGTCGCTAACATTATCCATACTGCCAAATCGTCATAAAAATAATCAATCTCAAATCTCAATCTTCTAAAGACAAAGCAGAGAAAAAAATTACTCGCAACAACTTTTGTTTCACTAGATATACCTACTTATGAAATCTCTGACCTGTAAATTAGAGAATTTGTATAAGTTTCTTCTGCAGGTTATCTATTTGTAAAGACTTCATTTTCGTGATCCAATAATATAAACATGAATGGTGGTTGCACATCAATATAGCTCTCTAGTTGCACCCTGTCATTTTATTGATAAATAGAAGAGTAAAGACTGACTTGAACTAGGTGAAGTAAGTAGGGTGAGGTAGGTCACAGTGCGAGTCCATAGCTGAAATTAGGTCACGGAATTATGTCAAGACCGGTGCATTCGAAAATTGTACAATCCAAAGGAGTCAGTTCCAGTATCTCATCTAAATTTAGAGATCATAATAACAGATAAAACGATGAAAAGAATGCATTATTGACCATTTTGAGACATTTCAAGCCTTTGCCAAACTCAGTTTTCAGCTGCAGTATCAGCTTTCAGTCGAAATACAAAATCGCCGACTTTCGATATTTTCTGGAAAGTGACTGCCATATCGCATAATAGTAAGCTTTCAACAGAATAATTATGTGAATGTATGTAATGTGAATTTGTATTTATTTTCAAAGTTAATTCTCCTTCCCGCTCCTTACATCATTATTCTATTTAATGAGCGGTAAAATGGCGATGTCGGCCTAACGTGCTCTTTGAGGCACAATATCATAATTATATTGAAGGTAATCCAAACACTACTATTTCTAGCTAGTAGTATAACTCCTAGAATACTGACAAATATACGTAGATATAATTTTCTGTGAATACAAATCTACATATTTGTACATAAAGAAACCCAGAGCAAAGCAAATACACATATTCAAACATACAAATATTTGCATTTGGCTTATCCTGCTTTATCATCTACACAGACGGCACAGAAACTCTGTTCTTACAGGGTCGGCAGCGCGAGTGTGACCCCCCTGGTGTTGGATACGTCCATGGGCCACAGTAACCACTTTCCAACAGGTGGGTCGTGGGCTTGTCTGCCACCTAAGTGGTATAAAAAAAATCGAACCGGCGACTTCTGACTCGAATGCTCTTCCGCTCATTGTGGTCGCGAGAAGGAATTTGTCTGACCTATTAGTTGAATTCTGTAGCTAATTAGGTACATCGGTATTTTAGCTTATTAAGCATCACGTTTAGAAAAATGATAAAAGGAAAATGCAAATTACCTCAAGTAGTTTGATTGATGAACCCGTTGAAAGAAAGATACAGTGGGCCGAGGCCGGGTCGCAGATGCTTGGCAAGGCGTCGCTCGGTCTGGCAGTCCGGCGCCATCGCGTCTGCTGTATACTAACATAAGCGCGGGCTTCTATTTTTCTTAACCATAAAGGCACTTACGATCACGGAGCGCACACTAACTGCAATACACGAATAGATAAATTAATTTAAATATAAAATTTTAGTGTGAAGTGACAGAAACTAATGTCATTGTAGACAAAGATAGATATTTTTACTCCCTGGACGTGACGACAAAGTGACGTTTGAGTGACTCTTAAATTCCTTTTTTATGTGAGTACGATAATTTACATTGGTTGATATTACGTCATTTCTCTTTATCTCATTTAGTTCAGAAACAGTGGTCACTATCTATAGGATTTTATCTTTGAATTTTTGTGAGTGTCGCTTTGCACTGGGAAGCACAGAACAAAAATGATTTTGTGACTTTGACATGTTAACGTATAGTCTGTTGTGGTTTGTGGATTTGACGCTTTCAACATAATTTTAATATTTTATTAAACAAGATTCAAATTCAGTTACCGACCGCAAAATTGATATCTACGTTCAATTTCATTTATTGTATTTGGTAATAATTATGTGCACATAATAAACATGAGCCGAACTTTTGTATTACGTTTTTTTTATACTAACTGGACTTTACGTATATTCATACTAATAGAACTAGCATTTATTGGAACTCAAACAAAATTTCATTTAAACCACAGATTTAAACAATAACAGTACCTAAACATTTTGCTATTTACAATAACAACTTCTATAAAGTAATATATCTTACGTTAATTTAGGGTAGATTAAAATTACATCTGAATTGTAACCTGTATAAACATTTGAAGGAACCCTGAAACCTTTTACGAACTAAAATATCGTCAAAACACGCTTAAATAATTCAAATACGAAGAATTTACTTCTACTTTGTGGGCGGACGAGGCCAGGAACATTCAAGTATACATAATTACATATACTATAAAAACTAAGTACATAAATGATGTGTGTATATTTCTAAAGTTTATAATATATTATATTCAGCTGTTCATTCATAATAATAATATATGTCGCAACTAGTTTAATTAGCCGTTCAATTAACCGCCTAGGTTCTTTACTGAACGGCACCGTTCAATTAGCGGCCTGAATGTTCTTCAGCCATTTCATTACACGGCTAGCCAAATATCTTGGATCGATGACATTTAATTACTTGTCCAGCCATTTAATCAAACAGCTATAAAAACGATTTTTTTCTGAATGGTTATAAAAAAAATAACCACAAAGGCTAATGCGGGAGCGAAGCGGAGCGGACCTCCTAAGCTAACCTATCCAAATCGGATTGCGTAACTTTCACAATGAACCTATCACTAATTTTCTGTGAATACCATCTATACCTACCGCCTCGAAGATTTATAGGTGTGAGTATATGTATGTATGTATGTAATTTTCTGTCTTGTCATGGTGGTGCCCCATCTTACGAATGGCCTAAGCATTAGCCAGCCAGGTTGTTAAATGTCGTAATAAACGTTACGGCTGAATAACATTCAGGCTGTTCATTGAATGGCGCCGTTTAGTTAACAGCCTAGGCACTTAATTGAGAGGCTGATTAGCTAGTTGGCTGCGACAGATATACATTCAGCTGTTCATTCCTAAGGTGATGCCGGCAAACAATCCTCTATATTGTTGTCACATGAATTATATCTCTATCTGCGACGCTGATGGCAAAAAAACCCTGTGTCTACAGGGTCGGCAGCACGAGTGACTCCCTGGTGTTGCACACGTCCATAGACCACGGTAACCACTTTCCATCAGGTGGGTCGTGGGCTTGTCTGCCACCTCAATAGTATTTAAATTCTCTTTAAGTTATATGTTAAGTTTTTCGATGACAGGCTGTTACAGTTAAATTCTGCTAAACCAAATTTGGCCCAAAAGCCTTTATCAACTTAGAAAGTACTAAACTCGGCCATGGATCACATATTTTGTATTCAAGTTGCCCCTTAAGCCCACATACGAATTAAAGTTACCACGGTGAAAATAGAAAGACTACAAATAGAAACATCGAACTAGGTGACTAACTTTTAAATTTATGACATTTTTCCATCGTATTTCGCGTCGCATCGAAACGTATCATGTACTAGCGATCCGCCCCGGCTTCGCACGGGTGGTAAAAACATTCTAGTGGAAATCCAATATAGCCTATGTTCCTCATGATGAATGTAGCTTTGCAAATGGTAAAATCATTTTTGAAATCGGCTCTGTAGTTTTTTTAGTTCATTCACTACAAACATACAAGAATACAAATCTTTCCATCTTAGATAGATAGATTAGACATAGACGCAACTTGAAATTTTTACAAAGATAAGATGTGAGTTACTGAAAAAAAAAAGCATAAACATTCTTATTGCCTAATGGAATGTGTAGAACTCGGTACATTAAGCCGAATACACTTCAGTATAATTTGCCATTGAAAAGCTTCATTATCCAAATCTAAACTACGACATGAGATCAACTCGTGCCACTCGTGCCTAGTACCTTTCAAATATCACATGTATTTAAAGATTGTAATAAAGATTTATTTATTTATTTATTTATTATAACTTTTACACTATCATTACAGGTACATATCAAACCTAATACAATAGTGACGCTAGTGTAAATGTAAATTACATACCTAAGTCGAAGACACACAGTTTCCGAACTAGTTATATCGAACCCATCCAATTCACAATTCTTTTTTTTTTATATTGTAACATTGAATCACATTGAATCTAATTTATTAAAATATATATGTAGCAATCGAACAAGCAATTATATTACGGCTCTCCATAGGGCGCCTCTATATTAACTCATCCCTGTTAAGCGCCCACACTACACAATCGTAATCATGAATGTGCTATAGCAAACAATAAACATTATCACTTTTGTGAGTTCCCTCAAACCATCCGAGAATATGTCTATTCTGTCATGTACCTCATTCAGAACCCGTATTGTACGTGTTAGCGGATTTTTTGCGCGTAAGTTAGTCCTAGCTGCTGGTACACGTAACAGCTGTGGACGTCTACGTTTAGACACATATCCGTCCGGCACGTTAAGCTGAAGGTGCTTCAACACTCCCGCGTTGTGCTCTACTCCCCGTAATAACATAATTACATATAGCGCAAGCGCGTATTCTCTGCGTACCTTGAGTTGGTTGTATCCCACCATACCCAAAACAAATAACGTTGGATACATTAATGGATAAAAAGGGTACACTCCGTATAATTTAAAATATAAGTGTCTTAAAAATTTATTTTGAACGCGTTCTAACATAACACAGTATTTATCTTCCCAAGGAGACCATATGACTGCATTATGTTCCAGATGACTCCTGACTAAAGCGTCATACAGCACTTTTACTGTAGTTATGTTAGTGAAACCACTGGACTGTCTCAACACAAAACCTAAGTTTCTGTATGCTTTCTTGCATATCCTAATAATATGCTCCCGGAACGTTAGGTGTGGAGTGACGATCACCCCCAGGTCTCTTACCTCTGTTACCCGCCGAATCTGTACGTCGTCCACCTTGTACTCGTACTGTATAGGGTTATGTGCTCTGGTGAATGACATAGTCGAGCATTTAGAGACGTTAAAGGAGAGTTTATTACTCTGATTCCACTCTATCACTTTATTTATGTCGTCTTGTAAGCGTTCACAATCTGACCTATTCCGAACCTCGAGTAGCAACTTAAGGTCATCTGCAAACAATAAACATGTACCATGTCGAAAAACCTCTGGCAGGTCGTTTATCATTATGAGGAACTCGAGAGTACCTAAATTGCTACCCTGACTCACTCCAGACCTGGTATAGTATGTCTCAGAAATGCACCCGTTGTAATCGACGTATTGCAGCCGATCCCTCATGTAGTTAGCAAAAAACTGCAGCATGTGCTGCGTACATCCTATGTCAGCTAGCTTCCTTAAAAGGATATCATTATCAACGGTGTCGAATGCCTTTCTGTAGTCGAAATATACCGCGTCGACCTGCGTGCCAGCATCAACTGCCGGTACCACTTGCACCATAAAGTTCAGTAGGTTAGTGGACGTGCTACGTCCCCATCTGAATCCGTGCTGTGCGTCAGACAATTGTGAACTAACTTGTTCTTGCATGCACCGCTGGATGGCAGACTCGAAGACTTTGGCTGGTGTGGACAGTACAGCTACTGGTCTGTAGCTACTGATTTCCGGACCTGCTTTGCCTTTAGGAACCGGTATAACTCGCGTAGTTTTCCAACGAGCCGGGAACATTGCCAGTTTTAAATAGCTGTTAAAAATATAAAGCAGTGGTTCCGCTAACACTGTATACCACAGTCTCTGAATAAAAAAGCAGGTATTCCATCAGGACCTGATGAATGTTTTGGTTTGAGATTTGCAAGGGCTATTTTTACATCCTTAAGACTCCAACTATCTATATGTACTCGTGCACTATTCGCGTTCGTCCCAGACGCTGCCTCCCGCGGGTCGAGACACGGTGGCTCTTTGGTATATACCGATTCAAAAAAACTGGCAAATTCTCTGGCACACTCAGCATCCGCCAGATATAGACCGTCCTTTATAATCGTTTGTTTATTTGTCCTATTTCTCTGCGATCTTATATATTGCCAAAAGGATTTTGGATCTTTTGCAAATCGATATTGAATTTTACTTTTATGCTCCTGATGTGCAGTCTCTATAGACTTTTTTACTTGAGCTCTATATTTTGAATATTCTATATAAATTCCATGATCTTTAGTTTTTTTGTATTTTTTGTGAAGATTAGCTTTTATTTTTATGTCTCTAATTATGTCTTTGGTATACCACTCCGGATAAATGAAGCGTGATTCGTTTCGACCAAGTGATTTTCGCGGTACACATTCGTCAAACATGCATGAAAGTTTATCATAAAAAAAGTTTAACATATCTTCAGAATCCCAAATCCGATACATTGCACTCCAATCAATAAAAGCCAATTTTTCATACAGTAATTACAGTAAAAGAAACTTACAGTAAAAGATAACTTACAGTAAAAGAAACTATATCTCAAGATTTAAGATTTCAGAGACTATACCTTTAGCTTATCACCAGGCCAGGTTATGACATATTGACATGATGATGATAAAAAAAGAAAATACTAACGCAAAAGGATCATCTGTTAAACTATTAAGTCACGTATTGCTCGTTCCATCAATTTTGAACCTAAACTGCGATAAATAAAAGACCCTGGCGTCACGGATTATTTTGTTATTTATAATCTATTCTTGGTGAATTTGAGCTCTTCCACGACCGTAGGACCTCGTGCTATCCTTCAAATAAATCCAAGAAACATGTACTGCACGTAAAGCAGCACACTTTAGGTCTAAGATATATGGAACGAGCAATACTGTCGTAGTTGCAATGTACTATAAAGTAGGTATAAGACATTATTTCTGACTGTGTAGTAATAACAGCCGTATTTGGTATTTACGATTAATAAAAAAGTGATTGTAACTACTACCTATTATACAGTATAGCGCCTGACACCGACGCGACAGGCCGCTTCGATTCATGATAGTGATGGAACGAAATATTTACGTTTTCACTATTATTTTTAATACGTGTCCCACATTTCCCAGGCACGCTTAGGACGCCAGGACTTTAAGGTTACAAATTAGACCTTGACGACATGCCGATACGTTTCAAATGAAAAAATTAAAATTAAAATCGGCGTTAATATAATTAATAAAAACAAAATAGATTCGGTGTCATATTTTAAGTACCCTATTTAATATTAAAAGATGGCTGCTATTGAAATGATTATAACCCTGTAAAAATATCCCGAGGAAACAATTATACGAGCACCGAAATAAAGTGCTTTTAACACGATATTAATTTATTTTGAGCTGTAATCTATAGAAATTATGATAGACAGCAATATGAACCATATTTGATGCGTTGTTGATACGCAGATTTTACAAATAAATGAATCCGATGTCAGCTACAGGCTCTCAAAAATAAAGTGAGTAAGATAAAATAATATTGGTGATTGATTACATCGACTAGTGACGTCACTAAGTTAAAATTAACAAGAGGCAGTAATGGAGGGTAGTTTTAATTATACAAATGGATCATACGTCTGTTGTACAATGTTTATTCTTAATTTATGGTCACGCGAAATTATTAGTCGCAGTTTGACCGCATCGTTGTACGGGTAATAGTTTATAGAAACTAGCTCGACATGAGTATATACGAGTAGCAACATGTTTAATAAAAGAAGCGGCAAGGAAGTGATAAGAAAGATCTGAACGGAGCTAAGAGGTATTGATTCCTGTCAACCGGTATTGGGATGGACACAACTACTTTGAAAGATAAATAAATGTTACAAAATTCTACACAACCCTATCTAGACCCATGATAAGCATAGCTTAACTAGTTTGTGTTGAAACACATTGTCATTGAAATGAAGAAGAAGAAGATGGTCCGGATATAAAGCCATGAATCTGTGAATCATTTCACGTTTTCACGTGTGTTATACACATATTTGTAATAAAAAAAAAACACAGTTTATCGGATACAAATTCTTAGTTAATCGGTTTTACTACTGGATACGGGGAAGAAAGTGAGTTCAATATCTAATATATATGTACTAGCTTTCGCCTGCGGCTTTGCCTGCGTGGATATCGGTTATCGCCATCAAGTCTTTTTACCCGACTACGGCATAGCCAAAGGAGGGTTATGATTTTGATAAGATATGCTGTATGTTTATATGTTCATCTGTTCTATTAGCTCCTCAACTAATAATAACTTATAGCTGGCCAAATGAAGTATAGTTCGAAGCATCTTGGTCGGCCGCACTGAATCTAATAATATAAATAAATTTGAGATAGATTTGCCGTTTGGTATATAATTTGGGCCGAAATAGCACATTTCAAAAATGTATAAATTATTAACGGTTGCTTGTCCCAAAATAATATAAATATTACGACGGGACCCTGAATTTGGGAACGGGACCCTATTAATGAGACTCCACTTTTCGTCTTTCTGTTCATCTGTCTGTCTGTCAACAGGTTGTACTTTATGATCGAGGATAGCTAGGCAGTTGAAATTTCACAGATACTCAATTTCTGTTGCTGTTATAACAACAAATAGGTACTTAAAGCACTACAAAGGTGATATTTAACCTAATAACGGCAACCATTATAAGCTTATTCAGTGTCTCGGATGGCATGTTAAGCAGTCATTCCCGGATGCCATACGAACATCATCATCATCTTCACGGAGACCTGTTTTGACGAAAATGTCGAAGTACAGCCAAACACATAGTTAGACTGGAAGAATTGTAATTCTCCACAAAATTGGTGGCAGAGTGACTGTGCCCTTTGTTGCTGAGTCAGCATGGTCTGCCAGCAGTTCAGCGATGTCACGCGTTATCCGGCGTACCTACTTGGAAGGCTTAGGCGATTGGCATATGCCTCGCGCCCCGCGGCGGGGCGCAGAAAAACGCGGCCACGCACGGGGCGGCGGTTGGAGTATAGTTAGAGAGCTGCTCGATATTATAGGTAGGTGTTTGAGGTAATCTAAAATTTTATTAAAAGAAAAGTTGAATATTGAATAATAAAGAAAATAAAATGCCATACTATTTGCGAAAAATTTTCAAACATTCAAATTCAAATTCAAAAAATCATTTATTCCATAAAAATATTAAATTTGTTTGGAATCGTCATTATTTTTTCCCCTACCGTGCAGTGCGTGACATGGCAACTACTGAGAAACACTGCCAAAAAACTCAGTAGGAATCCTTTTTTTAAAAAAAAACGTCGTCATGTATGTACAATCATTTTCTTGTGTTGACTTAGAGCTACTTAATCCCAAGCATTTTTGTCATTCAAATAGTCTGAAATGTTATAATATGCTCTGCTACACAATTTGGCCTTAATTGTTGTTTTAAATTTATTTATGGACAATGTTCTAATTTCATTGGGAAGTTTATTGTAGAATCTAATACATTGCCCCATAAAAGAGATGCTTATTTTTCGGAGACGAGTAGTAAGTAACACAAGATTACCTTTATGTCTAGTATTTATACCATGTATAACACTCTTTTTAGTAAAGGAGTCTATATTTTTATGCTCACAATTTAAATTTTCATAAATAAATTGCGAAATAACCGTAAGAATGTTTATTTCTTTGAAATTTTCTCTTAGAGACATTCTAGGACCAAGTTGGTATATTGCTCTTACAGCTCTCTTTTGCAATACAAAGATGGTATTAATGTCCGCAGAATTACCCCAGAGAAGAATTCCATATGACATAACACTATGGAAATAACTAAAATAAACTATTCTAGCTGACTCAATATCAGTAAGCCGTCTAATTGTTTTTACTGCATATGCTGCAGAACTTAATTTGCCTGATAATTTTTCAATCTGCGGTCCCCACTGCAGTTTTGAGTCAATAGTGATACCCAAAAATACAGCAGTCTCCACAGGGTCCAACCCAGATCCATTAAGTTGTACATTGGTAGCTACCTGCCTTACATTAGGTGTCGAGAATTTGATTACTTTAGTTTTTTATCATTCAAAAGAAGATTATTAACATTAAACCAATGAACAACCTTTGAGAGTGCACTGTTAACTTTGTCATAATTGTGTAATTGTCTATTAATTTTAAACGTCAAGGAAGTATCATCTGCAAACAATACAATCTCATGCTTATCCCCTACATAGTAAGGGAAGTCATTCATGTATATTAAAAACAGAAATGGACCAAGGATTGACCCCTGCGGAACGCCCATTACAACTGGGCTTCCTGCAGATCGTTTACCTTTTACTTCGACCCTCTGAACCCTATTACTCAAGTAAGAAGTCAGAAGATCGAGAGCCCTGTTTCTGATACCATGGTGGTGTAGTTTTCTGACAAGAGTCTCATGGTGAATACAATCGAATGCCTTAGATAAGTCGCAGAAAACACCCAAAGCATCCTGCGAATTCTCTCAAGCCTCAAAAATACTTTTTAGTAAATTAACCCCGCATCTATGGTTGAACAACCCCTCGTGAATCCAAACTGTTTCCTGTGGAGTAAATTATGTACATTAAAGTGACTAAGCAACTGGCCAAGCATAAGCTTTTCATAGATCTTACTTAGAGTAGGTAGAACGGAAACAGGCCGAAAGTTAGAGGGGTCTCCAGTATCACCAGTTTTAAATAATGGAATGACCTTACTATGTTTCATCAAGTCAGGAAACACACCAGATGCGACACAGCAATTGAATACAGCTGCCAGGTATGGAGCTATTACAGTAATAATATGTGAAATAGTTTTAACAGATAAACCCCATAAATCTTTTGTGTTCTTTTGTTTTCTTAATATTAATTGATTTAAAGGCATTTGAAACATCTCTAGGGCTAACAGCTGAAAATTCAAAATCTGTGCCGCACTCATTCACGCCGTGCTTAAGAAGCTGCTCGGCAGTTTTAGAACAAGACGAAAGGTTTCTTACAACGACAATTGGAATGTTGGAAAAAAAAATTTCAAATTCAGTTGCAACCTCAAAGTCTTCTTTAATATCAATATTATTTATTTTTAGGTGAAAATCCTGACTACGTACTTTCGTTCTACCGGTCTCACTATTTATGACATTCCAAGTTGTCTTAATAACATTATTTGAACATTTTATTTTATTTTTTAAATACATTGATTTTGCTCCGAGACAGGCTTGTCTAAATATTCTTGAATATTTTTTTACAAACTCTTGAAAGTTGGGATTGTGATTGTAAGATTTCTCTTCATAGAGTTCATATAATTTATTACGGCTTTTGAAAATTCCAGGAGTTGCCCAATCACTAAAAGTTAGCTTTTCACTTATAGAACAGTGTCTAGGAGTAAAAACTGAACTAAACTCGCCATTAATCAGGTTGAATAATGAGTTGTACATGTGATCCGCATTTCCGTGACAGGGCAACAATTGGATTCTTTTTGCAATATTACATTTAATTTTTTCTATACGGCTTTAGCTGAATGGTATAATACTTATTTGTTTTCTTACAATACTTTGGGTACTCGGAAAGGAAACCAACTGCCCTGTGTGATCAGATTTAACCTTATTGATTATTGATTTATGTAAAGGTTTTACATTACTAAATATGTTATCAATGCACCTTGCACTAATGCTCGTTATTCTGGTTGGTTCCATGAAAATATTAATTAAATTAAATGATTTAAATAAATTCAGAAAGTTATAATTATCAGAATTTTTGTCCAATATATTTATGTTAAAATCTTCACAAACAACAACTGTTTTATGGTTATTATATACTTTATTTAAGGCAGCCTCAGCTATGTCTAAAAAAGCATTAATAGATGCGCATGGCGGTTTGTAAAGATTCAGTACAATGAATCGCTCCAATTCAACACAAGAGATCACATCTTTCTTTAAATTTTAACAATTTATTCACTAATATTAAGGAGCCACCACGTTTATAGGTTTTCCTGTTGAAAGACCTTGCAACCTGATGATTATTGAAGCTGAAAATGAATTGATGGTTAGTTAGCCAGTGCTCATTTAAACATAATATTATATCAATATTGCTACAATTCATAAACAACTCCAATTCTAGCTCTTTTCCTATCACACCTTGAATATTTTGATGCACCAGGTTGATACAATTTTTCATTTTTTTATTATTATTTGTAATAAGCGAAGGTTGCTTGCTTGTTGCAATGCAAGAGAAATCCTCTGTTGTCTTACTTTTTAATTTAAATTACTCTGAGCAGTTAAATTTGAGCTGTAGCTGTCAGTATTAAAATTACTGACATTACAATTGTCAACTAAATGTTGCTCAATAGGAGCAGTCATTTGTTTAGCCAAGTTCTTGGCTGATATATAAAAAAAATAGGATAGCGAAAAAGCTATTTGTCTCGCCCAATACTTGGATACATAATAATTATCCTGTGTCAAATAAAAAGATTTACTAACATAATTGTTAGTGTCTATAAAATGGAATTTCTCCTTGTTATTAATACATAATGTATGCAATGTCATATTTAGCTTATATCTAAAAATATTTTCTTCCTATGACAAACCATCGCTATAAGGGAATGTGAACATTACAATATTTTCTATCTTTAATGTATTTAAACTATTTAGATACTTTATAAGAGATGATTTGTTCAAATTACACCTGGCTTAGCTTAGATGATAGATGACTGGCTTAGATAACTATTTATATTTATTATACTTTAACAGGCAGTGCATAGGCATAAATTTGATGTTTGTACACGTTGCATTACATTATTATTCATTTTCAGTTTGCCTCAAACACCCACACAAAATTTCTAAAGCTCTTGGACTAAAATCTTGCCAAAATCACGCGCGTGATGGCATATTCCAGTGTGTATTTTTCTCGCCCGTTTTGCACGGGGTCTTGTGTTTTCTGTTAGTAGTGAGTGATCTGCCACACCACGCGTGATCACGGATTCCATGTGTTGGACTCCGCGAGTTTTCTATACAGAAAAGCTCCGCAGAGGCGATGCAACAACACGCTTCCCCGCACCGTGACGCGGAGTTAGTGAAATTAATGGAATTCATTAACCCCACGACACGGAGGCTGCCAAACAATATAGTAAAACACACAAAATTATATCACAATTGATTTTTATTTGTATGAGTTTATTAGATACCACTTCCATAAATACAAACTCGGTTAACATGTTAAATTGTATATGCATAGGTATAACATGTTAAATGTATATGCCTATCCCTTATTCTGTTTAATACACACTAATATTATAAATGTGTGTGTGTCTGTTTGTCCGTCTTTCACGCCCAAACCACTGAACTGATTTTCATGAAATTTGGTAGTGGGATAGATTAGACCTTGAGAAAGGACATAGGCCATAGTTGGTCGCGATAACCGACAGCTACGCGGGCGGAGCCGCAGGCAAAAGCTAGTACATAATAATACTTTGGTATATGTATTTAGTAGGTAGCAGTCCATTAATGTACCTACACATTACTTTTGAAGATTTTGGAGAATCATCATTTCTCAATCAAGAGAGATAAGAATAATATTATGATCTTCGTCTTCTTTTCATGTGGTTAGAGGCCAATTTGTGACATAGTTCTTCAGGGCACTCATATAGGCCTCCTCTTGACCTAACGACTGTTTACAGCCAATATTATGATTTCTTTAATATTATGATGATTCGTGTAAACTGGTAATTCCCCGAAAACAAATTGTATCACGATGGCCTCCAAAAGAAAGTGTATGGGATATTTTTTGCGTGTGGATCTGTCAGGAACCTAACAATGAGGTGAATATGGTGGACTCAACCGTGGTGGAATCGGCTCAAACCGCACGGTGTTTCTTTATATTGACCTGTATGGCTGGGGAATCCGATACGTCCTAGAAAGGATATCGCAGAGACTATAGACTATAGAGACGTGCGTAAGAAAGCACAAAGTGTCACCACCATGGGTCTGCATCTTTTATGGCGACGCCCCAAATGCCATTCTTTAGCCCGAGCTTATGGAGGATGATGATCGTTCTGCTAGACTTCTCCCATCCTGCCGTGCCTCCGTGTCGTGCCTCTCCAGCCATTCCTCCATGATGGGTCTTACCGTGGTACAATCGTGTTATGCCTTGAGCTTGGTAAAACATATTTTAAATAACAGCAGAATAATATAAATAGCATTACAAATAAACAAACACTGCATATTTAACTGATTTAATTGCTGATGGTCGTTGGTTGTGATGATTGAGTATTGGAAACCAGTCTGAATGAATTTGAAAATGATTCTAGTTCTTGATAACTTATTAGCTACTTGATATTCCAGGTTTGGGATCAAAGAGTACATTTGTATATTGGAATGTAGACTTTGACAACAGATATTTCATCTCTGTCACGACTGACACTCCAAACCACACAAACTCCCTTTTAGTTCCGTTGTCATCACAACAATTTAGTTAACTTAATAGGGGCCCACATAAATTGGATTTTGTTTAATAATACATTATTTCGTGAATTGACCTCATTTTAATAGTGATAATTATTGTTATTCGAAAAAAAGAAAGAATTCAAAAAAAGGATCATGAAAATCTATTCAGCCGTTCTTGAGTTATAAGACGTTTTTGCCCTTTTTACGCCCTTAGGGTCTGAATTTCAATAAATCCTTTCTTAGTATACCTTCACGTACCAAAAAAAAACATTCTTTACAAATTTCAAGTATCTACGACCAGCCAGGATACAGAGTTTTATATAAGAGAAGATAATATTATTAAGACAAATTCTAGGCCCTAAAATAAACCTAGAATAAATAAATCCTAGAATCTAGGGTTTAAACATAAATTAAACAGAAGATATACATTTGTAATGAAATTATATGTAAACTACCTACAAAGTTAACATTTAATTTTATTACTAGTGTATAAGAAATAATCTTCCACTGAAGCTGAATCGGACATTTTAGTATATTGTTTCACCTATGATTCAAAGTAATTCTTCTGCTGATACCTGCGTCTCTGCCTTCGTGAATATGGTTATAGCCATCAAAAGTAACCTTGATGATAAAATTTTTGATTATTTCTCTGATTCCATACAACAAATGAAAAATATTTTAGTAAATTTGAGTATATTGTTTTCACATCAGACTCTGAGTTCACCCTGGTTCAAAATGTTCACGTAGAAGATTTTTTTTTGTTGAAAATAAGTAAAAAGTTACAGCAAACTTTTGCTGGTTTAATCCCTGACTCAGGAGTCAAACGCACTACGCTACGCCATGAAGTCCTAAAAAGATAAATCTCACGTTGGCGAGCCGTAGATACAGATCTTATCGTCTGGGACCGGATCTCTATAGCTCCAACAAAACAACGGCAATTTCAAATCTTATCAATTTGATAATGCCCTAAGGCGAAACCGGTCAGGAATTCAATAAACAATGTGGAATAGTACAAGTGTTTTCATTGAAGATGTGTAGCAAGTTCCACCAAGTGCCATCAATCAACAGTATAGGCAATTTCAAAAATAACGGGTGCCATTGAAAAACACTTGATAATAAACACTAATAATTCTGTGAACAGTAGACTTCACGAGCATTCTTTCAAACCTGGTTTACCTTAAAAAACTATACATATCTCCTTTTTTAAGCAGCCCTGTAAAATCGAGGTCCTTCTTTACGAGGTGACTTTTTTTTTCACAACTACCTGTCAGCAGTCATGTCCTTGATGATTCAGCCAAAAATCATCAACTTCCGTTCATACATCATCATCATCATGTCGTCCAAACCCTATACGGTGACAGCGACTCCTAAATATTTAGTTGGTATGAATATGGTGATGATGGGCTCTGATGTGGCTTGCAAAGCCGAACTTCGACTTGAAGACACAATCGCAAGACGTACAGTATATTTGGCCAGACGAGTCTTCCGTACTTGGCGTTTCATGTCAAGGTCTTCTAGGCATTTTTCTTTAAAAGTGTCGCTACCAGTGCGGACGGTATGACGCCATCCCGGTCTAAGACGGGCAATCACTTTCCAACCATCAGTAGACATGTTGCAGTCCTCAAGATTGCGTTTTAACACCTCTTTGTAGCGCAGGTATTGACCTCCTTGTTTGCGCTTTCCGCATGACAGCTCTGAGTAGAAGACAGACTTCGGCATTCTTCCATCATTCAAACGTACGACGTGTCCATTTCATTTAAGTTGATGTTTCATTATGAGTGCTTCGACTCCGGGCAAGCCGGTTCGACGCAGGACTTCAGTATTTGGAACACGGTCCTGCCACCTGATACGCAGTATAGACCTTAAACATTTGAGATGAAAGGTGTCCAGCTGTTTAATGTCTGTTCTGTAGCAGCACCAGGTCTCCGCAGCATAAAGCAAAGTAGACACGACGATTTCTTCGTACACTAATATTTTAGTTTGCAGTTTGATATCATGTGAGTTCCAAACATGCGCCCTAAGTTTGCCAAAGGCTGCCGCAGCACCAGCTATTCGGGCTGGTATTTCTGATGCCAGAGTGTTATCACATCCTAAACAACTTCCCAAGTATTTGAAGTTAGGACTTCTATTAAGTCAGTGCCATCTAACTTGACCTTTGAATGATCCTCATCGTAACCTCTCGGGGGCTGTTTTAGTACTTGTGTCTTGCTAGTGCTTATAACTAGAACAAATCTACGGCATGACAGGTGTAAAGAGTCTATATAGGCCTGAAAGGACTCAAGAGAATCAGCCATTAGGCAAGCATCGTCAGCGTATAAAACGTTCATAACTGTGACTCGGGTAACTTGTCGTTTAGTTCTAAGACGAGACAGATCGAAAATTCTCTCGTCTATTCTGGAGTTAAATTCAATGAAGTCATTGCAATTCCCAACCGCATCTTGCATCACAGAAGCAAAGTATAGAGAAAACAAAGTAGGAGCTTAAATACAGCCTTGCTTCACATCATTCATTACTGGAAATTGGTCTGAAAAGTCATTTTCATTTCGAACTCTCGTCATCATGTTATCATGAAATTGGCGAATCAAGTTTAATTACTCTTCAGGACAACCAGCTTTCCTTAGCACTATCGACAAGGCTTCACGCGGTACTCTGTCAAAAGCTTTTTTCAAATCGACAAAACACAATACATGTTAAGAGGCCGGTAATGCTCCAGGCTCTGTTCTTGAATTGGTCTTAACCGCACTAAGTGTCGGGGAGTATTGTTTCTACGTGTCGCGATAGACGGGTTTTGATAATACACGTATGAGCTAAAATCTTCCCAGCTGTCGAGAGTAGGAAGATGACTCTGTACGAACCGCAACTGGCTATATCGCCTTTATCCTTGTACAATTTACAAATGGAAGCATCTCTTCACGACTTCACACTCCCATATTTTTAGTATAAGCTCGAATAATTTGTTATTAATGTGTGGGCCGCCGTATTTGTATATTTCGGACGGTAAACTATCTATCCCAGGCGCTTTAGCATTGTTCATTCTCTGCAGTGCAAACTCGTCAAACTATGGGGGTTCCGCTAGATCTTCAGCGGTGGGTAGATCTTTTAGAGATCCTATGTACAACAAGTCGGTCAGCTGTATTGTGGGATTTAAAAATCGTGAAAATGTTCTGACCATCGAGCTAGTACGTCTTTCTGCTCAGTCAACCGTCGGGTCTTATCCTTGTCGTACATCGGAGCTGTCTTCTTTGTTCTTGGACCGAAAACAGACTGTAGGCTCTCAAAAAATTTACCTGATTGGTTATTGTCGGCAAAATGCAGATTTTCTTGTAATTTTTCAAACCACCATTTGTCCTTAAGTGCACACACTCTTACTTTCGGGTCAAAATGAGCTTTTCTTCGTTCAGAGATCGTAAGGCACAACAATGGAGATTTTCGGCGTATAAACGCCATCTCTCACCGACAGACGCATCTTCTGTACTATCTGGAATATTAGCATAAAAAACATCATCTAGCCTGTTCGTTAGTGCTCGATTTCGGATCAGTTTCTTGCAATCCATCTTTGCCGGGTTCTTGTGTGGAGCAGAAAATTTTTACTTCTTTCGATCGAACAAGTTGATTTTCGGTCCAACCCTGAGCACCCCTCATTACTCGACTGATTAGTACTTCATCGAGATCCCTCTTGCATACCATCACATAGTCCAAGAGGTGCCAGTGCTTAGATCTTGGACACATCCACGTGGTTAAACAAAAAAAACTTTTCTGGTAAGCGAAAACAGGTGTTTGTAATGGTGAGACCATATTCAGTGCAAAGAGTTAGCAGATCAAGGCCATGGGCATTGCATTTTCCAACTATCGCTCAAGTACCCTATCCACACCGCGTCCGTGCATCTTTCTCCATCACAGCACCGTGATCTTTGCCAACGCGAACGTTGAAAGCAGTGGAATCTTTTCAGCAGCCGGTATTTTGCTGACTTCTTGATTGAGTTCATAATAGAACTTGGCTTTCTCTTCGTCTGGAGCTGACAGTGTGGCATATACACTAATTAGAGAGAGATACTTCTTATTTGACAGTCGTTTTCGTGCTAGTTCATTTCGCATAGCAAAGTTTACTCCACCAGCTGCTCTCTCTGAGCTTTAGTAATAAGCATAACCTCCAAGTTGCTCGGAAAGCTCTCCGGAGTCACTGCGATGAGTTTTGCTAATTGCGACGATATCTATACTGTACTTATCGAGTTCTCTTGCAATCAATGCCGTCTTTCTATCAGGACACGAATTTATGTCACTATCTAAAAGTGTGCGAACATTCCATGTTCCTATAATAAGATGTTACCGCATAATGATGGTGAACAGGAGACCGCGGTTTGCCACCCGCTTTAAAAAGGAAACAGACTAAACTATATATATAACATATTATATAACTATAGGCCACCTTTTCTAGGGAGCGCTGGCCTAAATAGGGCTGCTTTATCGTGAACTGAGCTGCCGATCTGGTCCCCCATTTCAGTTGGGACACAAACCGACCATCACCAGAAAACCGCCTACGTGCAGATACCAACTAAGGGTTGGACACATCTATCCACCCACCACAATCGGCGCTTCACCGGCGTAGGGCTTTCGCTCATTGGCCATAAAATATGCAGGAGGCATCTGCGTGTAAATATATTCAAGTGGACAAGCAGTTGCGTAGGTGCAGATCCACTCACTCGTCCTCAGCGTTCTTCGTAGCCGGTAAAACCAGCGGAACACAGAGGGTGCAGGCGATTGGCCGAATGTCGTTAAATTTTAAGGGTCCAGACATGCACCCTTTAAGATACATCGCCGTGTACCATTCCTAATCGCTACAGAGACCGGATGCTTATGCCTATCGACGTAGCTCGCTCTCGGCAACAAAAAGGAGTTTATGTGGCTGGAGGACCGGCCATTGTCTGACTGCATCGAAAGCATAGTGAGCCTTGATGGGCGATGGTGTCTTCACTTCACGACGCCGATCGTTCATACATAACGCGACAGCAAACTTCTTCCTTATTCTCCCCCATTTTCCCTCCTATCAAAAAGAGCTCTCTACAAAAGTTGTATTAAATCAAAAAAAAATATGTGCCAAGTTTTGTGAAAATTGATTGAGAAATGCGCCTTCTAGACCGTTATACGACAAAGGCAAAACCAGCCACCTTGTCGAAACTGAGATTCTCGTTTGCGTTGCACGCTCGGTCAAAAATATAATAGAGGAATTTGCAGTTATTTAGAACTTCACCTTGTTTCTGCTTAGTATTTCACCGTTATTATCTCAATACGGACAAGAACACTAGCTAGCATTTAGTATTTTCTGTTTAGTTTATCGCATTTGCTCAAAATGCCAATACAAGTAAAATTACATAGTTATACATTTATATCTGATGATTCCAAGAACAACATTACTGCTTTATTTTCTTTCTCAGATTTGCAGAACGTCGGCGAGGAGTCAAATAACCTCGTCGACGTCTACACCCGCACGCATAGACCAGTTGAGACCACGATTACAATAGAATCTGAAACTTCTGTCAAACCAGAATGCAGGGTATCCTTGTACACTGAAACTGCTGTCTAAAAAGTGGTGGACTGTTGACAAAAACATTTAAACTTTAGTGTTAAGTGACTTAAAAACTTACGTATCACGTTATGCTGTTTATCATAAAAACTTAACCAAGTGTATTACAAACTGAGTGAAAGAACTCTTTACTGGTGAAGAAAAATCTAAGGATATGCAGATGATCTTAGCAGCTGGAGGCGGGTAAGTTTTCATTTTAATAAAAGATATTATCAAAGCTAATTCAGATTATTCATTTATAGGTATTTAAGTACTTGAGATTATGGTTTTAATGTAGATAATTGTATATCATTGAGCACATGTGAATATAATTCAGGTCGCTAATTGAACGGCGCTGTTAAGTTAAGAGCTAGGGTGCTGATTGAACGTCTGATTAAGCTAGTTGGCTGAGACTTATATGAGAAAATGTAAATTAAAGTTTTGTGACCGAGTAATCACCGAATGTGGAATTGGTTTCCGTGTTTCAACCTTATAGATGTCATGTAACATCCAATTTAAATAGGAGTAGAGGAATAATCCTCTAAAGATACGTGGTTCTCACCTCGGAATCCGGTGTTCGCTTTCCGACCTTTGCTCCTTTTCACTACTGACAACCAGCACTGGTCCACTTTACTCCTAGTACCGGGGCGCATAGTAGTAGTAGAGAACCTTTATATTATCACAGGTATAGTTTAAAATAAAATACAATTCAGTATATAAAAACTGTGGGCTCAATTCATAATTGAGCGTAATGTTAAATTAAATTAAATGTTGCAGCAAAATTTTAATTGTATACAACAAAATGAACGTGAAAATACACAGCAAAGGATTAAAAGGCTCGCATGATGAGTGTTCATTTCTGTTAGCGGAACATTATACTTATTCTCTTTAATTATTTTTGAAATCCATTCATTATTACTAATGGTGCAGTGGGCACTCGAAATACAACACTATTCAATTGTGTGTTCAGGTTGTATACATACTTACATACATTTAGATACACCTTATTCCCTTCGGGATGGGCATACACACTTGACGAGTTTCTCCTGATGACATTACACCTTTCAAGCAAGGCCACTGGTTTCGGGTGCTTCTGAGCTGCGCTTATCTGAGGGTACAAATGTTGTCACCTATCTTTTACTCATTTGAATGATAAGAAATAAAAATAACAATAATTAAAATATTCAAAAACAAATACGAAGAAATTTATGATTTATGCCAGCCTCAGGTCCCTATAATATATAACTGATACTTAGCGAATACTGCGTAACACGCTTCGCAATGGCATTGTATAATCATTTCACAAGCATCTTATAATATAGTTCTCCTTTATCTTAAGAGCACCTATGCGATAGTTGAAGCTTACACCCTGCACTACAAATCTGTCAAAAGTAGCCTCAATTCTTAACTATAGATCTTGGTTCCTGTGATCGACTTTTGCATCAATATTGCATTGAAAATTGCAGAATTCTATACGTAATTTTTTGAATAACGTATTATCTCTATGTCATTTAGTTTACTACGTCTTGAAACGTCTTTTATTATAAAAACCGTTATAGAATATATATATAGAATATATAAACATTTTTCATTATTCCAGGTTTGTTAAGTAATAAAAGCGCACGCGGCGTGCTTGAACATTAGTGGCAGACATAACCAACGCTGCTCTAACTTCACCTTCCCAGCAGGACCTGAATACGAACGAAAAGTATTGTTAACCTACTATATTATAGAATTATGTAGAGCAAAGAGACAATTATGTACATTTGAAATATCAAATTTAAACAATAAATCTGATCAAGTTTTAGAGTCATAAAATCAGACAACTCCTTCACAGTGCGTTAGTATTTATTTTAACTCGAAATGCACCCGAACAAACTAAATGGAGTCAGCAATTTGTGCTGTAATTGACTTAATGTATTCTGAGTTGAGACTGGCTTATGACCTTACAAAATCATCCACGACTCGTACTAGAAAGTATCCAAACTATATATTGTGTCATGAATCTAGACGTATGCTTCCAATATTCAGGTCACTGGAAAATATATTATTTTGAAAGCATTATTTAATAATTACTGAAACATAACAGTACTCAACTTGAACACTGTTTTGTATAAAAATATGTATGGTGTGTCTGTTTGTTGAATGCCACAAACACAAACATGACTCGTATAAGTTCGTATAAAAAGTATCACTTATTCAGCTACCGGAAAGTAAGGTCGACGCATGTCATTAACATTTATGGTCGTCGAAAACATTTCCACTGATCTGCCAAATTTGGTTTTTCACCTTTCGTGCGAAGGTAAACAAATGCAACCATGTCAGTAAATTATTATAACAGGTTTATTGCAGATAAGCTTTGGGCAAGTATTGAGGGTGAGATTCCTACTCTAAGAGCCGCAATGACCGGCTGGACTCGCCTCAGCATGTCCCACGCCGGGCTTTCCACCAGGTTGTGTAGTCAAACGTTAACCCCATCCTGATCCAACACGGATCGTTTTCGAAGCATCCCCTCTCAGAGATCATCTGCGTTAGCCATTACGAGAGGCTCTCGTGTCGACTCTTTAGCAAACACTCCGTGATGGATGTTACCGCCGCTAATACTGTGCTCATTCGCCCAAGTTTGCCTTGCACTCCACTACGATGGCCTGTCGGAGTTGTGACTTCATTGTCTCGATTTCTCGAAGCCCAGGATCTCGTCTCCGTTCCGACGCCTCCTTTCGCCGCCAAATTAGTTGTAAAAGGGCTCTTGCCTCCAGGACTCATCGTCAAGTTCTGGCAAGGCCACCTGGCCACCCGCCACCCGCTGCCTAGAAAGAAATTATGCGGAGGACGTAGTGTGCATTCATGAAGATGATTTATTGACTTATAGAATGTTTCATTCAAAATAATGGTTAAGGCTATTGATATAACTATATAGTCAGTGACTAAGACTCCAGACTTCCAGGCAAGAAGTCTTGTGTTCTGTCCCAAGCATTGTACTACCGACTTGTACCGGTTTCAATAGCAACAAATTTCATGTATCGCAGATTTCTGTGATATTTCGGATTTTTCGAAATGTTCGATTTTTCGTATGTCAACCAGTACGAATGGCTTAGCCTTTGCCCTGAAGTAGGAGGTATCTTTATGTGTTTGGAATGATCGACTGATAGGCATTTAGTCGAGAATTTATGATTCGCGATGATATTAGACACGAGATTAGTGATTCATTCCAGAGTACCTGCATACTCTTCTGCAATAAGCTCTAAGAATATTACGAATCTTAGACAAATTCAACAGTTAATTTTGCCAAAAATACTATTATTAAATTCCGAAATGTCTTAAGACCACATACAAGCTTGGAAAATTAACTATTCGCTCAATAATGCCACTCAAAAACGTCATTATATTTAGATTAAGAAGAAGGATAGACCTAAAAAGACTCGCTGAGATTCTTGCCAGTCTTCTTACTAGCAAGCTTACTAGCTTACTAGCACTAGCCTTTTAGCACTAGCCTACTAGCACTAGCTTACTAGCAAATGGACTACCGTGCACCGATTCGACACTCGGGTTAGGTTTCGAATCGGTGCACGGTATTCCATTTGCTAAACTAGTATTTTTATCTTTTGACGTTTCGTGTTATGGACCGCAATCCAGTCACAGGTTCGCATGATCAGAGATGATACTTCGTACAATGGTTAAGGAAGTTGAATTATGAATTTTCGTATTTGTCAACTGCGACTTTGTTGGTGGGTTAAGTAGCGGTGACCGCTCAAACATGTAAAAAATTTAAAAAATCAGTTATTTCTTCATTAATATCGCTTGGAAGGAGAATCCGAATATTAATCTGGGAACGGTAGTGCCCTCGCCAAGACGAGCCAAGCGAAGCGACCACTACCTACCTTTTCTCGAAACGCTATGTCATTTTTTTAACTCTCATAACTTTGTATTAAATTTCTGAATCTGTCTGATAGCTTAGCTCTAAGTAGAGCTTTGTGAATAACCCGTTAATTTGTCAGTTGCACTCCTATATTGAATCATCCTTCTTTCTAAATTTCATATTTATAGCGCAACGGGAAGTATCCTGAAATCAAACTTCTAATGCTATGCAATCCAAATAGGTATATTGCCGTTTTTTGGACCCGTACGCGCCTAAATTGAGTTTCGTAAGGAACTCTTACCGCACGAACCCGACTAGCATTTGACCTATGTTAATAAATAATTACATAATCTTTAATTTTGTCTCAGACATTTTTATGACAGAACTTACCGTTTTGCTGAAATACACGAAAATCCCGTTTTTGTGTAATCTAAATAAAATAAAAAAACCAGGTATTGGATCGATGAGGACTTTTTAGAGTTCGTTTATGATGGTATTTTAACAATCCTACCAATGTTCAGCCGTTTGTTATATATTATTAAATTATTGTACCTTCGGATTTTTATCTTGACCGGAGTATCTAAGTTTTGTTTTCGGGAGCGTTTCACAGCAATGAACGCGCAGCCAGTTATAAGACACATAGAAAACGGAAGTGAGGGAAAGGATTGCTATATAGGTACAGTGTGTGTTTTGTGATGCGATTGAGGTTTTAGTTTAGATGTGAAACTTATGAATTATTTATTAGATTGTAAAATCAAATATTAAAACAATACAACTAGACACAAAGCATACTCATGTCGTGTCGAAAATGTATTATGTATGTAAATAAAAGACGCAGAAATTATTTACTTCATGTTAAACAATTCATTTTATTTGAAAGCAACGACCCAATTTATACTAGCTTTGTATATTATAATTATAACTGAATTCAAGAGTGTAATGGTACAATTAAATTAATGCGATGTAACAAACATAACGTTCAACTCACGGCACAGAGTATCAACTTAGTTTCTGACTGGTAAACATGTTTACTCAACTAACTTGCCCTCTGCGCTTTAGAGATTTGAAGTATAATTGTGTAACTACTATTTTATGACATCAAAGTTTCTAATTAAGTAATTTCTGGAGATTTGAATCTCCATGAAGAAATAGACGAACAGTTTTTAGGAGAGTATTTTTTTTTAAAGAATATTAGCAACCGAAATTATCGAAATTACTATCCCTCTAACCCCTCCAACTAAGCTAAATTGCTTGTGCCAGGAGTGGTTTCACGTCGGTAGTGTAATGGCCAGGATTCGAATCCGGGACCTCTCGATCGTAAGGCCAACTCCTTAACCACTAAGCTACCGACGCTTCAAAGAGTAAGCAGAATGACTACACTATACTTGTTAATCCCTCCAGGTAAGTTAAATTGCTTGTATAAGGATTTGGTTCAGGTCGGTAGTGTAATGATTAGAATTCGAACGCGGAACCTCTGGATCGTAAGACAAATGCTAGCTATTTTTATGCAGGACACGTCAATTTGACTTCACCTCGCCTGATGGTAAGCTGAAGGCAAAGTCTCAGGAAAGAGGGTCACCATTACATACACGTACCATGTTAACAATGGTGACGCTCAGCTTGACAGCCTCATCAGATACTTTTTTCACGCCCCGCATAAAGGACCCGGGACTGTAGGAAGAAGGAAACACGTGAGCTGACAAGGAGTTCCAGGTCTTTATGGTGCGACAAAGTAAGGAGTCAATAAACTGCTTGGTTCTTGAATTTTTTTGAATCAAAGTATTAATCAACCGCGAAATAAAGAGTCGCTAGTTGTGCTACAGAATAGATAACAGTAATTAATGTTAGACTGCCCATTTATTTTCCTCTTAAGTTGACCACTTAGTTGTTAAACCTAAAGAACGAAACGAAGAAATCACTTCTTACAAATCTTTTTTTGAAAAGTCTTGTCTACGAGTATCTAGGCTATGTTGGTTATGCTTTGTTGAACTTGATTCAGATAAGCTGTTGCGAACAGTTAGCTGTTGAACTTGACAATATCATCGATATCTATGCAAAAGCATAAACTATGTTATTCCGGCCTAACACGAAAAGACTTCGAGTAATCTGATACAGCTCCTGAAATACGTGTCAATCCCATTCATTCAAAATTCTATTCTCTAATTTGCTTGGGAAGCTGGTTGTTGGAGATAATAACCCTGTTCCCTAGTCCAACTAGGCTGTGACGCACAGCGCTCAAATAGTACCTGACCCCAATATGTACTACGACAAATAGTACGCTTACCTTATCGTAATCACCCGTGGAGCATCAGAGGCCTTGTTTGTATAACGATGGTGTGTAACATGTATAGTATAACTTGTCCACTGACGTTGGTGAGGGCCGGATCCACTCACAGCCCGAACTCCATAGTCCACAGCCGACCCCTTTCGCCTTCTTTCACACAAGGATTGCAGCAACGAACACTACATACACGACACTATTTGTTCATATTTCATCCATGTACATCCCCTTTGATTTGGGCAGTCGGCCCGTAATTACATTGAAACTTGTACGCCCGCAATCCGTCCCATACGGATTTTACTGAATTTACTTATTTTACTACAGATTACAATATTAATTACCCAAAATAACAACCCGAGATATATCGTCCCCACGATTTCGGTTTTTTCCACTTGACAATGACAATGACATTAGCTGTCAACTACTTAATCTATCTTAAACCTACCGATCATGGAGTTTGGCCTGTTGAGACCAAACACTGGTACCTTGTAAACTTAAAACGTATCATTAACCTAGAAAAAACAAAAGAACTGAACAAAGTTAACTGTAGGAGATATTTGATGCACTTGCCAACTAGTGGCGCATTTGTTTGCCAAAAGTTTTGGCACAGCAGCCATTGTTATTGTCTCTGCCATATTACTTACTAAAGCACAAACATTGATGCTACGAGGATGTCTCTAGCAGATTTCTATTTACGTACATACCTACGTTAACAAATTGTTACTTCAAAACAGATTGGATAAATGCTATTCTGATTTAATACGAAACTTAAATGACATAAATTGACATGAACAGACGGCCAGTACCTTTCTAGAGGAAGGACTCGAATCAATTACTGTTAAACTATCGCGTTCCATAATATACAATAATGTTAACGGGAATAAATAATGTTAAAAGGTGGCTGGGATAAATTGGATGCGGCAGGCGGAGGATAAGACGAAATGGCGCACATTGGGAGAGGCCTATAATTTTATTAATAGCAGTTTTGTGAACAGTAGTCCACGCGAGCACACTTTACCATATCTTTTGGTAACTTTACAAAATAACTTAAAAAGAAGAACGATACGTATCTTATTTTAAAGAGTTCTGGATGTTTCAACAAAAAATAATGACGATCGGTTCCTCAAAACAACGGTATAGTAAACTTCCTCTCCCCTCTTTCCCCATCAGTTTTTTTGTAGCAAAGTTACCCTTACCAACGCACGATCTTTTTTTACAACAATCTGTGCAGAATCATGTCCTTCATGTCAATGTCAAAGTCAAATTCTCAGTTCTATATTTGCCCTCATTTTCCCTCCTATTAAAAAAAGCTCTCGTCAAAAATTAAGTTCAAATAAAAGAACACGTGTGAAAATAGATTAAGAAATGAGAACTGTCAAACCGACATAGATGCGAACAAAAGCAGAATTAGGCAGCTTGTTGAAACAGAGACTAACGAGAATCAGATCAGAGAATGACTGAAGAGAAAGAAAACCTATTATAAATGAGTAAATTTCTGAAGCGTAAAATTTACGCGGCGTCGTTGAAAATCATATATTAACGTTAAGATATGATAATAATACTTATTTTTCCTAAGAAAGTAACCATTTTTTTCTCAACATGCTTATAAATATATTATGTTATTAGGAAATAATGACGCAAAGGTAAAAAAATCTATTTCCACCTTGATTCTAAGTTTGGTGTCGTGTCCGCCGCCTGTTTTCTTACTTATAACCACTGTTTATTCAAAACTTAATTAGTTAACTAAATATAACTAATTAAATTTCGACTTCGCATTATTTTAGCTATCACTTGCTAATTAATTTGTAATTCTTAGTGCTATATTTTACCTAAGAGAAAAATGATACGGTGCGTCCGCGAAAAATTGAAAATTTTGCTGTGAATAACAAAAATAACACTGAGCTCGTATCGAAGGTACCTAAAAGGACAATATTACCACCAACCGATCCATACACCTCGGTATTCACGCTCACTAGCACCAGCTGCGTTCCATCTTGTTTCAATTTCCAACCAGAAACGTAAATAGAACTTTCCGGAAGTTCTTTTTTTTTTTTTTTTTTTTTTTTACGTGCGGGAAATCCCCTCGGATACCCACCCCTCCGGCGCCGGACGGGGAGATTATGTCGGACTCGAACCGACTAAACCGCACGCCGTCTCTGGGTCGTAGTGCTAGGCCGAAGGTGAGGTTGTCATGCGACATATCCCTCGCACCCCGGCTGACCCAGGGCCATCCCTCTCGGTCTGGCCCTCCTCGGGAAGGGGGGGACCACGCGGTCCCCGACTCTACCCCGGTGTGGCCTGCTTCTGCTAGGATGACGGGCGGCTCCACACGTCACCCTCAGGCCCGCGCTCATGGGGGGCGGAGGTCAGTTTGCGCCCTCCGACGCCCGAGCCGCCTTCGGGCGCGTGCAGCGATGTCAGCGAGCCTCTCTCGCTCATCGCGCCGCGCCCGCTCTGCTGTCTCCTTCGCGAGCATGACCTGCTCGCAGAAGGAGGCGCTGGCCGCCCACGCATTTGCGCAGCGGACCATCGCCGCGAGCAGGGTGGAGAGCGTGAGCACTCTCACCCCCAGGGCCGCCACAAGCTCCCGCCTCGGCGTCTCAAACGCCGGGCACTCGGTGAGCGTGTGCAGCCCCGAGTCCACGCTCGCGTCGCAGTGATGGCACTCGGGCGTTGGCTCTATACCCATCAGATGCAGATACCGCCCGAAGCTACCGTGCCCGGTGATAATCTGCGTCTGACGGTACGAGAGGCTACCGTGTTGCCTCTCTAGCCACTCCCCCATGATGGGCCTTACCGCCGCAATGACGGCGTGCCCTGCGCGTGGTTGCCCAAGTCGTCGCTCCCACTCGGCCACCATGACCTGGTGGAGCCGGGATTTCTCGGCCCGAATATCCTCGGGCTCGGGATCGAATCCCCGCTCCCGCGCCTCCTTTCGGAACTGATATAGTGCCGAAAGGGCCCTCGCTTCCAGGATCCACGGTGGCGATCCGGCCAGGAGACTCGCCGCTTCGAAGGATATCGTGCGGTATCCCCTGATGGCCCTGGTGGCCATCGTGCTCTGCGCCGTACGGAGCAGAGGCAAGAATCTGGCCTCCAGGGTGTCCGCCCACACGGGGCACCCGTACAGGGCCATGGACCGCACGACACCCGCGTAGAGTCTCCTGCAGGAGGACTCTGGGCCCTTCAAGTTGGGCAACAACCGGCCCAAGGCATTCGCCGTGAGCACCAACTTGGGGCGCAGACTTCGGAAATGCTGTCCGAAGTCCCATCGACCATCAAGCACGAGCCCCAGGTTTTTCAACCGGGGCTTGATGTCGATGGGAGTACCTCCCACTGTTAGGCTGGCTCCCGGGCCTGGCCTGCGCCGAGGACCATGAAAGAACATGGCCTCGGACTTGTGCAGAGCCACCTCGAGACCCAGCCGCCGGATCCTGTCGACCGGAAGTTCTGACAAGAAATGACCAAAATGTTAATCAATTTTTGGTGTAAGCAGCACCAACATTTATTGATAATTCAGGTGTTTATAATATAATAGCTTTTTACCACGCAGCTTTAGCCGCGTGAATGTCGGTTATCACCACCAAGTCTTTTAGATAACGTATTACGACGGGACCCTCAACCTGGGAACGGGACCCTTTTACTAAGACTATTACAAAAACTTCACTGTTCGTCTGTTAATCTGTCCGTCTGTCACCAGGCTATCACCATATCATAGTTAGACACTAGAAATGTTTACAGATGATGTATTTTTGTTGCCTATTTGACAACAATAACTGAAATCAGAATAAAATAAATATTTAGGGTGGACTCCTGTATGACTAACGTGTTTGTTGTCATGTTCATTCCAAAATAAATAAATTTTGTAACGGCAACATTATCCATGATATTTTCACCCTTATCCAACCAGATATAGCTACGACAGATGGATGCATAATGACCCTTGGTACCATATTTTCAAAAGTCTGCAGTTTTGTCAATTAGGTATGTAAGTGATCTCCTCCACAAAAATAAGCATTCATGGCTAGTCTTGATACCTGACGATTCTCCTTTATGAGCTGTAGCCGCAGCCCTTTGAAAAAAGATAGGTTCCAGGTGTCCATGACTGGCAAATAACCGAAACGTAAGCCGAAGTCATTGGATTTCGTTTTACATCTAATGATTTTGCCTTATCGTAGTCTTCATCAAGAAAGAATGTGAAGTTTTCTAGAAGGCATTCGCTTATTTGGTGAAATGATTCTAGTTATAAAGGCAGGCATTTTTATTATTATTTTGTTGTCGATACATTTAAATCCACATACCTTGGCTGTTAAGATCTTGTAAGAGTTCATCTGGATAATAACGTAAAAACCAATGTCACAGACATTGTTTTATAGGCTTTTTAGGGTTCCGTAGCCAAATGGCAAAAAACGGAACCCTTATAGATTTGTCATGTCTGTCTGTCTGTCCGTCTGTATGTCACAGCCACTTTTTTCCGAAACTATAAGAACTATACTATTGAAACTTGGTAAGTAGATGTATTCTGTGAACAGCATTAAGACTTTCACACAAAAATAGAAAAAAGACAATAATTTTTTTTTAAACTAAGAGTTAATTTTTTTTTCATCAAACCCATACCTGTGGGTCTTCAAAAATGATATTGAGGTTTCTATTATCATTTTTTTCTAAACTGAATAGTTTGCGCGAGAGACACTTCCAAAGATGATAAAATCGTAAACCGCAATTTACCATCTACATTCATAGGCGAGTCCGACGCGCACTTGGCCGCTTTTATTTTGTAAATATACATAAATCGCATCTAGAGCTATCATAGCCGTGACGTACGCCGTGCAGTTATTGATCGAGCGAAATACCCGTTGTGAATATGATCAGTCAGGAACTGTAGTTTTGACAGCATACTAATGCTCCAGGAAATACGTTCCCAATACTACCACTCAGGGTCCATGGAACTTGCTGAGCACTGGAGACTATCAAAACTATACAGTTTCAAAAACTTCAAAAATCACATAACATAACTCTTATTTCATTTTCAACACACAAATTGTTGCGAATTATGTTACGCATTTACGTTTAAAACAATGACAGAGCATGACAAATGAGTATTATCATTTGAGAGATCAAAAATGACCGTCCTTCTGTTGTCATGACAACAATATTGTTAACTTTTAAAATGGCGTAAAAAAATCGTATTTTTTATTATTACATTATTTCGCTAATTTATCATATTTTCGATTATATGATGTATGCTATTTTGAAACGGAGACACCTGCAATAAATCAGAGGTCATGAATATCGGTTCAGTCGTTCTTAAGTTATAAGAAAATACGTTTTTGTAGTTTTTTAGGATTGAATTTGAAAAAAATCCTTTCCTTGTACACTTCCACGCACCAAAACAAACATTCTCTACAAATTTTAAGTTTACGTTGTCTCTTAGTCAATCAGTCAGGACAAAGAGTTTTATATAAGAAGAAGTTATGTAAGTTTCAGAGCTAATTAAATTTTTTTTTGCATTTTATGACATAACGTTTATTACAACATTTAATAACCCGGCTAGTTAATGCTTAGGCCATACATACGCGGGATCAACAGTTCATAAGATCAACAATCAATATGTCAACGCCACGAGATCAGCAGTTTAAAATATCAATGGCTCACTATACCAATAAGTTATGAGTTCAATTACGTCTAGTCGGTCCTAGGATGGGTTCAATTACGTTTAGTCGGACTCGCCCATGAAGGATTCCGTAGCAGCAAGTAACATAATATAAAAGTTCTTGTAGTTCGTTGTTACTTTGATCGATGTTATACTCACGCCTGTAAATCCCCGCGTAAACAGAAAATTTGTGATAGGTTTATTTGAGATAGCTGCGCAATGCGACTTGGATAGATTAGGTTAGAAGGCTAATGCCGCATTAAGCCTTCGTGGTTATTCTTCTTATAACCATGCAGAAATTGATCATTTTCTTAGCTGTTTGATCAAATGGCTAGGCACGTAATTAAACGTCATCACTCCAAACCATTTGCCTAATTAATCCCGCTAATTGAACGGCGCCGTTCAGTAAAGAGCCTAGACAGTCAATTGAACGGCTGATTAAGCTAGTTGGCTGTGACGTATTTTATATTATATACAGGGTGTAATCGTTAAGTGTGTCCAGGCGATTATTCCGTAACTATTACAGATTTCAAAAAACTTTAAACTGATATCGAAAGTACGTTACCTAATGAGTAAAATGACATCAATAACTTTTTTAAATCAAACGAGAGGTATCTAATATTTTGATATTAAACTCTCCCATACATTTAGTATGAGATTAGTATAAAGGTTTTAGTTTCCTTATTTTAAGTGATCTAGTACCCATTTTACCTTAATCATATTTTATGATTACGTATAACATGACAATGATGATTTTCAAGTAGATACACGTGCAAATTAATTTTCCACTTCAAATTAGTAATAAACCTTGTTTCAATATCGCATTAAGTAATTTAAGCTACGCAAGCAACACACTACAAAAAAAAGATACTCTTTGGTGTTCGTTCTAAATTCAAAACTTTTATCTCGGGTTGTTGTTCCCGCCAATTACTTGTTGTTTTTTTCATTTGTGTGATTGTTTCATTTATTGATTGCATAATGGCAAATGGCATATTCCAAAAGAGAAAAGAGAGATATGCTAAAAATTTACTACAAAAGAGCGGCCATTATCGCCTACAGAAGAGAGTACCCAGATAGAGAAGTCCCTTCTGGTGTACGTACCTAAAACCTTTCTACTAATCTCATACTAAATGTATGGGAGTGTTTAATATCAAAATATTAGATACCTCTCGTTTGATTTTTAAAAAGTTATTGATGTCATTTTACTCATTAGGTAACGTACTTTAGATATCACTTTAAAGTTTTTTGATATCTGTAATAGTTACGGAATAATCGCCTGGACACACTTAACGATTACACCCTGTTTATTACTCAATTACAAATTTTATAGCTCACTACGTAGGAAGTAGTTCCTCGTCATTAATAATGAATGAATCTTTATTGATGTACTCGTATTTGCTACCTAATTACTTTTCCTTGGAAAGTTACCCATCCTTATGTCACTAGTTCTATTGAATAGTTAAAATCCAGACGACTTTCAAGTAATTGCAGGTTATTGATACCAACATAGCCTGTTCGAATCAATGTCTTTGTATCGACAAGTAACCACAAGTAGAACAAAATTATTAACCACAAGGTTGTGATTTCAATGATTAAAACATTTCTTTGAACGTCGGTAGCTCAGTGGTTCAGGGGTCAGCGTTATAATAAGATAAGATAAGATTTATTTATTCGTCAGAATATTGTATAAAGATCTTACTAAATAGAGTTATATAATATTCTGCTGTCTCCTGCGTACAAAATATTGAAAGCTTTTGATCTACGTTAATTTAAATTATGTCAGCAAACAATTATCCCACCAAAAACAAAAAATTAAAAATGTTGCCACGACGAGTTTACGTAGCTTACCCTGTGAAAAAGTTATCAGATCTTGTATAAAGCCAAGCTCTAAACATTTTAACATGAAAATGATTTTGGTAGGATTTCATTTATTTTTGTAAGTTGGTTAAATATGACGTAGTTACGTATTTTATAATTAAAATAAATATTTTAATTAATTTTGACTTATGTAGCACAAACTGTAGTGCAAGTCTCATATACAAACCCCAAACACCGTAGTAGGTAATCTGTGCTTCCACCTCCTATTCCCAGGGGATAGGTTAGGTTAGGCTTTTTTAATTTTTTTGGTGTCTTTGTAGTAATATTAGCTTACATACCAAATTTCAACTTTCTAGGACTTCAGGAAGTACCCTAACAATTTTGATGATCAGTGAGTGATAAGTCAGTGACGAAATGAAGGGTTTTGAGATATTAATAAAATCTAAAGTATAATAGCTACGACACTCAAACTTTGTATGTTTAATGACTGTACCGATCGCATTCTATCTTGAAAATTTTAACTATTTAGCATCATCCAAAGGAAAGTTATGAGAGTTCAAAAAATGACCAATCGCCTCCCGGTAGATACTTCGTACAGTGGTTAAGGAAGTTAAATCATGAATTTTCGTGGTTGGTGCCAAGATGCCACTTTGTTGGTGGGGTAAGCAGCGGTGACCACTCAATCATGTAAAAAATTAATCATTTTCTCCCGGTTCAAAATTAGTCAAAATACAGTAACGCCAATGCCTTGAATCACAAGAATTGTCAACTGCAAATGGGTGGAAAATGCATCAGCTGGTGATCTGACCAAGTTCCGTTATTTTCTCCCGGCTCAGAATTGGCCAAAATATAGGTAAGCCAATACCTTGAAGAAAATAAATTGTAAGCTGCTCATGCCGCTGTGGAAAATGCGTCACGTGACAAAATTCAGTCATTTCCTCCCGGCTCAAAATTGGCCAAAATACAGTTTAGCCAATACCTTGAAGGTAATCAATTGTCAGGTGCCCATATCACGGTGGAAATCGTCTGAGCTGGTGACGTGGCCAAAATTCAGTCATTTCCTCCCGGCTCAAAATTGGCATTGGTCACCAGCTGAAGCGTTTTCCACCGCGGTGTGCGCAGCAGACAATTCATTTCCTTCAAGTTATTGGCTCAACTATCTATATTTTGGCCAATTTTGAGCCGGGAGGAAATGACTGAATTTTGGCCACGTCACCAGCTGAGACGTTGTGACAAGTAGTCTGGTCATCATGTCATTATGGAGATCAAACAGATCAACACACACATCTCAAATATGTATAAGTCGGGTAGTGGTAATATTACGTTATGAACGAGAGGTCTGGGTTTCGAAACCTGACCATTACACTGCTGATGTAAACCCATTCTTGACACAAGTAACTTAGGTTAGCCAGATCTGGGTCAGGTATTATACATGGAAGGAAAGTATCTTGAATATTGAAGATGGAACATTTTACTGAAAGACTACTGTAAATACAATAAATACTGACTGATGCTAATTCTATTGTGACATAACTAAACTAACTTGTTGACACATACTTTCCAAAATTTTCAAATTTCTTTGGTAGTGCTACAGACACCTTTCTAAATTATAATTTAAGGAAAATATGTATTTTAGATTCAGCGGTCGAGTGTCAACAAGGCGACCCTCTTGAGTGACAATTTTTTAGCTTATCAATAAATCCAATCATTAGGCAGCTAAATTTGAAATTTAACATCAGTGCCTCTCGACAAGTGGCAATTCGCTCGCTGACGTTTGGTGGAATAGAATGGTGAATATATGGGATTTGACGTATATGGCAGTCGTTAACGCATGTCAAATACGTCAAATCCCATACATTCGTCATTCTATTCCATCAAACGCCGGTTAGCGAATTGCCACTTGTCTAGAGGGGCTGGTATCTAGATGAAGGTACTCTAGGAGGGGATTATATACAGTGCTTCAAGGTCTGGTTTTTCTGAAAGATATATTTAATACTATTGGTTTAGAACTAAATCCCTCAAAATGTGGAATGTTTCTTAATGGTAATATTGGCCGATCTTTGGCAATTTCGAAATATAACGTTTTGCCCCTAATTTAAAAGTGTTAGATAAACGTTCACTCCGGCTCCTAGGGTCCCCGATTCTTGAAGAAGCCTATGAGGCTTTTAATAAGGAAAAAAATATTTTTTTAATAAGGTTTTGGACGGAATGCTACAAATTAATATACATTCAGCTTTTACAATTTTACGATATTGCCTTCGTCCCCAAATTCACTCATGCTTTACGATCATCACAATTTTTTAAACATTTGGCGCTTTTAGGCAATATGGACAAAATCATTCAAAATACCCTATGCAAAATTTTTAATGCAGATTTAAAGAACTGAGCCTCTCTCCTGGTTCGATGGGGTGGGCTCGGCGTTCGTAAAATTTCAGAAGTAATTTTATCAGCTTCTTTAGCTTCAATTCATTACACAGAGGAATTAAGCAGGAACATTTTAATACCTACAGTGGTTAATTTCGAAGTGCAAAGCCGAAGGTATAAATGCTTGTAAAATGTTTTGCCCAAACACTGTTTTGCCCACGGTGGAGTGACAGTGGCCAGAGATAGTGGGATGAGCCCCTTTGCAGCATATTAAGTCAACAGTTGCTTAACACGTCCTCTAATGCTGCAGAGTGTGCACGCTTTCTGGCTGTGGGAGAGTGGGAGTCTGGTGTGTGACTTCAGGCTCTCCCGTCGTCCAACATTGGCACCATGTTGGATAATAGGACATTCAGAATTGCAACCTGTCTTCGTTTGGGTGCTCCCTGTGTTACTCCTCATCGCTGTCACTGTGGAGAAACAGTTGACAGCCTCAGGCATCACGGCCTATCATGTGGCAGGAGTGCAGGGCGCGTGTCACATCATGCTCATTCATCATAAACGACATTACCCGCCAGGCTCCTGTCACCGCCGTTGTCCCAGCCATACTTCAACCAGTTGGTTTGGTGCGCGAAGATGGTAAGAGACCGGACGGTATGTCTTTTGTACCTTGGAAGATGGGCCTAGGCCATAGTCCTTTGGTGTGCGTCGACACCCTTGCGCCTTCCCATCTTCCAAGTACGACGTTTTGCGCGGCATCTGCGGAGATCGTCAGACGGCAAATATAGATAATATTACCAGCAATTATTTGTTCGAACCGTTTGGGGTTGAGAAGCTGGGGTCGTGAGGTCCGACAGCGTGGTCACTTTACAAAGAAATTGCAAAGCGACTGGTCGATGCTTCGCGTGACCAAAGGGCTGGCCTGATGTTTGCACAACGGATTGGCATTGCCATCCAACGGGGCAATGCCGCCAGCCTTTTGGGCACGTTACCAGTCGACATCGACGAAGAGGAATTCTTTGACGCCTAAACACATTGGCGTCTTTCATTTTCTCTATTTTGTTATATTCTTGTAAATATTTAGTCTTATTCATAAAAAGTTATGAGAGGTTTATAAGACTGCTATAAGGTGATCGTCGAAAATTTGTATTCATAACAGCATTTTAGCACTAATACGCTCTATAAACCCTCGATAAACTTCATATAAGTTATGAAAGGCAGGAACCTACTATAGCCGTGCTATAAAGCAAAAGCTGGGCCGACCTGCGCAACAGCTGATGTTATTTTGACAGCTGTCCTCAAAATATCGATGAAAGCTTTGATGTTTAATACCTGTTCTGTGTTTAATACTATATAGCATGACTAGCATCGTTGCTTTGTTCGCATTAGTTTGGTGAATTATTGAATATAACTCGAATATCTCTGATTTGTTTCTAGACAAGCCTTTATTATTATTATTATTACTAATCTAGGTCAGTTACTTTTTGGAGTTTGTGGTAAATTTATTGCGGCAGAGTGTTTCTCAGTGTCTTCCACAATGCAAGCTTTACAAAAGCCGTGATGTACTTGAAGTTATTGAAAATATTAGGAGTCTGCGATATCGGGAAGTTTTAATACCAATAATATTGTGTAAACTAGCCCACGCCGCCACCTTCATCGCGTTAGTGTTCGAGTCGGTGTTTTTATTTTCCAGCACATCGACCCGCTCTTTCACCAGTTCTTGTAATATGATCTAATGAAGCAAATATTATTATAATTTATGCGTAAGTAATACATAATAAACAGGCACATCAAATAACAAGGCAGAAAGGACTTAATCATTTCAATGATATCTGAAATTTTTAACCAAGTAGCAACATTTTCATTTATTAATCTCTTATAGCGACACTATAGTTATCGAAGGTTTATAGAGCAGTTATGAATACAATATTTCAAAATACTTATGATAGCGTTATGAGACGTTTTAACTAATGTACGCTATAAACCTTCGATAAGCATTTTTTATGAATAAGACTGTTAGTTTATAAGTTTTAGTTTTAGTTTTACTTAAAAAATAATCCTGTTTAAAAGTGTTAATATTAAAATAAAAAAATATATAAACTCAACTAAAATAAGTTCAAAATCTCTAATTCGTATTCTAAAATGTCACTCAGCTGAATCGCGATTTATCTAAAAAAAAGGTATAGACAATCGGCCAGACAACCTGCCAAATTTGTCAATGTGTATACAACATGGAGAACACGTAACGTAAATCGAGGTTCAGCTGAGTGGCATTCTAGAATACGGGCCTAAAATTGAGTTTAGCCCTATCGAATGTCCTTTCTTATTCTGAGAACACACGACTTACCTAAAATTAGTTTGACGCGATCAAAATACGCTAAGTAACTTAACTTAGTCCTTTTTTTTAGTTAAACAATATTCTGTTGTACGTTTTAAATGTCAAAGATTCACTATAATAAGAAATGTCACACTAAAATTAGACGCCAGCACAGAATAGATAATAGTATAACGCCAGTCCTTTTTTTAGGTAAACTGTATTCTGTTATACGTTTTAAATGTCAAACATTCATTATAATAAGAAATGTTACACTAAAATTAGACGCTTTAAGAAAACAAGGTTAAGAGTCAATCCCTGGGGAGCGCAGTGGCCATCACCCATGGTCTAGGCGAAGCATATTATTGTACCATGGCCATCACCCATTCTGTTTGTCCCGCTGTCGGAGAATCTTCCCCCTGGACGGAACCTTGCCTGGACCACCTAGTGCTTAAATAAACTCCGGACGAAGGCCCATCCCACCGACAGACGTGCCACTTGCCCAAACTAATGTGTTCCGCGAGAACGCTATCGGGGTGGCTGCACAAGTTATTACGAACTGATGCTCTGGTATAGCGCTAGTAGATTCAACTGCTTTGACAGGGAGCACAGGTTTAATTTCCGCTCAGTGTAAATATTGGTTTGCATGAATATGTCTATTTAAATTACTCTGAATTAAATGTTCCATATACAATATTCAAGGTACTTTCCCTCCATGTGGCAAAGCCGTGGGATGGCCTGTTTAGTGTGGTATATCAATACAGTAGGTATAGCATGGATGAGGCCATGCGTAGTGGAAAAGCCGGAAGCAGACCCTGAACTCCAAGATGAGAGCCCAACGCGCGCCCGGTACTAACGCAAAGATAGCAGCCGGGATGAATGTATAACAACAATTATTTGTTGCCTGCTTACCCCAATGGGAAAGAGACTTGACTGAATATAGATATTAATAAATGTGGAACAAATCGTTATTTTAGGGAGCAATTGAACTTGCGATTATAAGAATAGGATGTATCGTCATCACGGACATAGCGGTTTCCCAGTTGCATTCAAAATTTTTGATTGTTACGTCAAATTTGTAGTGAACGACTGCCCTCTGACCTTTGGAGAGTAAAGCCTGTGTCAGAGCCTCATCAATCGTTTAGCGAGTGCAATGATTAGCGGGTGAGGTTATCTTGGGACCCATAAATGTGGCTGCTGCACACCCAACATTATCATCATCGTCTCCATCGAATCTCGTTCATGAGCGAATGTTTGAACTTTAAACACTTGCTGTTGGACGAGATTCGATGGAGACGCAGCTGGGGCCCACAGGCTGGGTTAGGTTATGCGAACCTTTTTTTTTTTCAAAAGAATATTAGCAACCGAAATTATCGAAATTACTAATATTCCCTCTAACCCCTCCAACTAAGCTTAATTGCTTGTGCTAGGAGTGGTTTCACGTCGGTAGTGTAATGGCCAGGAATCGAACCCGGGACCTCTCGATCGTAAGGCCGCCTCCTTAAGCACTAAGCCACCGACGCTTAACGCCGACCTTATGGGGGCTCATACACAATAACATTGTATTGATGTCTCGACGCGGAAAAGACGCTACGTAATTCCTGTCCAGTGTAGCGCTGGCCTTGGTGACGGCAATTATATCAAAAACCGATACTATAACCGATATTATAATCCGTTTTTGTCTTCGCTCCCTACGTGCGGTCCGCATTATCGGAAATCCTGAGGTCACGAGTACCCTCGAGTCTCTGCAGATGCGTAGAGATGTTGCTTCCTTGGCAGTTTTTTACCGTCTCTACCATGGTGAATGTTCTGAAGAGCTATTCCAATTAGTCCCACCCTCCCCCTTCCTATACAGGACGACACGTGCAGGACTTAGATGTCACCCCTATACGGTGCAGAACATTCCTTCAAGAACCAAGCGGTTCGGTGACTCTTTCCTTTGTCGCACCATTAAGACCTGGAATTCCTTGCCAGCTCACGTGTTTCCCTCTTCCTACAGTCCCGGGTCCTTTAAGCGGGGCGTGAAAAAGCATCTGATGAGGCCGTCAAGCTGAGTGCCACCATTGTTAACATGGCACGTGTATATAATGGTGGCCCTCTTTCTTGAGACTTAACCTTCAGCTTACCATCAGGCGAGGTAAAGTCAAATTAACGTGTCCTATTTATAAAAAAATAAATAAAATAAACAATGTGTCAGTTTGCAGCATTGGCGTCACATTCATAACTGTTTTCATTATTTTTTAAATAGCAAGCCGTCAGATTCAGATGACACGAGATAGGTATATAACAAACGGAGCTTTTGTTGTTGACAGCCTCGGTGGCGATATTTGTATGCATGAATATAGGTATTTGCATTGTTCTGGTCGTGCCCGGTTAAGCCGTCGGTCCCGGTTGCCATACTAACATCTATGGCAGTCAAAAATCCAACGACTGGTCTAACTGCAATGTTTCGATATCGTTTATAGGTTGTGGAGGACAGGTGGCAGTCGCTTCACGTATATAGCAAGCAGCACATATACTTAATTCATTATGGCTTCTTAATGGCCCCCTTTATCCGTATCGAAGCTTAACAAGTAATGTATGCGCTGATCTACTGCGTGCATCTGCAGTTGCCGTATGTGGTCTGCTTCAGAATTATACCTTAAGCAGAAAGTAATTACATTTATAGCATTTATAGAGTATGATTGGCCGAGTGAGAGAAGCGAAGGAGGGTCTCCGTTTCTATAAGCTGGCAGATGTAGCTTTTATCCGTATCCATGTTGGTTTGTCAGTTCCGGTCTAGAGGGTTAAGTTTTTAACCTGTTTTCATCAAAGGTGGCATTACATGTTCTTTGATTTAAAAGTCAACTTTTGTCGAGATCTTTTTTAATGGGAAGGAAAATGAGGGAGAAAACGGGGATTGATTGCTGTCAAAATGAAGGCCAGGATTCCGCACAGGTTAATGTGTGAAAAAAAATTATGCATCGGTAAGGGTATCTTCGATACAAAAAAAGGCTGATGAGGAAGGGGGGGGGGGGGAGTTTACTGTAGCATTGTTTTTAAGAACCGATCGTCATTTTTTTGTTGATACATCCAGGACCGTTTAAAATAACACACTGTTGACAGAACTACTAGTACTTAAGTAAGTCTAACCCTACTTCTCCAGCCCGTAATCGATATTAATATACAGTACTTACATCATAGGAGGTTCACAAATCATCCGACGCTACATTTTTATATGCCGGATAACCCATTTACTGGATAAACAGTGCTGTAATGTTTACGTTTTATGAGTTCGCCGTTAAAAAAAATTATTCGATGTTTGCGTAACATTTAATGTGATAACCAAAATAATGCCGAGCGTTCCATTGTCATCACTGAAGCCCACACGCATCAACACTATTTCGGACACACTTCGATAATTTTACGTTCTAACTCACATAAACTATTTTTAATAATGTGGGAGAAACGACTCAGATATTGTAAAACTCTAAACAAGACTAATTTTGATTGATTTTGCCAAATCAGTTAAAACACAATGTTTATACTAAGGCACGTATTCTAGAGTGCTACTCAGCTGAATCTCGATTTATCTAGGAAATGATTGTATACACATTGACAAATTTGACAGGGTGTCTGGCACATTGTCTATACAAATTTGCCTCAGATATATAGCGATTTAGCTGAGTACCGTTCTAGAACATAGGCCTAAGTGCTTGAAAATTGACATACCCATCCAATTGAGCAGTTCGACTAGGGAAGTACCTCCGGCCTTCTGAATACCACGGCCATAATAACCTCCGTGTGTCCGGCGCGAGTAGGGAAGACAGAGTACACTAGAGAGATTTTGTGCTCTCAGTGGGAAGACCAAAGGCTTGTCCTGTTTTGTCATCTACACTGAAGGCACAGAAATTCTCTGTGCTTACAGGATCGGCAGCACGAATGTGATTTCCGTCTATAGGCCACGATAACCACTTTCCATCAGTTGGGCCGTATGCTTGTTTGCCACGTAAGTGGCATACAAAAAAAAACTTATTAATAATAAAAATTTCAATATCATAAAATATCCAATGACAAGAAAATCATAAACCTATAAGGTTCGAGTGGTTGTCAACGGTAAATGATGATGAGGATGACAGACTACGGCATACTTACGTTTTTTAATATACATAAGTACATACTAGCAGTGATATTCTGCGATAATACTCAATCTAGATCCAAAGTAAGCAACACTTAACGAACTCGTGATAAGGGATTTAGAATGCAGACATAATATACTTATTTTTAGATACATTTTCTGTAGTAAATACATAAGAACTTACATAGAAACTTATCGTATTTGTTTGTTCTTAGTAACAGTACGGAGGTTGAAAATTTACACAATGGACACGAACAGGCTCATTATTATTACGTAAGACCAAAAATGTACCTATTACTATTTGGGCTGCTATAAATATTTACCTATACCACCTATAACCAGATAATGAAATAGGCCCCGTAGGCCCAGGTCACCTTCACCAGCAAGCCAGTACACATGCTCAGAGGCGTATTTATAGATTTGACGCCCCGGGCCAGTTAGTTTTGCTACCCTATTGAGTGCCGATATACAATTTATGCCACTGTCAAGCAATGATAGCTATTGTAATACGTGGTCTAGTTTGTGCCACGAAGCGAATCTGAGTGGCACAATAGATCAGCACGAGTATTACAATAGCTGTTTGCGGCAGTGGCATACAAAACTAGTAATGGCTATACTGTTTTGTATGCCACTGCCGGCCATGGAATAAATAAATACAAAAAACCGTCAATGTTGAACTTGAATAGCGCGGCGCGCGCAGTGTTGTTTTGTTGTTATAATCCCACAAGTGAAAGGCAAAGGCAATTCATCCATACAGCCTAATTACATGGGATGTTTAGTCGTGACGCCAATACGCGCGCTTTTTGGCATAATCATAATATTATGGCATCTAAAAATCAACATATTATGTTGATTTTTTGATGACATAGCCATTAAAAAAAAATTAAAAGTTTCATTGTAGTAGTAGTAGTAGTCATTGTAACATGACTTGACAGGAATGAGTACTATCGAGATATGACTTGTGGTTATGTATTAAGCAAATTACCAAATGGTCGTACAAAAGTTTTTTTTTATGAAAAACAATCATGAAATAGATTACCAGAAAAAAAATAGAATTTTGATTGCTATCTGGTGTAAAATAATCCGGAGCATCTTTCCGGGTCACCCGGGTGTAATCTTATGGGCAAGCCTCTTATGGAAAAGAGAGCGAGCCAAAAGGTACGAACTTCCGAACCGCCATTAAATTTGGTTTGAGGTATAATTTGCGTATAAAACAACAATATTGTTGTATTATACGCAGCAAGAAACTGTTTTACAGTCTTTATCTGCAAACTATCGAAATGACTGTGAAAGAGTCGTCTTTTGAAGATTTTGTGCATATTTGGTATTTATCCCGGGAATATGTTCCTGCTGGTCACAGGAACGCAATCAGTATTTCTCGTGAGCGGAGCTGCGGACAACAGCTAGTAATTATATAAGTATTGATTTAAAAAACTGAACAGAAAAATTGAGTTTTACCTTTGTTCACGTTTGCCGCTAACCTGAGCCCATTGGGGTGGCTCAAAATAGAGGTCGGCAAAGAATTATTGCTGGAGGCTTTCTAGCGTTATTGACCTTTCTATCGTATGGTGCGAGGGAAGTGACTACCATGGGCCTCCACTAACCCGGAGCCACAAGAGACCAAGGAGACGTGTTGTTCATTGTTCACAAGGCGCATACAATCAAAGGCTTTCAATTAATCGCCCTAACTAGAAGATAATGCTACCAAAGTCACTTGGGTAGAGCAATAGTTTGCGAAGACGCTGTTTTAGAGCACAAAGCTAAAAGCACTATTTCGACACCTGGCAGCACTCTGGACACCAAAGCTCTCGGATTCCATTTTGAAGGATTATAGCGTATGCCTCGACCAAAGACGGTTTCCGAAAATATGAAAATATGACTACGGGAAAACTGGTCCTCATCTGCGAAGCCATCGCCCGCATACAGTCTCATTGTATTGCTCGTCAAGGTGGGCAAGCTTTTTATAAGGAATCGATGTGGTAAACGATCAATTCTGTTATCGTCAGAAGTATCCCGGATGCGAAGCCCTGGTGGAGGTAGCAGTGGTGCGGTGATTTGGTACTGATAGTGTATATAATTGCCAACTTTTTAATATCTTGCCCTGGAAGAGCTGCACTCGTTAATCACGGCAGTCTTTACCGAGAAGGCCACAACCGGAGTTGCGTATTTGGTGTTTGGGTTTTGAAGGAAGGTTTTTTGGTTTTGGTTTGGCTATCCTAGGGCACTAGGTCATGCCTACATCATCATTAGCTCCGATGAGGTGATGGGATTCAATGGGTTTTCACACGTCTACGCTGACGACACCCTTGTAACTGTACAAAGTCTAACTCACCGTGATACATCTATGAAGGCCACGGCTGTAGTTATCCAAGCCACTGGATATCTTCGATAAGATAGGTCGTCTTGTTTTGACCCGGGAGAGGCATCATGGTAGCCTCTCCTACCGCATGAAGTAATGCTCACCGATTAAGTAAGTTGCTGCGTCATAGAGGTCGGGTTACTTCAATTTTAAGATATCCCCTTCGGGTGAAGCAGGTGTCCCCATTGAACCCCAGAAAGACACGTGTCCGCACTACCGTGCCAGTCGGCTTCTATTGGGATGATAAGCAGCCGCACCTGTTACCCCCATACTTGCGCTCGGAACACCAGCTCGCCCCTTATCTTTTCTCTACTGTGCCTTCGGCTTATGCATATGTGGAAAGCCTTGGAGCAGCCTTCTGCAGGGTTGCTCCCACCTTGGACGAAATTGGCCATAGGGGCCCCTGCTTGAGCCAGGCGCTGCCGCCTTCGTCGCCCAAGGTGCAGTGCGTGAAGGTTCTGGATCAAGCGCCCCCGCCCCTTTACAAAGTACCTAACTATAATAAATACTCATTTCTTTTTTAATGTCATTTAAAATCAAAATTGTTGCTCAAATAAAAGGCACCCATAGAAGGGCGCTTGGTCGCCCCAAGCGCCCTTCTATGGGTGCCTCTTACTTGAGTAACAATTTTTATTCACTGCCCCTCGCATCCTGCCGCATCGGGGCATGGCCCCCTTGGCCCTAGGTTAAAAAGCCACTGCACCTGCTGATTGCTAGACGAGGTTCTGGCGCTGGCAATCCTATCTTTAGTAGCCAGTGACGGCTAAATAAAAGCCGTACAGGCCATACCAAAAGGAAGTCTATGGAACAAAGAACAACACTCAAGAAGAAACGCAGACCATAAAGATGATTAAACGTAACTGCTCAAAACTGTTATGCACTTTCCTACCTATAGGTACCAGCCTGTAGGGTAGGCGCCTACTTCCCATCGAGCTTGAATCTGGGCAAAGAATATAACCGAACTATCAATAAAGCCTAGTACATTATTTATCTCCATCAGGGCAGCCAAATTGGAGAGTCCAATCAAACAATTCAAAAATCCTGCCGCCTTTACCGCCCTCCCTTACATAATTATGTATATCAGCGCCAACTACATTTTTTATAACGCTATGCGAAAACAAAATGTTTTACGTCAGCGCCACCTGTAAAATTTTAGTATGAACTACTTGACATGAGAACGCTGCTGTCCTAGAGTACAAATAGATAGATAGATGGCGCTTTACAACATGCTAATGCTAGGTTCACTTTTCGAGGAGGATACAAACTGTTTGGCGCCATCTACCCATTATATACCATACTACTTGAAGCGCCATCTATGTACCCTCACTTTAATACTCTATACTTCTTACCTCTGCTATTGAGTACTAGATGACGCTAATAGTTTAGTATGCAGCAATAATATTGACTGGTTCAGTACCCGCCGTTTTCATATTTACTTGCTAAACTATGTAAAACCTATACCTACCATTTATTTCCGTGATACCAGCATTACATAAAAAGACACCATCAGCACTGCGGTTTTTCTCTCTTGGGACTTTTGTGAATGATTTCAATGACTATACAAAACTGGTTGCTGCCTATTTTATTGTCACTGTAGGAGCAAAGGTGTAAGCGTAACATATGTATATATCCTACCGGACCCGCAGGACAACACAACTAAAATGCTGAACTATGACGGACAAGCCCTCGACCCACCTGATTGACACCTGAAGTGGTTCCAAACCCACAACCCTAGGTAGATTCATGTTTTGAATAATAATAATTATTGTCTAATTTACTCGTATCTACCTACACGTGATTATAACAGAGGCAAAATTGCCTCTGGCTCTACTAGGTCTTACCCACATAATAAGTATTTATAACTTACTAGCTGATGGCCGCGGCTTCGCCCGCGTGTAATTCTGATCCCGTTCCCGCGACGGCTTAACCCTTTGTTAAATTATTCTCTGCGTAAGAACCAACCCCGTACTAGGCATATTCTAAAAAAAGAATCAGGGAAATCGGTCCAGTAGTTCACGCGTGATGGCGTGACCAAGGGATACTAAAACTCATTACAATGTCAGTCTCTGCTGCATTCAAAGATTGCATTTTGGAGCCATGGATCCGTTACCCAATTCTTTATCTTGGCATGACTGCTGCCTGGCCCCCAAACCCCTAGAGGATAAACGCCAGAACCTCATGTTCATCAATATGTGTACCGGCCCCCCATACACCCTTCATAGCTTTTTAAACCTATTTTTTAATATAATTTTATGAATAATTGGCATAGTAATGAGGTATGGATGTGATAAAAGTGATATTTGGAAAAATATAGCCTTATTTAGTGAATTACGACCTTATACCAGTGGCACAAAGGTCGTATGTCATTGTTACAACCATATGCTGTTAACCATATGTTGTTACAATAGGTCTAAATAGACCTATTTATACAACGTTAATAAGTTAGTACGTGTAAGTTACGACTGTATGCCTCGTAGTATTTTACGCGGCATACCATCATACGTCTAAAAAAGACAGTCGTATCAGTGCATTGCACCAAAATAACATAAACATAACATAACAGAAACTTACGCCTATATCCCCGAACGAGTAGGAGGTGCATTACACAAAAATAAACACTGCAATAATGCTTGTAAAAAGACAACTCATAAATTTTAACTTACACAAACTAGCTAGCTCTCTTTAAAAGCATCCCTCTAATATATATTTTATACACAACATAAAATTTAGCAGAACTGCTCTCTGTCTATGCTTGAAAAATAAAGATTAATTAATAATAGATGATAATATAGTAATATCTAGCTGTTGCCCGCGGCTCCGCCCGCGTGGATGTCGGTTTTCCTGAATTTTCTTTGCTATAAACCTCACGGAGCCTGAGACCTTTCCAACGAATGCAAAACCGTGGAAATCGTTTCGTGCGTTCTGGAGTTATAGCGTCAGGAAGGAAAACCCGACTTATTTTTATATAGTAGATTATGCTTAGAGATCAACTTTGTTCCCATTTATTAAAAAAACCTAAACGCAAACAAAAAATTACGGTTTTCGGTTTCAACCCAGAACGCAATTTTTGGGATGAAGTCAGTCTATCGACTGTATTTTTTGTAACTTGAAAATGAACATAAAATTACATTACTGGCGCTTTTTAACCGACTTCTGAACAAGGAAAAGGAAAAGGTTCTCAATTCAGATGTTTATATTTTTTCATGTTTGTATGCGCAACGCGCATAGCTCCGTTATCTCTAGATGGATTTACAAAATTATTTTTTGTTCGAAAGAGGTTTATACTGAAATGGTCCCATTTAAATTTCGTAAAGATCTGATGATGGGTTTCAGAGATAGACCTCGGAACTCTTCAATACATATCAGCCGCGATTGCTACAATCGCATATTATTACAATGTCTATGCAATTTACATCATAACACAAAGCCTGTATCCTTTGAATGGGCACGCAGAGGTGTTCAGAATATCCAGTGATATTTCCGATTTTAAAATTACATTTGGATTTGCTTTAGGCTAGTTTTGAGGTATTCCTATATTAATTTCATTGGTTTTGGCCTTGTGAATCTCAGATACCCAAGTATCTGAGATTCAAAAAGCAACTCCACAAAATGCAATAGAAAATGTGAAATAATCGAGGTTTTGTCAGATTTATGACAATCCTGTGACACGGTAGGTGCATTGCTGTGGTCAACGACATGCTGGAATTGATTAAACTTGGAGTACAAGGGTAGACAACAGAACTCTTTAACGATATACAGCATGAATGTCTCGTTAAGTTATAGAGGGTATATTGTCGATCTTGTAATGCAGACGTACTTAACTACGGCTCCAGAAATGCTGGAATTCTCTAGATTTTGACTAAATAGGCAAATAATGGAGTTCCTTAACGACACACGTTATGATTGTCTCGTTAGGGTTATGGGGTTATAGAAGGAACGTTGTGTTGTCGTTTAAATCGAAAAAGGAAACAAATGATAAATTCCACAATGTATTGTGACAATGTCAATATGTGTTTTGGAGCTTTCGTGTTATAATAAATTTATGAAACGAGTACAGACACGAAATACTGCATCATAATGTATAGATAGATAATAAATAATAATTTCACATAAAATCATAATACCAACATTTTCATTTACCGATTAGCGATATGTTTGATCGATCGATTTTATGACGGGGTATAATCGGTCAATAACACACAATTCTAACCACATCTAATGACACAATGTGTCGCACGTCACACCCAATGTCACATAAAGTGTCAACAGCCAGAAGGGTGTCCACACTCCGGCGGCGCGTCCCTCCAACCACTTAGTTAAGTGATTGGATACCAGTTACCCGCGCTGATACCCCAACTTTTGGCACACAATAATGCCACTGTATTGCCAAACGGAAAGGTACCGAAGTTCGACCTTAGATTCGACCCATTAGTAACGGGTCACTTGAATAAAAAAGTTGTTTTCTTTTTATACTGACAGACGATTACACTAACTGAAACGGTAAAATAAATCGCTTGAGAACTTTTCTCAATTAACTTCAATTGACTTTAGTCTATGTCATCTTCCGAACGCCATTACTGGTTACTTCCAAAGGTTGCACTTTGAGGTCAGGTGTCCGCTCTCCTTTCTTTCCATGAATGTATTTACTTCCATGAATGAATTTACTTGGCTTGTATAGGTACTGTCTGAGCCTCCTATCTGTGATAAAAACCTGCACCAGAACCTTGTCCGTTAATTAGCAAGTGTGCCGCATCAGACTGTGCGTCGGTTTGAAGTATGTATATCTATTTTTCTTAAATTATATTTTTAACATAATAAATGAATGTTTTCTTTATGTTTCCAGGTAAGTTCATCGAAATAATTCCAACACATCTGTAATGGTAAGTTTAGTTATAAGTGAGCATCTAATCTGCAAGGATAACGAAAAATATATATTTGCTCGAAAGCCAAGTATTTTTAAAGTTCTTGTGCATCATCTTCTATAGATTCCTTATATTGTGAAAATCATTTAATAAATCTATTTATTGGCTAATTTTTCCATACCATATAACTTATAACAAGCTGAAGACTTTAGAAAACTAGAACGTAGCTTATATTAATTACATTACTGCACATGAAACGCAAGAAACAGATTTATTCATTTACAAAATTATATCAAAGGAACACATCACTGTAGATGAGAAAAGCCTTGTCTAATTATAACATCAATAACCATAATATTTTCAGTGACTATCTAAAGCCAGTTATATTATTTAGTACGTAATACACATACTTCTAGAAAATGTACTCACTGAATTGCATTTTATTATTATTCTTTACCAATAATGTAAGTCATTACTGGAATTCTCCTAAATAAGGTATAAAATTATCTATATTAAAGAGAATTCTAGTGGCAGCTTTAAGAAAATTTTAGTCTATTAGACTAACCGGGTTCACATCAGTATGATACTGGATGTAACTCGCATGCTCACTCTCAAAAACATTACCTTAGAATATTGGGTTGGTTATCATTTGAAAAACAATTCATTTAAAATTTTATGGTAGCGTTTCGATGTCGCTGCGGTTGCATCCAACAAAGAAACGTTCCTTTTCGTGACAGATGTCCTTTACAAGGGGCCGCCGTTAACATGGCGAGCAGACTGACAATGCCGACATCATGATAAACTGTGGACGCACTCCGTTACACCCACGCATAAATCAACGCTTATCTACTAGAGCACAGCTTAGATGATTTGAATTATAGTATGACTGACGTACATGTACAACTCGTCTACTTCAAGTTCGGACTTGACGTCTATAAAGTAAATGTGTTGTAGGTACTTAATAGCTGCCACGTTATAATATAACAATGTTCAGTTTTGCTCGTCGATTTCAATGTCTTCAATTCGAAAATTTTGATTTTGTTTAACTGAACCCGTTCCCGTTAATTAAAGAAACCTATTTTAGTGGTTAAAACCCTCTTCACTGTATTGAGTTACCAATGAAACATGGTTGGAGCACATCTTATTTTTATTTCTCACCACAAATTCATTTACATATTTGAGTTGACTTGATATTTTATATACTAGTTTATGTGGGAGACTGGTGCCCAAACTAGGAAAGATCCTGTATTTCAGGCCACCAGTGCAATCCTCATCTAGGGTCAGTCTATCTATAAAATTGGATCAAGTGAATGCACTACATTATTGACATAGCATTTTGGGTTACGTCGGGGTTAGTCTTTGGTTTTGGTGGTGTGTGTGTTACTGTGTGTGTGTGTGTGTGTGCGCGTGTGCGTGTGTGTGTGTGTGTTTTTTTTTGTAGTTTAGTCAGTTACTTTTAGGAGATCTTCTATACTGTCATAGTCTAGGGTGATGAGCCGTTCTCTGGCTTTCAGCCTACATTTTAATTTGGTGAGCGCGTATAGGGATAGTTTTTTTATTGATGGTGTTGTAGAGGCCTCCGAGGAAACAGAAGAATTGGTTTGTGAATTTGTGAGTTTGTGGTCTCAGTCTATAACGGGTATAGGTAGGAAAAGTGTATAATTATATTTTACTTATGTAAGAAAATACAGTAGTTATAAGTATTTAATTTCATTTTCAAAAAAGGGTTGACATAGTTTCAAAGTCTCTACATCCAACAAGATAGGAACAAAATGAAAAACTAAAAATGAATTACTTGTCATATAAAATCATCATAAGCCGTAAGGACGTCTAAACTTAGCAAAGTAAAGATTGAACATTTACATACATGGCTTTGAACTTGAATTCTTCATAAAGAAGTCGTGGTTAACGCACTTCAATTTGAAAAGTCTGATTTGTCTTATTCCAAAGTAAGCAAAATGACACCGAGCTCAAATGTTATTTTGGCAGACGGGGAACAGACACGACATTTTTTCATCTTTATAAAGATGTTGCTGTATTATATTCATGTTAAAAACGTATAGAGTTGATATATTTAAGTTTTCGTTTTTTAAGTTAACATAGGCCGAAAGTACATGGTCTATTTTTGAATTGTAATATACCTTTTTAACAGTAGGTACACGAATCGCATCACAAAATGCCAAGAGTATTTCAAGCAGTTATATATCTCACACATTAGTAGATACTTACATTTTTTTCAACATAGTCGGGCGAATACATAGGCTAGAAATTAACTTTTGAAATTTATTTATTAAGAAACCAATTTATATTACTAACTTGTCGAGAGCCAACTGCACTCACAAAGGCGCATCTCGCCACTCGAACGCGTATTGTTATCTTAGATACCTCTACAATGTCACACTCTTTTCGACTTGCCGGGCTGTAACATGGCTCACTTCAAATTGCAGTTTATTTCAAAAAGTCGGTCCACAATTCATAATTAAATAAAAGCTACCAGCTGAAATGGAAAACAAACAAACTCCTTTGTGGATTCGCATCGTTCCCGAGTTGATATTTTATATAGGTATCTGTGTTTCATTTTATTTAAGTAAAATCGTGGATGAAATCATACGATTATGGACGATACATTTTTAGTCTAAAGAATATTTCTATAACTATAAATTAAGATATATTAATAGGTAGAGAGCTATCTAGGGCGTTTACTCATGGTCTCACCAGTACGACCACGGATAATTGATTTTCTTCGTAGTTCCACTGTAATGCAATAGGGCTACGGATACGGATACGGGTTACCAGATGGAAAAATCAAAAGTCCGGCGAAAAAGCTTGAGTTCCATTGAAAAATCTTGAGATTTATTACAGGTTCACAAATTTAGCAAAAAAAGCTACTTCTGTTTCAAACGTCGTGATTACCTATTATCCTTTTTGTCAAACACTGCTGGCGCGTTGCACGTCGTATAATTACCACCCTAGACTACGGGATAGCTGCACATTCACAGATATTTTAAAAGAAAACATTCCGAAGTCTTTTGTTCAATATGTACTTAACAATTATTTTTCAATTAAGTGCAGGGAAGCTGGCGATATTTCAAAAAATGAAGATATTTTAAAATGTACCTATAAGTTGTATTATTCTAAAAAAATCCTGAGATTTCATGATATTTGTCAAATCCGGCCGCAATCCTGAGATGAATCCAAAAAACCGGAGATCTCAGGACAAATGCGGAGATCTGGTAACGGGTAATTGCGTGTTTTTAGACTCTAACGTAGCAATACGGTTTTAGTATGCGGGTAATCATGCACATGCACACACACATAATAGGTATGTGTGTAATATATTTGCATCGGTCTAGGTATTTCTTCGTCTATACAAAAAAACAGCTAGACCAATGCAAAATATACTCATGCATAAGACAAAGATTTACACTGATCAAGAATCAATTTCGCCGCCTCTGATGCAGCAGTAGGACGTTTTATTGCACTGTTGTCGTAGCTTACTAAAGCTATAAAAGTTGCACAGAAATATTTACCCTATTTCTATAGAGATGAAAAACGTCGTTTGTAATCTTGAACCCTATTCAAATGAAATGTTACGAAGGCCTATCGACACAGTACAATATTAGAATTCACTCGATAAATAAATTATGTACAAATACCTCGCGGCGGTTTATTGAGATACCAGTCTCAACATCACTGCGTATCAATATATTATTCTTCCTTTAAATTGGACCCACGGGCATGTAATTGAAATGAAACAATTCTCAATAGGTGGTGAAACTATTATGTAGCAGTATGAGTCTTAAAACACCTGCAGGCATAGGTCTATTATGTCGTATTAACTTTAATATCAGAAGGGAGTCACTTCACACAATTTGAAATATAATTAATAATGTATGTTTTATAAAAACGGATCTTCGTCCCGGTTTTATGACCCAAGACGTTTTGTATAAGAAAATTTCAAATATCCAGCAACTGGCCTGGTAGCTCAGCTGGTCAGAGTGCGTCCCCTGTAAAGGACTGATTGTGGGTCACGTCCCGTCCTAGATTGTGACATTTACCAAGTCAAATAATCTAAACTTAATACATATTATAAAGCTGATGAGTTTGTTTGTTTGCGTAGCCGAGGCAGGCCGGCTAGTATATCTACATACAAATTGAACAAAGACGCAGAACTTTAAAAAATTTATAAATGTGTCATTAAAACACAATTGTAGAACGTTAAGGCTCGTTAAGAAACTGAAATAAGTAGCTATTAGTGGGTCCGTCATTAGTGGCTTGTCGCCAACGATTATCGACGGAAAAATGGCTCAACGAATCTAATCGTCACTTCCTCCGCTCTTCCGTTTGAAGCACGCTAGTGTAATACTACCTTTGTAAATACCTATATTGTGTTGTACGACAACATTATTAGTGAACACTGGTATCGTGATTATCCTAACCGTCAACGCTGTAATAATAATAGATGTATACGGAAGAGAAATTATTAACCGTCAGTTTAATTAAACTCAAGTTTAGTCTAGGTAGTTTAATTTCGAGCTCAAGAACATTACTATATTTTGTTGTATTTGGGAAAATGTTTCCGACTCATGACATAATCAAGTAGGATAGTTCCTACTTGATTATATCATGATTTGGAAACATCGGTAACATACTAACATTGCAAGGTTAAGCATTACCAGTCAGGTTAGTCTGGGGATGGGGATGGGTAACCATTCTTAACACATTAAGAGCCCTCCATGTCTCGGAGAACACGTTTAGCCGACAATCCTGGTAGGTATATACCTAAATATCTCTGGCGTTCGTTACGGGTAGTTAGAGCTCTTAAAGTTCAACCAACTTTGATATCGCCAGTGGTTCGTAAAGGTCAAATCCGTCAGGTGGCAATCACTGCACAGAAAATATTGAAGTTTAGCTATTCCGTAGTTAGAATTAAAATTGAGGCCAACTCAGGAGGCAAACGGCTGGGATTGTGAGCTGAGATAACTAGAAATGATTGATCACTAGTTCTAATTATTACCAGTTTCTTTTCTTACAGTGTATGTCTAAATCTAATTCTAAAAAATATTTCTAGATGGCTGGGGGTGGAATGGAGGCTGCTGTAGCCGTGCCATAATCTTTTTTTCCGAAACGACAAAAAAATCACCCCTCATTTTAAAATAAAATTATAGGGTTACTTTTGCAATGATAAAATATATTGTGAATATCTTTCAAAAATAATGCATGCATGCATATAATCATGCCTTTATCCCCGGAGGGTTAGGCAGAGGTGTATTAACACCCATATTTCACTCATTTGTATTCGGTCCCACTTTAAGGGGGTGAGCCTATTGCCGTATTCCGGGCACTATTGTTGACTCGAGCCATGCATCTGAGGCGGAGTCAGGGCTGTACATATCTCGCTGATGTTAAAGTTGAACAGCCCTATCCCTTAGTCGCCTTGTACGACACCATATGGGAATAGAATAGAATAATACTTTATTTGTACACCATTTACATTAAATCTTACGAGTGAGATACACTTAATACAATTGTTGTACAAAGGGCGGCCTTATCGCCATAATAGGCAATATCTTCCAGGCAACCTTTGGATGGACTAGAGTTAGGTGTAAGAACAGGTGGTAGTTGGTGTGACTGGAAATGACAAAAAATGATATATGAAAACACAAACAAACATAATATATACACATAAACCTAATCATATACGTACATATATACATCTATACAACATACATACATACACTCATACATACACTCATACATACATACATACATACATATTTTATAATATACAACAAAGTGTCAGAATATTATGTCTCTCCAGATATCAATTTATTATTATTATTTAAACAAACTTTCAGTAGTTGGATAATTATATATATTTATAAGTACTAACGTGACAGAAAGTGCTCATGTAAAAGCTTTTTAAAACTTGTGATAGATTGTGCTCGTCTGATAGCAACTGGCAGCTCATTCCACAGACGAACCGCTTCTACGGTGTAGGATCGATCAAAGTAATTTGTGGAATGCGTCGGCATTTTCAGTACTAAGTTCTCCGACGACCGCAAGGACTTCGAATGTGTGTCATGTAGAAACCTAAAACATTTTTTAAGGTAAGTGGGAGCTTTGGGATTAAAAAGGATATTGTAAAGAAACGTTAAATTATATTCACGCCGAGTCCTCTAGATTATTCTTGAAAATATATATAACTACATGTAGTATCGCCTAGTTATAACCACTCTTGCACTAAGTTTAGAGAAAATAAATTCTTTTTTTTTTTTTTTTTTTTGTGGGTAGACATGTATTGTTTGTTACCTTTGCCTTGCGACATTCGTTCAAGCCCATTCGCATTCTAGTGCTCAACCACTCAACACGTTATCTGTTCTCGCACGGTTTATTTAAAAAATGTTAAAACGTAAAACGACTTATGAAGAGATATTGACCGTTATAAAAATAAAATACAAAGATTGGAGAAGAAACTTAGTAAACGACGAGTTAGTGCATCAGTACTGACTGATTGTCTTCATCATCTGATGAGGCCGTCATGCCCGAAGAGGATCTGGGTGCAGGTATTTACTTTTTGAATTTTTTAGTAATATAATGAGTGATAAATGTAAAAAAAAAAAAAAAAATGCATCCGGAGCAGTCGCTAGGGCTGTTCCACCGCATTATTAAACTTCTATAAAATGAGCTTGTACTTACGTAATTAAAACGTTTGCAACCGGAGCAGTCGCTGGGGCTGTTTCAACGTATTAAAATACGTCGGCACTTCTGCCGATATTATAGTTGATAGACACGTATCGACGTGTTCAATATATTGTTTTATGCAACCGGAACAATCGTTGGGGTTGTTTCAACGCATCAAAATAAGTAAAATTGGTCTTTTCTAAGAAAATATTTCAAAACAAGTAGCTACCCACAATGTGGTAACACAAATTATTTTATGCAATCGGAATAGTCATTGGGGCTATTTCAACGCATTTAAATAAGCTATCAAAATTATCATACACGTGATAATCTTCAGATACTCCAGCTCTACGACCTGATGACTGGTTATTAGACTGGCCTGAAGATAACATGCATAACTCCAATGAATCAATTGAAACTTTGCCAGGGCCAAGTACGGTTTCTGAACAAAATGTTATTGTCCAAGATACCGATCCAAACACTCCTGTTTTGAATACAGAAATTTTGGGAGATGACCCTAGCATTACTAACAAATATGGCCCAGAAATTCGTACTGAACTTGCTAACCGCTTATTGCATATAATTAAAGAAGGCCTTACTAAGGAAAACCGAAAAAACCTATTGGCTCAGTGGTCAGAGCATTCCCCCTGTAAGGGAAAGATCGCGGGTTCGAGTCCCACCTGGGCATTCACTTTTTCCTATCTTTAATCGATTTGAAAAGTTAGCATAGTAAATGCTTCAAAATTTCATTCAAGAAAAAACCTAGTTTCAAAGTACCTCCCACCGTCAAATTGCATCGAAATGGATTCCCCTAAGTTAAATCTAGAAATTAAAGCAGTAATCACTGAAGCCGCGTAAAACGCGATAAAGGCATTTTAATTAAACAAAAACAAATGTACAGTGCTATTTTGGGTCTCACGGACATAATTAATTTTCAATTAAATGCTAAAACTAAAGATATTAATATGCTGCAAAAGTTGATGGACGTAAACAAGATTTTATGCGATTTGCAATATGCAGATTCTATCACAAGAATAAGAGATATGAAAGAGCATCTTAAAAATACCAAAATTGATACATATCTTTTCGGTAAAAACTTAGCAGAAAAATTAAAATCGGCCAGAGCCGTCAATAAATCTGGCATTGAGCTGAAAGATTCTAATAACAAACTGTTGAAAACATTAATAGAGGCCCTGCGAGACCTTTAAACCGCAAGGCTCCTCTCCAGGCGCGCAGGCCACCTGCGGGGACTGCGCTTGCGCCGATGACGAGCCACGAGCCTGCAGCAGCGCGCGGTCGGTATGCTACGCCAGCGACTCAACACCAGCCGCCGCATGCACTCTCATCGAAGAAGTCATCACGGGGCCAACAGTATCCCAACCGCCGCTACTAGACTCAGTTAAGTATGCAGGCCTTTTATCTCAGTTCCATCATAGGTGGACTCTTATCACTGATGATCAGATGGTGTTATCATGGATTAAAGGGTATAGAATACAATTTGATTCGCCTGTTGTGCAACATGTACTGCCTCATAAAGCCAACTTATACATACAACGAAAAGTTACACTATTTAGAAATTATTAAAGACCTAATCAGAATAGATGCTATATCGCAGTGCTCCCCGTGTAAGGGTCAATTTATATCGAGCACCTTCTTAGTGCCAAAACCATACGGCAAAATGCGATTTATATTAAATTTTAAAATCTCAATAAATCATTAGAACTGAACATTTTAAATTATGGGATTTAAGAACTGCATTAAAAATTATAAGATATAACTGCCAAATGGCATCTATTGATCTCAAAGACGCTTAATTTTTAATTAAAATACACAAAGACTCTCGAAAGTATTTGAGGTTTATTTTTGAGGATCAAATGTTTGAATTTAACGTTTTACCGTACCGAACCCGAACGGTTCAGGGGCCGTTACAATGTAAATTTTTGGGTTTGATTTTGGATTCACACAAGTTCCAGGTTAGGTTACCATAAGATAAAAAATCGAAGATTAAGACTCAGCTCCAAATCTTTTCAAAATGAAATCGTTGTTGAATTAGAGATTTTGCTCAATTGCTAGGGTTATTAGTATCTTCATGCCCAGCTATAGAATACGGTTGGCTGCACACGAAAGAAATGGAACGCTGTAAATATCTCAATTTGATAAACTGTAATGACTATAACAAATTTATGACATTACCCACATCACTCCAAGCTGTTTTCATTGGTGGTTAAATAAAATAGAACATTCAGTCCATCGAATTAGAGTTGACGTTTATCATGTTGAAATATTCTCTGACGCCTCAACGACGGGGTGGGGGGGCTGCCTGTGAAGGATTAACTGCAAGCGGCCAGTGATCTACCGTGGAAAAAGGAAAACATATTAACTATTTAGAGCTCCTCACAGCCTTCATAGCTTTAAATTTTTTTTTGCAAATCCATATTTTAATGGTCAAATACTGCTGCGCATTGACAATTCAATAGCAGTTGCGTATGTTAATAAAATGGGGTGCATCCAATATCCACATCTAACGCAAATAACTCGTGATATCTGGAACTGGTGTGAGACCAAGAATCTCTTTATTCTTGCTTCATATATTAAGTCAAGTGATAATACTATTGCAGATTACGAATCACGTCAAAATCATCCAGATATCGAATGGGAATTATCTGGTTGGGCTTTTAATACTCTCACAAATTACTTTGGAGTCCCAAACATAGATCTTTTTGCAAGTCGCATTAATCACAAATGTGATACATATATTTCGTGGCATCGCGATCCAGAGGCTTTTGCGATAGACACATTTACAGAATCATGATCTGACTTAAATTTTTACGCATTTCCACCTATTTCAATTATCTTAAAACATTGACAAAGATTATTACAGATAAAGCCAGAGGTATCATGGTCGTGCTTTTTTGACCGACTCAACCATGGTACCCTTTGTATAGATCTCTTCTCACAACAAAAACTGTAATTTTTTCACCTAAAAGCAATGCGTTGTTATCTCATTCTAGCTCGCGTTGGATACACGACTCGATTATCCTGGTGGCAGGAATATCTTTAGCGTCAAATTCCATGAAACAGTATAATGTATATTTGAAAAAATAATGGGTTTTTGTTAAACGAATTCTGCAAATGTTTACGAGGCATCTGTACCAACTGTTATTTATTTTTTAACGAAGCTCCTTAATAAGGGATTTCAATATGGCTCTCTTAATTCATATAAGTCAGCTCTGTCATTAATTCCGGGACCAAGTATAAGTCAGGATGATAGGTTAAAAAGATTCCTCAAGGGTGTTTATCGACTAAAGCCACCAAAACCTAAATACAGCTTTACATGGGACACCAACCTAGTCCTAAACGAGCTATCTTTATGGCATCCTAACGATGAACTTAGTCTAGAAAAACTAACAAATAAAACAGTTACTTTATTAGCTCTTTCAACCGCACAAAGGGTTCAAACTATTTCAAGATAAAGCTTAAAAATAAAATTAATAAAAATTTATTCCCAGCGCATCGTTATTAAAATTCCCGATATTTTAAAGACTTCTAGACCAGGTTCATATCAACCTATTATCAACTTGCCCTTCTTTACAAACAGGCTTGAATTTTGTCCGGCAACAACATTCCAATGTTACATAGAACGCACTACATCTTTGAGGAAATCTGAAGGACTATTTATTGGTATTAGACAACCCCATAAACCAGTAGGTACACAGACACTTAGCCGCTGGATAAAGCATACGCTCGGTGAATGCGGGGTCGACACGAGCGTGTTCAATGCACATAGCACGAGTCACGCCGCCTCGTCCGTCGTGCGCGCACTCACTTGGCGTAAATTTGGACACAATCAGAAAAACCGCTGGCTGGAGTAAGAACTCTTCGATTTTTGCCAAGTTTTATCATAGACCCATCCTTGATAATGATGATACTATTCTGGCAGAATCAGTGATAAACAGTTAAATCATTAGTTAAAATCTTGATTTCTGTCGTCACAGAATAGGCATTATGTTTTCTTTACTATTGAAGAAGCTTATTATCAATATTTTGTATTTTACATCTAATTATTGTAAGAATAATTATATTAAATATAGTCAGTGAAGTAGTCCAGTACTGCGTATAAAATTACTAAATACTGTTTCGTTACGTGATTATAAATATTACAGAGATAAATACAAATTACATAATAATAAACAAAACGTTTATTGATTTATATTCTCATTGATGATATTCCCGAAATACCCAATGTAAAATGACTCTCAAAGTCTACATGTAGTTATATATATTTTCAAGAATAATCTAGAGGACTCGGCGTGAATATAATTAATGATTAAACGAACTTACCTGTATGTGAAGTTCTATCATAATTATGTTCACGCCGAGTCCGAATAGATTATAAACCCACCCGCCCTATGCGGCCCATATTTATTTTACCTAATATTTCGGCGATACATCAATGATTTCTATAACTCTGGAAGAACTCTAAACTAAATGAGCTTGAACGAATGTCGCAAGGCAAAGGTAACAAACAATACATGTCTACCCACAAAAAAAAAAAAAAAAAAAGAATTTATTTTCTCTAAACTTAGTGCAAGAGTGGTTATAACTAGGCGATACTACATGTAGTTATATATATTTTCAAGAATAATCTATTCGGACTCGGCGTGAACATAATTATGATAGAACTTCACATACAGGTAAGTTCGTTTAATCATTAAATATGAGTTTTCCGGCGAAGGCGAATTGGAAGCCACTTGAGTTTTAAACGGTATTCTGAAACATGATCGTATTTGCGTTGGCCAAATATGAATCTTATACAAAAAATTTGAAGTTGCTCAAGTTTATCTAATTGTGCTTCTGTGAGATTTAGATAGCTGACATCGGCATATTCGAGAATTGGTAGAAGGAGGGCTTGTGCTAGCGCAGCCTTTGTTGCTGTGGGCAGAAAGTTTCGTAACCTTCGTAGTGATCCCCCTGAGGCAAACAGCTTGCGTCTTACCTCTTGCAGCTGGCGATTCCAGGACAACGTCTTGTCAAGGTAGATCCCTAGATCTTAGACACAATCAGATACAGGCACTAGTGTACCTTCAAATTGTATCAACGGCATAACGGACCAATCTATATTAGAGATCATTATGGAACTACCGACAACAATTAGCTGAGGCTTTGATGGATTAATCTTTAGGCCGTAATTTTTACTCCATTCACTAATATGCGCTAGATCCAGGTTCATTGTGTCTAATGCCTCTGATAGCTGGTTAAGTGGGGCCTGGCTATATATCTGTAAGTCATCTGCATACAAGTGGTAGGATGAAACTAGTTTTTGGGAGATAGAATTGATAAAAGGCCCAAATTCTACTCTGCCGGGAACCACGTGGCCAAAAATCCATCCAAAGCCAAAATAATAATTTATAAATGTATGTTTAAAAATAACAAAAAAGTAATCGCATTCAAATTCAACAATTACTGAAAAGTGAAAGCCCCTTTATATTTCACGCAACATAATAGTCAAAATATCACAGTAGATACAGCCACCTAGGTCCATAGCATAATTGATACATTTATGGACTATTGTAAGGTTCTGAGTTCGATGTCCTAGCAAGCAAAGTATTACTAAAGTTTTTTACTTATAATTTCATAACAGTATACCTTATCAGATTTGCACTCAAAAAAGTCGGTTTGACTGAGAAAATACCATCCTCAATATTTTTTCTTAATATTACTTACATGTATATAATAAACACATCAACAAAGTCTAGGGCACAAGGACATTTATAGTTTTTATTTAAAAACCCTTTCTTGTAATAGTGAGTGTTTTATATCAATAGAAGGGTATTTTATACCGTTTTTAATTTTAATTTTAATAAAAACATTCTCATATCAATTTTTTTTTTATGAAAGAATTGAATAGTGCCAATATTGAGTATTACAACCTTCTATCACTAGGCACAAAAATAACGAGGTAGTAAGAAATACAGTAATTAACTGTACTTTAAACGTTTTTAATAATCTGTAGGACCTCCTAAAGCATTAGCAACAGCTCGACAACGGCGTGGCATACTTAGTATGAGATTGTCAATCATCGTCTGTGGAATATGGCTCCATACACTGCGAAGGTGTAAAAAAAGTTGTTCTTCAGTGTTCAGATTTTCCAAAGAATCACTGAAAGCTCTTCTCCCAAGCAAATCCCAGGCATGCTCTATGGGATTGAGGTCGGCAGACTGAGCAGGCCATTCCAACGTCGTAATATCGTGCTCGCTTAACGCATTGACCACTACCCTCGCGGTGTGTGACCGTGCGTTATCTTGCATGAACATAAAATCTTGACCGAACTGCTGTCGATGAGGGATTACCATGGGGTGTATAACCTCCTGAATGTATTGGTTTGCATTGAAATTGCCCCGTATCCAAACGAGGTCGGTCCTTCCACCAAGGCGAATTCCAGCCCATACCATGATTGTTCCACCTTGGTAAGGATGAACTTCTTGCGGATTCTGGAGACGACTCCGACGTCCAGGAACTCGCCATATACGCACTCTTCTCGAATCAGGATGAAAACCGAAGCGAGATTCGTCGGAAAACAGAACCCGTGCCCATTGATGGTCGGTCCACTGTAAATGTGCGTTAGCCCACAACAAGCGACGACCTCGATTTCCACGTCGAAGAGCTGGAACCCAAACGGTCTGCGTGCATGAAGATTGGCTTCGTGTAGTCTTCTCCTGACAGTTTGATCGCTAATAACCACTTGATGCTGAGACTGGAGGCTTGCGACCAACTGACGAGCAGTAATCGTGGGTTGCCGCCTTGCGAAATTTTGCAAGAAATGATCTTGTCGCGGGGTAGTAACCCTATTTCGTCCCCTGTGACGTTCGGCAACATCCCCTGTAGACCTGTAGCGTGCCCATAATCTGCAAATTACGCTTGGTTGGGTGTTGACAGCATCCGCTACGTCGCGTTGAGTTCGTCCAGCTTGCAGCATACCAACAGCTCTTAACATCTCTTCGCGACTTAAATAACGACGTGACATGATGACTACAGTCACAAAAATGCGCAAACCATACATAAAAGACGTATTATTTATAATAAACGTTATTTACATTCAAAGAAAATAATTTTTATTTTGCCTCAGAGAAACTGCACAATCAAACACTTTTAAAAGTTTTCCCTCCATATTCGAAAATCATTACTTATTTAAATTTATTTTTAAATTTCGAACAACTCTGTAATCTACTTTATTCTATTTTTATTTATTTGCTGCCTGTTATTTGCAAAACAAGATTTACACGAAAAAAAAATTGGGGTCATCTTGTTCCCTAGACTTTGTTGAGGTGTTTATTAGTAATATTTTCGGTTCGATTATTTTCGGAAAATCTTATTAGACACACTGTTACGAAATTATAACTAAAAGATTGTAAAACAACAAACCTTCCTTTTTCCGAGCCTTTTTTTCGCTGTGAAGCAGTCCCGATGTCTTAAGCACCAAAGAAAACCTACTTAAAATCGTTCAGAGATACAGTCAGCATGAATGCAAGTAGCATTTGAAAGTATTTAGTTCCAAAACATTGGATAAAATAGACACATTAAAAAAAATATATAATTTGTGATATCACATGAAAACTCCAAAAAATACTTAATGTATATCACCCGGCGAAAGAACAGCCAGATTTAGTGAAAATTGGTTTAGAAATACTCATTTTTAGACCGGAACTCACAAATACACATACGGACAAAAGCAAAATTGGTCACCATGTCGAAACCGAGACCGTCTCACCCGCGTTATTGCTCATACCGTTGAAATATTTAGATAAATGGGAGTCCATGTTGCTCAGGTATATTGGAGCATTCCAATGGTGAAAGAATTTTTGAAAAAAGCTCAGTAGATTCTGTCTGATACTATAACCCTTAACAGCGCTAGCGTCGTCTATCAATCAGCAATGCTGTACCTACTGCTGTACTATACCTGTATACTGAAACATTATACAGGTCGACTTGCTAACATCAAAAAAGGCTTCTTGCGGCAATAGTGTCAGTCTAGACACCTGGTACGAGATTTCCCTTAAAAAGCTCCTTAAAATTTCATTCAACTGGATATTTTGTCATAATTTAGACTGTCGTTTCCAATTCTCTAGCCGAAGAACCTGTTAACGCTTTGTCCGAAGCGAGAATCGATACGAAACATTACAATCGCCCTTGTTGCCGGTGCACCAACGGCGCAGCTTGCTTAAAAGAAAGCTATAACCATATATCATAATAAATATAAAATTTCAAAAACAATCTTTAATACAATAATCTTAGGAATAAGGAAGTTATTCTTCGCGTTGTGTTATTATCAACGTTACAAGTTGGATAGCATGCGAGGCTGTACAGTGAGACTAAAAAAAATATAATATAACAAAATAAAAATTTGGACTAATTAGCGGCGTGTGGGGTGGACCGATCGATATTTGGCGACCGGCCGACGCACGTGCTCCTACCAAATCGATTGCTTACATGACATTCTAAGTATGAAAACATAGGGGTCATAAGTCGCGTCCCATAGGAAATGCAAATAGTTCCCTTACTTTCCAGGTGCGTCAGGAAAGTTCATGTTGCCTAGAAACGAAGAACAAACAACTTTGCTTCAAGAAAAAGAAACCTTGTGAGAGGACAAGTATATACGGACTAGGTATCAAACCTTCACTTGACTTAACTTCATGTAAAATGTTGGTAGTTTGATTCGTAACAACTCCTAAACAGCTGGAAGAAGTTGACTGAAATTTTTCACCCAGGTAAAATGATAACAATACAAACTAGATACTAGTAGATACCTTACAATATGGAAAAGGAATTTGAATGAATTATAATTAAACAATAGGCTAGTGTATTAAATGTTCCATGTGGAGTACCGCCGAAATAGTCACGGCTGACGGGTAGTACATATTTCGTTCAAATTGATTAAGATAAACAAAAGCTAATCAGCTCAAGCTGGACTCGAACCCACGATTTCTCCCTTACAGGAGAACTCTCTGACCTCTAAGCCACCAAGTCACAGTACCACCGAGCCACGCTTAAAGCTATCCAAATATTACTTCACCCTAAGACGGTTTTATAGGAGGAATTTGGACAGCTACAGTCGTCCCTCGGTGGCTCAGTGGTCTCTGTTAAGGAAAGATCTTGGGTTCGAGTCGGTTTTGATTCGCTTTTTCCTATCTTAAATGATTTGAATAGTTTGCATACTTAAATGCTCAATCAATAGTATTTGGTTACTCGTATATAGCATATCCTTTAAGATTTTAATTATTTCAAGAGAGATAAGAAATCAGTACCTTACCTTAGACAGCCTCTCTGCCGTGATGGTAGTACATTCAACTTCTACGTCACGGGGTGCAGGTTCTATTTCCGCACAGTGTAAATATTTGTATATGTCTAGGTATTTGCTTTGGTTTAGATATTTGCATGCTTCGAAGAGTACGTTAAGCCGTTGATTCCGGTTGTCATACGAACATCTATGACAGTCGTTACGGGTAGTTCGAGTCCTCAAATGCCTAAAACTGATCTAACTGCAATACTTTGATATCGCTAGCGTCAGGTATTCTGCGCAGTTTTATGTCGCCTTGTTTAATAACGCATCTTTATGATTTTTGGTTGAAACATCAAGGACATGCTTCCGGACAGATTGTAGGAAAAAAAAATCATGCTTCGTAGTGGTGAACTTCGTTATAAAAAAAATGAGAAAAAGTTTACTGTAGCTTTTTAAGCTCGGATCGTCTTTATTTTTGGTGAAACAGGGTTGTTTAAAATAAGACATGCATAATTTTTTAAATGTTTTTTTTTTAAAGATAGAATACCATACATAAGGTTTCCAGTTAAATTGCTCCTCAGAACACTTGCCGCGCTAGAGCGCTCTACACAACTGCAGAGGTTCAAAGTGTTTTTAACCTCAGGTTCACCAATGATACGAACTACACATCGCTGCAATCTAATGAGATATTATATTATCCAGCATATAACTGTACTAGTACTACGGACGACGTTCATCTCACATTGTTTGAAATATGTTTAATTAAGATTGGATAACAATGTATATTTTGATATCAATAAAGTTTTTATTATTAATAATCTGTCGAGAGCGTCTGGCTCCGCACAGTACCTGTTGTATTGTGCGGAGCCATCCCAAAGATGACAACAGTCACCCACGCAGGAGCTAGACAAAAGACCGCTGCTCTGGCGTGAAAAACTGTTTCGCCTTGTTCAGGACTCCGAGTTTGCGTGACGCTGTTTTGATGGTGCTTTCGATATAGATTTCATTGTTGAATTTGCAGTGATTATCCATTCCGAGAATGTTAATAAGATCCTAAAGTGCTAGCGGTGTATTTTGGAGGGTAGGGTGAGGAGGGAAGAGAGAAGTCTTGGCTGTGAACGCGCACGCTTGTGTTTTTTTGCATTGAACTCGTCATACATCTACACTCTACACTATAAACTCAAAATATACTGTGCCAAATTTAAAAAAATATTTTACCATTGGAAAGCAACATTCACCCTGAGTAACAAAGGCTATATTAGATTTCCACGGGAACGTTTTTACCACCCGTGCGAAGCCGGGGCAGATAGCTAGTTTTTAATAAATTTCCGAAAAAAAATTACATAAAATTTTTCCACCCGTGTGTTTTCATACATACCTACCGTTACAACTTACAACTGAAGTAATACAAACGTTGAAACGCACAAATACGCCCTTTACGGGGCAAATCTATCATTCCAGAATGTGTACTAATTTACAATGATTCCGTTATTATTTAAACTACTTACTTTTATACTAAAGTTCTCTTATATGCAGCGTTATTCCTGCTTGCATCCAAGACTTTTACTTTGGAGCATGTAGTTCACAGACTCCTTTTCCTGCTTTTAATTGCTTGCAGGTGAAGTTGATTTGGACCCGAAGTTCCTAGTGAACCACTATACATTTGTGACTACTAACTTGTATAATTATCTCTTACTAGTAACTCGTATAACTAAGTTTAGACCTCTATGCTAAGGCGTAGAATGCAGAATCGCAAAGGAAGCGCACGTACAAAAGCTGCTGATGAAACAATTGTATTTGTGGCAGTTTCCAGATAGTTTCTGTGGATACTCCCTCGGGTTTCACCCATAAACGCTAACGATGAGGGAGGCATATTGAATTCGAATCGACAAAAACCGCACAATATTATTAACCACTGTCTGTGTTGCTGGGGAGCCACTTCTGCCCTAGATTTCCCGTCATTTCGGGATCTTAGGGTTATACTAAACCCAAAGACCCCGATCCACTTTCCTTCAGAAGGGCCGAGTGCTTGTCAGCCACTTAAGTAGTATAAAAAAGAACCATTTATACCCCTTTCCATGCATTATATTACTGGCATTTTATTTAAAAGTAAACTATACATTTAAATATTGGACCTTTTCTGTAATTTCTGTATCTTTCTCACCTCATCTATTATATCCATCATTGTTGTTTCAGCAGATTCGACAGTACTCATCTTAGGGTCGTAAACACCTAATAACACAAAAACCAAATGTTTGTTTGTATATTTTATGCGTCGCCACGCCGCCGCTGTAGATACAGGTCACTCGATTGCGGCTAAACTTTTGCCCTCTTCGACGTTATAACACGACTAAGAGTTTTAACACTATTTTACGATTATTTTCCATGTGATGCCGAGACAAGTCTGCTGTAGGATACCTATACATAGCATTATTTTTCTTGGAATAAGGTTGACATAGATTTTTTTTAAATCACGTATATTAGGTATACTCTCTTCTTTCTTTTTACGCACTTTACGAGCTTCCTCTACTGCCTTAAATCTTTTCTGTAAACCCACCGATTTCGTCTTTTTAATAAAACACAGGTCACTCACACTCACCTCACCACAAGCCTCACCACAAGGCGCATGTGAGTATGCCTGCCTGCACACTCACATGTGTCTTGCTAGTGTGTCATTTGCTCAGTGCTCATTCGTCCTACGTGCCCAAGACACTTTGGTATACCCTTTCCAATTACAATATTCTCTTTTAGGCCACACGTAAAAAATAAAACGTTTCAGCAATATGTGATCAACACATTGCACGTGGAAAACGTTCACGATGAGTTCCGCGACGTGTGACAGCCTGCCCCGAGGAATACGGCAATCGTTTCCTAATCCCGCCTAGATTCTTGGCCTCTGACTTGTTAGAAAGGGAATCCTTACATTTAATGTGGAAAAATATGGCTTGCAACGCGATACATGAATTCACTTCTAGTGTTGTAATATAAAGTTATAGAATATATATTATTATCTTCTTCATGCAAACTGTAATCCCAGTTGCATAGAAAGCTTTCACTTCGGTGTCTAGGGTCCACTTTTTCAAGTCTAACTGCGGGTTTAAATGAACTTCAATATTTTTCGTGATGCGGCTCCCATCTGACTTTCACATACCTACCAGGTGTAATAGAAACGCTCCCGAAGCCGAAGGCCCCTGGTAGTACTCCGGGTACACTACATATTGACATAATTTAATTTTCGATTGGGTGAAAAAAACATTTTTTATTTTTTATTTTTTCCATTTTATTACCATTTTTTAATTCATTAGTAAGCAGTAAAAGTATTTATTTTCCCAGTTAGACTCATTTTGCTTGTGTGAAGCATCTGAAAGATATCTCTCTCTCTCGTAATCTGGCACTACTTGTCAACTGACTAGGATGGTCTGCGTAACTATTTTGCGTCCATGCCGTGGGTTGAACGCTGCTTTGAGCGTAAGAACTCATCTGAGAGCGCGACTGCTGTCGCCGGTGAGATCAGTCTATGCATGGAATATTATATCCCCTACACTGATGTCACCGGTATCCGCGGAGCGCGTCCTTGGTTCGGGCGCGAGTGTGCGGAGGCTGTTGATCACAAACGGTCTGCGTACCGCGCCTGGGTATGGGCGCGCGCTACGAGCGATCCAAGTAGCGTCCAACAGTAGTGTGCCTTCATTGAAGCGCTCCATCTTTCAGGTTACCATATCTTTTTGTTTCTTGTACATCAATTATTACAAATGGCGTTCATTTAAAAACTTATGATATTTACGGTCTGCATACATTTAGAAAAAAAGAAATGAAAATAAAATTTTACCTATTATTTATATCCTTTAATTAACCCAAAAACACCATTTTCCTGATAAAACTTAGCGTTTTGCAAAAAACCTGACGTCCTGGAATTTTTGAGTATTATTTTAGTACTTAGAACACCTAAATGCATATAAGTTAGTTGAAAATATCCATGCAGCATTTTTTTTGTAGACCTGTGTTAACCACGAGTTTACTCAGATAACTGATTGATTGATAGATACTTATGCTCATTGATGACGATGTCATAATAAACTTTTATGAATATGATAGCTAATGTATCTTATCATATAAAGATACTCCAAAAAGAAAATTGTATCTGCACTTAACAATACATCAGTTATATCTATACTAATATTATAAATGCGAAAGTAACTATATCTGTCTGTTACGAGTATGCGTTCATGCCTAAACCACTGAACGGATCTTGATAAAATTTGATATAGAGTTAGATTAGACCTTGAGGAAGGTAATAGGCCATGGTTGGTCACGAAAACCGACATCCACGCGAGTGGAGCCGAAGCCAACAGCTAGTTAACGACGAGACTAGATAAAATCTGTCTCTAATAGTGAAACGAAGTAAAAAACCTTTTCAAACTACGATGATTTAAGTTATTTACTCGAAATTATACACATATTTGCTGTTAACATCGGTGAAACAATACCTCTACTTACATACAATAGACGGGAGAACAAGTTCACCAATTTTATTATTCACACAATAAGCTTAGGCACAGAATAGATAATAGTACTGAGCGTAAGTAATCTAGACGACACAGCACTACGAATTCACGCAGCCTTCGGCCTGACGCATGGGCCAAGGACCCAATCATTAGACCAAGCGCGTTCAATTTCACGCTGTTGAATTTAAAAAGTTCAACTGTCGCATTTTTCGGTAACTTTTTAAGGATCCTCAAAGTCTTAGACGAAGCTGTAAGCTATCTAAAATGAAACTGACAAGACACAAAGCTCTTTTTAACATAGTCTATAACGATTTATTATATGTTTAGTTTTAAATGTGTAATATTTGCATTAGTAAACTTAAGATAATATCATATTGAACAGGTTAATCTGGCAGTTTCTTTATTTTTATCAACAAATTTGGTCGTTGAAGTACGTGTGTTGAGGAATATATACAATAGAAGTCTAAAGACAGACAACTTAAGTACACTTCTTCTTCTTCCTCCTAGCGTTAATCCCAGTCGCATCCGAAGCTTACAGCTAGGAGTCTGGAATTCGCTTTACCAGTCTAACTGCGAATTTGGCTGATTTTCGATATTTTCTGTAAAGCGACTGCCATGTGACCTCCACAACCCAAAGGCGATATCGAAGCATTGCTGTCAGACTAGTTGCTGGATTTTTAGGGATCCGAGTGCACGTAGTGACTGCCATAGATTATAGAACCGGGACTGACAGCTTAATGTGCAATGTAAATACATATATTCATGCATACAAATATTTGGACTGGGCGGGGGTGGAACCCGCACCTCCCGCATGGCGGTCGCGATCACTACCGCTACGCCACAGAGGCTGTCGACTTAAGTAGACTTGATTGATTGATAGATTAGATATTTTGGTAACAAATATCATAAACGTATGGCTGTCGCCTTAACATAATCCCAGCAAAAACATAAATTTGAAATGGGAGCCAAGTTCAATATTACGGTACATGCCTTGTTTGTTGACTCCAACGACAAAAGAAGTGAGATCTAAATAGGTGCCAAGTTCAATGGTCAGTCCTGAAATTTATTTATGACTAGCTGTTGCCCGCGGCTCCGCCGGCGTGGATGTCGGTTTTCCTGAATTTTCTTTGCTATAAACCTCACGGAGCCCGAGACCTTTCCAACGAATGCAAAACCGTGGAAATCGGTTCGTGCGTTCTGGAGTTATAGCGTCAAGAAGGAAAACCCGATTTATTTTTATATAGTAGATGTACGAGTATCTCGCAAGTCTCAATAAATAAGCCAAATTTGTCACATTTATGTGAAATCGTTTTTTAGTTATAAGGGGTTCCAAAGTGGCTCCAAATGGTTAGTGTAATATTACACACAATACTGCTCACCAGTTATGTCTTGAACTTGGCTTGACACGCTACCGCGTGTCTAGTACCTGAATAACGTGGTAACCATAATTAAACTATATTTCCAACTACTATAAACACATAACTATAAAACTAAAATATGTAACCAGAGTTACCTCTTTCGAAAAAAATGAGACTTTGGATCTACAGCAAGACCTCAAAGTTTATGGAGGCATCATTGGTATATATTGTTAATAAAGGGGAATGCCCTTCATCTTCGTTAAGTCACTAAATTATGAATAGGTATAGGTGTGCATACCGCATGTACCTGAATTAGGCAATCAGCAATATTCTTATCGTGGCACACGTAGAGGTATTCCTTATCCACTAAGGACAGGATCGAAAAAAAATATATATAATATAAACAGAAAGAAAACTAATATCGTTATATAAATTAAACACTCGAGCGTGACATAAGTCTCGCTCAGTATTATTTCTATGAAGTGTCTGGAAAACTGCACTAGTATCTAGTGCAGTTAACTGAATAAAAACGGATATCGATGGCAGCTAGAAGAGTTATCGCTAGAGTATGTAAACACATTTGATTTAACTGTTGTTCAACACTAGCTAGAGTGGATATAGTATACGCTGATACAATCTGCATATGTATTAGATATTAGGATATTGCATGTTCACTCAATTTTATGCGGCGGTTGGGTGCTCCCAACCTCGACAAGAAAGCCTGCACTGGACTGTCATCCGTCATTCAGCAGATGAGCCAGCTTACAGGTGAAGTTGATTTGACTCCGAACATAATTTGTAATAAAGGTTCTATAAATCAAACTCAAACAATCAAACTTACACAATAATACAAAAATATTTTTTAAAGATATTTGGGACCAAAAACCATTGTATAATACATTGACTTATGTGTTTTCCTGGTTACTTTTTTGTTCAGCCGACTAAATAGGTATGTTCCCACAGTAAATAGTGTAACTTAACTAAAGTTTATACGCACTGCTATAAGCCTGGCTTGAATCGTACAGTTCGTAGATATATATCACCTTAATGGTAGTTGCAGAATAATCAAAGAATCTAATCCAAATTTCTGTCAAGTTTTCAATCTACAACTTAAGACCGATTAAGCCACCCCATCGCTTTTAGATGGCAGCGAGGAGATTTTGCCCCAAGGGACGGTACTAATGTTCTGTCCTTTAAATGTCATGCCTTGTTGTCGTTCACAGAAACGTAGTAATAATATAATATGTCTTTGTATTTGGGATCGGAAATAAACACATCGGAACTTACGATAAAAATCGTATTAACTTGAACATGTTTCATTATTTGGGTCTACGTTATTGACGGAAAGGTTTTGCAAGCAAGCCGAGTAAGGAGGCGACAGTCTTAAAACGTCTGAACCCAATAATAAAATCATCTTCTCCTTAAATGATCTGTCTAAGTACCTAAATACCTAATTGCTAAACTGCTGATATAATTTATAGACATATTGTACAGTCAGCATCACTAAAATGTCGCTAACAAAAGTACTCAAAATAATCCAAATACCAAAATCCCAATTTTATATTGGTTATTGGAGTACTCAAATAGTTGTAAGTATCCAGAGTGGTCAAACTATCTTAACAATCGGTCTTCCAGTATTATCTATCTATCTATCTATTAGTGGAGTATTCATATCATATACACAATCACGCCGGTCGATGGTATCCAGTCAAGTATAATTTCAAAAAATTTAGACATTCATACTTTTCTCACTAATGGAAGTTGATAGTTCATGGCTTATGCAACTGTCAACTATGAAAAAATACAAAAGACATTGTCAATTGACACATTTTGTATCTTTTTCTTACTCATATACACATCCCTTATCATCCCGCCATTGTGTGAAAGGAATGGCTGTACAAGTAAGAAAGAGATACAAAATGCGATTAATGACAATGTCTAGATTTTTTGAAATTATACTTGACTGGATACCATCGACCGGCGTGATTGTGTATATGAATATGATCACACTACTAACTGACATAATACTGGAAGACCGCTTGTTAAGATAGTGAGACCACTCTGGATACTTACAACTATTTGAGTACTCCAATAACCAATATAAAATTGGGATTTTGGTATTTGGATTATTTTGAGTACTTTTGTTAGCGACATTTTAATGATGTTGACTGTACCTATGAGTTACATTAGAGGTATTCAAAAAAATCTATAACATTCTACACCACGCTATCTAGACCCATGGTAAGCATAGTTTAACTAGATTGTGTTATGAAATCTAGAATGCCGATGAACATGCTTAGATACTTTACTAATGGATATCGATAGCTTTAGAACACCTACAGTTGCCACACTGTAGGTATTCTAGGGACTGACTAGGTTCATCGGTACAGGGGATTATAATGCAACTTCACGAAACAATGACTTTGTCAAATACTACCAAGTTAATAAAAAACTCATACCTATATTGAAATAGTAGATTATGGTACAAGTGTGGAAAGTTGATGATTACTGCTGAGACGCCATTGAGACCTGAGCCGTCATGCGAGGGTCTAAAGAGAGCCGAAGACGGTAATCAACATTACCAAAGTGTATCATACGACGTTTTTCAATTCACTTGTGAATATAATGATACTAAAGTAGATATTTACCCTTGGCAGTTTTCAGGTAGTAAATATTCCATAACGTTAAGAACTTCAATCACATTATATATCAGACGTTGTACAGTAAATGTGTTTATATTGGGCGGTGTACTAGGTGCATAAATCGTTTTCTTAATAACTAGTACTTAAAGACATTTTTAATTAATAAATAACTTTAATTTCAACATAAAAAACTAATTGCGCAACTTTTTTGATACTAACAGACGGGCGGGAACAATTAATTCGTTTTTCTATGAGTGCCCCTGCGGCCAAACAGTAAAAAATGAGGGTTCCTTTTTTTGTTTATCGCATGTATAAAATGGTAAATTTACTTTTAAACAGGGACAAAACAAAAGTTATGCTTATTTGAGTGAAAGTTTTGTTTATTAAACACGTACAAAATCAAATTTTCTATTTAAATATAAAGTTGCATGAAATGAACAGCAATAGATAGGTATATTAATTTACTTGTTCTTATGAACACGATCTTTTTTGTATCGATTTTTTTTACGAATAATGCAACTCAACCAATGAAATTTAAAAATAATCTATTATCCTACTCGTGATATAATAACAATTAATAAACCACAGTTTGATTATAGGTATCGTTGTTTGCCTATTTGCGGTGAGATTAGATCCATTTTAGAAGCAAGTGAATTGAAAATAATATAAAAGTTAAAACTTCAATTATTTTGGTAAAACCATAATATTATATTCTCACATCAATTAGGATTCGAAAATGTCATGATAGCTTTTGTTGTGGTATCATCTTCCAGAAAGATAATGTGTGGGTACCAACACTAAGGACCAACACAGACTACCTACATAAAAAATAAACTAAAAATTAATAAAACTCCTGGAAAAAAACTGCAAGCCCTTGAAAATAAATTATGTTGGTTGGAAATATGAGTCGTTTGATGGCAATGCTAAAATCAAAATATTACTAGGTCTATTTCAAAGTTAATGGACTAACCAACGCAACTTATTTTTAACGTTTTGGAGGACTTTTTTGTAAAGAGGGTTTTTAAATTTTTAATCGATCAGCACAGTTTGCATATCTGATGAAAAAAGCGGATTTGTCTAACTGTCCTGCGATAAAATTGAAATTGTGCAACAATTGCTTATGGATTGTAACCGGAATAAAACTGAGCGCGAGGCTCGTTTCACGAATTAAAGGTAAGTACTCTTGATGTGGGTCTAATTCAAATTATGAATTATCCAATTTCCAAAGCATTCCAAAAATTATATCATCTGATTACAATAGTTCAGCAATGATTCAATATAGCAAATATAGCTACCTATACTAATCATTGTAGGACTAAGTCCATTAAGAATTAAGGTACGATGGGGTTGTCATATCCTTACTAGAGCAAAATCGCCAAAATAAATAAAGATAAAAAGTTACTCTTTTTAAATTAATCTACTAGTGCACATGAGGCGCTTTCAGTTGAGACCCCACTTGAGTATATTTGCAGACATTCGGCTATTGTTCCCCACTTTCAAACCCACAACTTTTAAACAGCTCAATCGGTTTTCATCAAACATGCCTAAGAACACTCACACATAAGTCACCTTTAGTACAAACCTTAAAAAAAAAAAACTAAATTGGCAGCGCTTCATCCGTTTGGAAGCTATGATACCACAGACAGACAGATACGTGAAACTTATAACACCCCTTTTTTGCGTCGCGGCTTATGGTACACACGACCAAAGAAATAAATCTACATACACCTTTACATACACTTGAAAGAGAATGTCAATTTGCCACGTAAATCGAGGTTCAGCTGAGTGGCATTCTAGAATTGGGGCCTTGGTGTATACTTGTTTCCATACATAGTGCTGTGTAGATGTTGTAGGATATTTATAGTAGACTACGGGGTCGTGCACCAGTACAGCATGCTCGAAGTTCGAATTTACCAGTATCACGAATTTAATTTACTTAATACCTAGACAAACGTATAATGAATATTTATATAATATTAATAATGTATCATTAGTATAATAATATTAATAATTTATGACAGCTATTATTCAGTATCCGTGTCACACTATCGGTGTCGGGCTGCGGCGGCATGATCTACAATAATTTACGTCCGCACCGATGCGATGCCCAACAGAATGCACCACTGTGTACTTTATTTATAGCACAGCTTTATACTCGTATCACATCCTGGATACCAAATCCGATACTTAATTGTATAATAAATTTTACAATAGTAAACAATTTAGGTCCATTTTTTAAAATAATAAAAAAAATAGATTGACGACCTGTGAAATGTTGCTGGGCCGGAATGGACGTGGACGTCGAAGAATCCAGTAGTATGGTGTATATTAGGAAATACTTATTTCTAATACTTTGCCTTTATCAATTATATTAGGAATCTGATTGTAAATGTAGAAGCACTGATCGTGACGTTGATAAGTTTAGTGTTAAGTTGAGACCTAAATTGATATAGATATTATCTACTATTATAATACGAAATATTTGTCGATCGTCTAGTATTTAAAAGCTATATTTAATATAAATCGGAAAGGCATTGTGTACTTATATCCTTTTTTTTCGAGTGGAAATAAATCCCCACGGTAACCCCCTGCCGGAGCCAGTGGGAGTGGTTATGTTGGACTCGAAACGACCAAAACTGCACGGCCGTTTTAGTATTACATCTTAAATTGTTTTTCTAATGTAACTCAATTTCAATATCATCGGATTGTTAACTAGAACCCGAGTAGGGTAGTAAAGCACGTCATCAGAATAAAAAAAGACGGGTTGCACTCTGGGAGTGCCGGCAGAAGTGAAAACATTTTCTTTCTTTCTTTCTTCGTTATAAACATAGAAAAAGATAAAAAGAACATACCATACCATACCATACCTATAATATAGCGCCAATCATAGAACCTATCACTAATTTTCTGTTAATTTTCTGTGAGAAGAAATTAATAAATTACAAAAAGAAAAAATAATCACAAAATGTAATAAATTACAAAAAGAAAAAATAATCACAAAAAGTAATAAAATACAAAAAGAAAAAATAATCACAAAAAGTGTCAGAAGGCCAGGATTGAACCCGGTACTATCTGAAACCATAAGGATTTAAAGTCGACTACGATGCTATTTATCGTATCTTGCAAAATAGACAGTCTATAGCTAATGTTTTATGACGTCAGTCATCGGTTACGGTTCAAAGGTCAAGGGTTTAACACTTTTCACCCATCCAACGCCGCTAAAGAAGTTTTCACTTCAAAAACAATAATTGAAACGGTTATGTGTCTAAACAACAAAGCTAATTTACTTTATTCCAACGAAAACTGGTTATTCTTTATCTTAGGTAGCATCGTTTCACCGCCCATCGCGAAGTATGGTTACACGAGCACTTTTTATTTATTGTCAGCGACTACGCAGTAGAAATTCACCTTGTATTGTTCACCGGTGCGTGAAACCATTTCTAGATAAAACTTTTTCGGTGTCCCAGCGGACAACTATTGCGGCCTTCACCATCAAGTTACACAAACTTGTCGTGAATACATCTTGGTTCGCAGTCGCTCAAACAACATATTTCAAGAATATTCATATAATATTATTACTATTCATTTACTGCACCAAGTTAAAAATAAATTACAATACCTCTGTGTTATTTGCTAATTTGTTATAAAATATGTCAAGTGGAATAATAAGAAGAATCCTACTATAATATTATAAACGCGAAAGTTTGTAAGTATGGATGGATGGATGGATGTTTCACAGTAAAACTACAGAATGGATTTTAATTAAACATTACAAAATATAGCTTATCCATCATAAAAACACATAGGCTACAATTAATAACGATAAACGATATTATAGCGATAACCGACATCCACGCGGGCGGAGCCGCGGGCATAATCTAGTAATTTTTTTTTTTTTATTTATTTCGGTGGTCATGTATTTTAAACTGTATAACTCTACACAACCACGAGATTTGCAACCTTAAAGAATATTTTGCTCGCTTGGCTCGCTCTTGCAATAGAGTACTGGCGCAAACCTGCAATACCCAGCATTAATAATGATAAGGAAGTATGGAGGAGCAAAGAGCTCATGGACTATTTTATCGGGCCTTATATGGGCCCGATGTAGATTTAAAAGCATCCTGGTTACGTTTCGGTGATCTCTTTGGAGAAACCGAAGGTTTTGTCTGAGAATTACTGATGAAATTGTAATGACTAACAACTACCGGAGATATATCCTTAAGGATGGTACGGTTGACATCTGTCGGGCATGTCACCTGCCCAGTGAATTCCTCAGGCATATAATCTCTAGCTGTTCTCGTCTAACTAACGGCGAGTACTTGCATAGACCCAACTAAGTAGTCAGGATTGTCCATCAGTAACTTGCTCTTAAATATAACCTTCTAGATTCGGAGATGCAGTATTAAATGTACGTGCCCGACCCAGTTCTTCGTCAGTTCGTGTCACACTGAACTGGGATCGATCTATCATCACTGCCAGGACTATTGTAGCCAATAAACCTGATAGACAGATCGATTAGTGCGCCGCACAATAATTATGGATGTCACCATTCCGCATGACGAGAATCACGCGAAAGCCGAAAAAGATGAGCAAATAAAATATTTGGATTTGGCTATTATTGTTCCGATATTTGTGTCGGTTCACGGACTCATTGCCTCGACCAACATCTTAAGAGGCTCTCGTTAGACAGTTGGGTCAAGGGCCTGATGTAATAGGCGGTACTCCTAAACACGGCACGCATCGTGAGGAGGTTCCTTTCCCTGAAGCCCTAGCCACCGGTAGCTTGGTCCTGATGCCGGAGGGCACTATTTTTTTCTATTTTTAAATAGATGTATTTTTTACATGTGTTTAAAAATATAATGTGTAAGCTGTTTTAAAATAAATAAAGAGGATACTAATAATGTATTATGTATAAAATTTTCCAATAGTCCAAACCACACTAGACACCTGTCAGATGATACCTCAATCAACATACAGCGGATATTCCCAGTTGACGGGCGAGGAACGTTAGTTTTTGCTAACAGTTTCACATTATAATTTTAAATGTATGTTTCCCTGGAGGTTTTGTGGCGAGATATCTCTCAAACTCAGGTGTTTAAGTGATAGCACACGTGGTGCATTGGTGAAGTTATTATGATAGCTTCCTCGTTAGTTCGCAATATCACTGATCACAGATAAAACACACAGATAAAAAAAACGCACGCACACACACACACACACACACACACACACACACACACACACACACACACACACACACACACACACACACACACACACACACACTCGCACCCACACACACACACACACACACACACACACACACACACACACACACACACACACACACACACGCACACGCACACGCACACACACACACACACACACGCGCGCGCGCGCGCGTGTCTTTATGCAAATAAGAAACGTATTGAGAAACCGTAATGGGTAATCAAGATTAATGTTAGATTTAAATTGATGTTGAATATGTTGTTCATTTCATATTATTTTGATGTTTGTCAACCTATGGGGGTGCGCAAACTGTTCATCCTTAACACAGGCTATTTCATAGCCTAGCTAGGAGAACAGGATCTCACTCCTTTATAGTCAATTATGTACAATTTTTGTGAATTATTTAAATTTATATGTTACGCCAAAGTTCACTCAGATGTACTACATTGTCAAATTTTTTGTTTTGTCAAATAAACTATTATAACTGATCAATAAATTTAGAAAGAGGGTGTATGGAGCCCAATTAAGGCCTTCGGGGCTAACCTTATCACACCTGCAAGCCGGTAAATTTGGTGATTGACGGACGAGGTTTTTCCGCAGGTAACGAGTTAGCTTAGGGGGTAACGAGTAAACACCAAATATCTTTACGTGTTGGTGAAGCTGTATCATTATTGGTTAGCAAAGATTAGTTATTTACAAGATAAAAGACAAATTCCGTTTGAAGTACGCATGCATTTGAGAAGGAGCGTCATAAAATCAGATTTTAGAACCGAGATGCTCTGGTACGGACACGAGAGGGACGCGAAAAAATTGGTGAACCAATTGCAGAGGTGAACGAACTATTCGAAAAAAAAAATTCAGTGCTGGCACTCAGGTTAGCTTATACATTAATTTGATAATGCCACACTTATTTCGTAAGTTAGAATCAAATACATTTCGTATATCACGGCGGCGCGGCGCCGGTGGTGTTACGCCAACACTCGCATTTATAAAAGTTTGTTTATCCCGTATACGTCCTCGGCGTTGCCGCACTAGAGCGACCGCGACCTTAGATTCACAAGTGGTTTTGAACCTCTTGGCCCAGGGAGATATTTTGCCTCCCTACTTACGTATATTTTACTGATTATTATAAAAATAATCGTGCTTGGGGAATTGTTCGGCACTGACAAAGGGTTCATCCTCAGCATTCTATACGTAAAATGATTTGGCAAAACCTATTTAATGATTATCTGAAAAGGGACAGAATAAGTATTATGTTATATTATCTTGTACGATGGTAGCGAAACCTTCGCATGTGAGCCCGTTCGCTTTTGACCGTTTTTATTTCATTTGTCAAGTGACTGCATGAATATACGGAATATTAATCAAACCTCGACATCTAACATGAATATTATATCTTGTCCGACAGAGAAGCGCTCCCAGAGAATTCAATTTAGATTATGCATAAAGTAGTACTTTATTAATTCCCTCGCCAATGACCTGCAATCTGCTGCAATCAAGCAAATTAAATAATGAGTTTTAATTACCTTTTTTCATTGAATGCGTTTGGGTTTTTTTAAATACGTTCCTATGAATTGATACATCTCTGAGGTGGTATTTTTATTGTTCAAACCAAGCACGTATTGTTACTTAAAATTGACTTCACTTCACTTGGTGGGAAGCTGTGACATTAATACGTATGGTTTAACATGGTCGTTCTATATAAGAACCAAAATATTATCGCTGGCAAGTATGATTTCTGGGTAGTTTTAATAAAATATTTACATTACTGCCTCCCTCCCTCCAAAACTGATTTTTGAGACCCCAACCTAGTAAAATTTACACCGATTTTAGACACGTTACAAATAAAGGTTATACCTAACCAACAAGTGAGTTCTTATTAAACTTAGGTGTGTACAAAAAATGGAAAGGAATAGATGTTAGTTTCTCTAATTTGTTCAAAGTCGAGCTGCGTATGCGTGTATGTTTAGCTGTGTGTAACCTTCTTAAGTAATGATGTATAATAGAACAGCGCTTCTTTCAATGAATGTGTGCGCATTTTGTGAATGTCCGCAAGTAGTAGCCTGTTCCATGGCAGCACCCGCTGAAGCATTTTAAGCTAACCAGCCAAGCATTTAGCTCGCTTCACTCGCTCAGTCAATCAACACACCGTTAGTCGATATTTTAATTATCATCATCATAGTTGGTTCTATTGGAGTATTACAATTATTTATAGAATAACTTGCACTGCTTTTTTCTGATCTTAATATTGTTACAAAAATCTTAACAAATTTTATGGAAGAAAAATCAGCAAGAGCTCATAACTGTCTTACGAAAATACTGGAGGGTAAGAAATCTTGGTGCAAGCAAATCAAACAAAGCCTGTTCAAGATAAATGGATTTGTTCGCTTGAGAGACGTTGTACCTTATTTTATATTTCGTACTTTCTTGTTATACTAACTTGGCAGTCGAGGTTCTTTTTACGGAATAAACGAGTATTAAAAACTACAAAAAGAAAACCAAGTAATAAGTATTACAATAACTGAAGTAACAACGTGGAAACGCTTGTTATTTCAACTAATACTATCCCATAAAAATCATTTTCATGTAAAAATGTTGCCAAGACGAGTCTACGTAGCTTACCCTGTGAAAAAGTTATCAGATCTCGTATAAAGCCAAGCTCTAAAGACTGCACGCTCTAAACCTCCAACCTTTACCTACACCTTACTCAAAATATATGAAAAAGTGGTCAGAGCTCAAGTAGAGTCAAGATTTTTTATCTATGCACCCTAACTTTACCAGGCCTACCTTCACTTATTCTACATTTTAGTCAAAATCCGTGGCTTGGCCGACCGAATCACGAATGTTGAACGGATGTCTAGGAAATCTTCGTGACTGCAGCAAAACGGCTATACGGTGTTATTGTACTGATGGCATTGTATCTTGAAAATTTTAACTATTTAGCATCATCCAAAGCAAAGTTACGAGAGTTCAAAAAAACGACGAAGCGTTTCGAGAAAAGGTAGTTAGTGCCCCTGCAATTCGCTTGGCTCGTCTTGGCGGGGGCACTACCGTGCTCTAGATACAAATGTCATGTAACTAAGAAAACAGTGGAAGTAAAATCGAAGGAACGACATTAAAACTATCTGGCCTATATTTGTGGCGCCAGACGATCTTGGAGCCTCGCAGTCTACGGGGTCCTGCCAAACGGTCTTTGGTGACCGACATCGATACGATATTCAAATCACTGCAAAGTAAAAATAAAAGAGTCATTAACAAAAATTTGGGATTGAAGACGCTCTTTGAGAATTTTTTGTATCGTGATATGTCAATACTTATTGCGATAACTTAAAAACCTCTTGATGTAACCACCGTTGTGGCCATAATTTTACAACGCCAATCAAAATGTCAGTTGACGGTTGACGGTAAGCAAATGTTTATTGACATATCTGGTTAAACTCTAATGAATATCAAGAGATGGTATATACCTACGAAAAAAAACATATATACTCAAAATTACATGGGGAATAAAAAAAGGACAGCTAAATATAATAGATAATCTAGGTCAATAAGTAATTAGCAAATTAAAAAGCACAGAGCAAAAATATAAACATTTAAAAGAAAATTAAAATAATTATGTTTAACTGGTTAGGAAGCGGCTACCGATTTGCGCTCTCAGGTTTCAAATTCACATTCATTTATTGCAGAAACATGGTTAAATACATAGATATTACAATTATTGTTTGTCCAACACATTTCGCCGTTGTTAGCAGCATGCAAAATTTCTGATATTAATGACGTAATTTAAAATATAAAAGAAAGAAGATTTACATTGATATCAGCGTGTTGCGGGTTGCGGTAAGTGTGTTTGGAACTATATTTAACTTTTTGGGATTTTAGTCGGTTCGATTACCGGGTGTGATAAGCGAGTTTTTAAAAGTTTTTGAATGCAGTTTTGTTACTTTTTTAAAATAAAGGAATGTTTCTTTTGAGTTAAATTCGCTTTCTCCAGAATTTAGAGTATCTCTAGAATATCTCCAGATAAGGTTAAAATCTTTCAGCCTGTATCTGTCGTAGAGCATATTATTGTTACGAATTCGCTGATTCCCGCGGCTTCGTCTGCGTGGAATTCTGTTACCATTCCTGTGACGGCGTTTCACACCTTTTAAACCCTAGACCTCCACGAATATTTCAAGACCAAGATAAGATAAATTCGTTCACCGTTCTCGAGTTTTAGCGAGACTAACAAACAGTAATTAATTTATATATATGTGTATATATATATTTATTACCAACAATAATTATTTACAATATGTACATTAGAATTATTTAAATAAAAAATATATTACGCAAACGTGTTTGAATTTAGTGATTGTGTAAGTGGCAACATTGGTTTCTACTGGAGTATGTTTAGTTGTCAGTCGACAATGACATTTGATGTAAATGACACTGCTTCGGAGAAGGGCTCAGTGCGTAACGGGACGCGGTGCGAAGTCGTCAGGTCGAGACAACTAACCTCACTGCATACTGTCGGTTTGTGATTTATTTTCAGTCTAGATTAAATCCTGAAATATTGTGTGTATCTATTGTGATTGCGTACTAAACCAAACCGCATTGATTTTCGAAATATCTCCACATCTGATTAACATCCTGATATAATCGAAATAGAACCTTTTATGATATCGATTGGACTCTTTTGAGCTGTCGCTTCGACATAATATATTATGTACTATTTTGATTCAAGCGTTGTCGTTTAATAGGATCCTAACTGGTAAAGCACTATGTAATATTGACGGAATAAGATCCCTTGATATAACACACACTTGAATCAAAATATGACAAGGTATATCCAAGTTTAAGGGCTTATCAACACAATTTATTTATTTATTTTACTACTTTTGGAGGGTTATTTTTATAACGGGGGTTACCAAAATAATAATATTTATTTTATTTTATACTTCTTAAAATGATCCACTAGTGAAGTCCTTCCATTTGATAAAGGAGTTGTAAAAAAATGTAAATAAAAAATTTGTGGGGGCGGCCATCATGGATTTGAAATTCATTAGGGTTACAGTATTCTACTAGTCAAGTCCTTTCATTTGATACTCATATTGAGGGAGTTGCTTTATGTTAGTAAGAATACTCTCAAATAATTCACCTTTTTAGTAAACAAAAAAGACGGGTTACACTCCGGGAGTGCCGGCGGAAGTGAAAACTTTTTCTTTCTTTCTTTCTTGATAAAAAGAACATACCATACCATGCCATACCATACCTATAATATAGCACCAATCATAGAACCTATCACTAATTTTCTGCAAAATTTCTGTCAGAAGAAATTAATAAATTACAAAAAGAAAAAATAATCACAAGAAGTAATACATTACAAAAAGAAAAAGTAATCACAAAAAGTGTCAGAAGCCCAGGTTCGAACCCGGTACTACCTGAAACCATAAGGACTTACAGTCGTAGCGCTAACCACTAAGCTACGAAGCTTCTTAACGTAGCTAGCTAGCAAGCTAATGTAATATGACGTCAGTCGTCTGTTACGGGTCAAAGGTCAAGTGATCCTGACTCGACAAACGTCACGTGATCCTGACGCGAGTTCAACACTTTTTATCCATCCAACGCCGCTAAAGATGTTTTCACTTCAAAAACTAATACAAAATCGGTCCATCTGTTTAGGATAATTTATAAATTTAAATATCAATAATCAAAACTATACCATCGCAACACCAGTTTTTTCATTTTACCAATCAGGTGGTATGTACTACAGGGAAACACATAATGATTGACCGGCCTATGTCCAGCAGTGGACTGCAGTGGGCTAATTGATTGATTTTTGAATCTTGATTAGATTTTATGGATGAACTTCTTAGGTATCCCAACTCTATATGATCTAATAACTTTTGCCTGCGGCTCCGCCCGCGCAGATATCGGTTATTGCGATCAAACATAAACTATTAGGTCCTTTCTCAAGGTCTAATCTACCCATAATTATATGAAATTTCATTAAAATCGGTTCAGTGATTTAGGCATGAAAGCGTAACATACAGACAAACAGACAGAGCTACTTTCACATTTAGCATGGATACCCTAAGAACTATAAGTAATTTACGGCCATTGTCATTGCAGTAACAGCCCGGTAAATGGTAATGTAGTTTATCATTACAAATTTTACTTTAAAACAAACTAGCGTGTTCGGACTACGAATCAAGTCGTGTGGCATAGCTTCGATAGACCTAGATTTATGAAATTTGGCAAAACGCAAGGTTTTATGATACAATATACAGTCATACTCTGCTGTTGGGGTCTTTCCACTTACTAAGCCTCTAAGATGTTTTCATACATACGGACAATATCAATCACTATTTATTTGCCAATAAAAGTATGTAAATTTATTATGATACTACATAGCCGGGTCTATCTAAACTAAATTATAAGTTCCCCGGGCTAGATAAGGATTCGAGGTGACATTGCTCTCTCATTATTCGCGTCATTGATACAATTTATAATGTACAGTTTAATGTTATGCACATGAGTAAAGTGTAACTACGTGTAACTAAATGAATTGCGAAAAAAAAAAAACGATTTTAAGGTAAAGACCTTGTTTGCTGCACAAAGGGGTGAGATGCTTAAGTATTCATTATGTTAAGCTTAACTTCCACTTAACTGTTCATTAAGTTAAGCTAAATGTGTACTACTTGTACGTTGAAGAAATCCGTGATTGGAATCTGAGACAAGGTCTTGAAATAATCACTAATTGCTGTTTCGTTACTCGAATAGATTGGATTGTCCTCCTAAAATAAGTACAATACGTTCACGTAGTCTTAAAACCCTTAGGTCCTCCGTTCTGGATTATCCGACTGCAGAACGAGGTGAGGATTTAGTTTTCGGAACAAAACATGAACTAACAAGAAAACGAAGCTGAAACCCTCGCGAAACAAAGAAGATTAATGATATTATTTAAATGAATTTTTATAGCATTTTGCATCGCGTTAAAGACAGATATAAAGGAGAAATTTGGATTGGTTCAGGCGAGGTCTGGTAGCTTAGTGGCCAAAGCATTACCTTTATAAGGCAAATACCGCGAGTTAAAACCTCACCTAGACCGATTCAACATTTTTCTTATTTTAATGCATTTAAAGTATATATATATACCCACCCTAATTACTAATATACCCTCTAACCCCTAAAGCTAAGCTAAATTGCTTGTGTAAGGAGTGGGTTCACATCAGAACTGTAATGACAAGGATTCTAACCCGGGATCTATATAATTTAGTATAGAACTGCTACAAACATGGTACATATAAAATATATAATAAAAATAAAACACTTTTGGCTCTATTTTCCTATAAAGGTTTATTAGATTCCCGGTTTAATTGACCAAACTCGTGGTACAGTTACATAAATTGCCGTACTACCGGCAACAAAGCTCCTCCTGTCAGTTGATTTTTAATACATATAGGTATAATAGTACATTATGGTAGAAGTGTGTAAAGTTGACGATTACCGCTGAGGCGCCATTGAGACCTGAGCCGTTATCTTCCGACTATCGTCAACATTGTTTCGCTCATTCTTATTAGGCAAAAATTCAATGTTCAAATAACAAAATAATCACTTTGGTAATGGCGCACCAATAATCAAAACTTCACAGGAAAAATAACAAATTAAATCTTTGTGTAACGTTCTTTGAACACAGTCTCATAAGTACCCTTGTCCTCTGCGCACCTAAACGAAGCAGCCCTCGATAAATGAAAGGGAATTCGAGTCCTCAGCTGAAGAAAAGCTGAATTTTAATTCAGCTTTTTTTCAGCAGAGGACTTGAATCGAATTCCTTTCGATATAATAGGATTCGTTGCGAACCTATTTGAGACAGAGTGTGGCCCCGCATTTACAGGTTTTCATATTTCCCGAAAATGTCAAATTTCTAAATTTATCAAAAAATAAACAATACTACTGGATTTGGGAGCGTAAAAGCAATAGTTCGTACACTGAATCATTATCCTCTGAGCCGAGTCTTTTCCCAAATCAGAATGGGCTTTCCGTAAAACTAAGAAACACGTCCATACAGCGTATGTACCCAGAAAATATAACAGTAAACTAAATTATCTTACTATGGACAGCGTGAAAAATAGTGCACAAGAATTCGGAAATACAATCAAATAAAGACAAAGACTACTTCTGCTAGGCCGTCGGTTAGCCAGAACCTAAACCGTGGACCCCCTGACTGGATACCGTTAAAAGCAGCAACCGGGTCACTCTCTGATTTGCCTTCTCTTTCTCCTTCGACTATCTATTCCCTCTTTAGGTAGCAAAATAGGTTTGAAACATTTGGTGTGGGTAACGTAATTTTATTATTACAATAAATATCTTGAAGAAATTAGTTCACAAGGATCCAATAATAACGTGTTCAGTTTTATGTACACAACAATAATATCAAATTGGTAAAAGTTTGTGTATTCAAAGAAATTGTGTTTTTTTGCTTTCTTTATACCTAACGTTTACTTAAAGTAATACAAGTCGTGTTGTGCCCCTGTGACTTAAGCTTACGATGAAAATAGGCGAGATGTTATATAAATAAACGTCTCAAGGACAGTACAGGACGTAGTGAAATATGTGTAAATTGCAATGTTATTTTAGCAAGATCGGCAACAGCGTGATGCACGCGCGGCACAATTTTCCAAAATTGGACCGTCATGCGTAATAAACGAACCACTATAACAGCACTGGTTCTACATATTATGGAAACTGATAAATCGAGAGATGGTGAAGGCTTTCCTTTGTAAACTATTGTTGTAAAATGGCTTGCCGTAATATAAATCCATATTCACGTTTCTACCTCAATTCTCAGGTTGAGGTCGGTCTACAACGACAACTACATTGGAGATACGACTTTTTCAGCAACAATCGTTGAGCCTGCAAGTGTCATATTATATATACACTTCTCAACAAAAAAATCGAGACAGTACCGCAAGTAAGTACTATTCAGCTGGCATTTACATAAGTACACATTTATGAACCAAATTCCAAAGAATTTGAAATATCAATAATTTCAATAGAATTTTCATTAATTATGCAAAAATGGAGAATTAATTAATAGAATGTGTATTTTTTATTATTTAATTTTATTTATTGAATTAGTTTACATTTTTTTTTTATAGTGATTGCTAATTTAGCATTTTAACATTTTTTTCAAAAGAGATTGTTCACGATCAAATATGGATTCCTCACCCACGAAATCCGCTCAAGTTGTGGCTTTGCTAGATGCAGGGCATAGTCAGCGTGTTGTGACTGCACGGTTAAATTTTAGCCGCTGTTCTGTCAATATCAGGAAACTGGTATGTTTACGCGCCGTCCAGGTTCCAGTACAAATCGAGCCACGTCTTAGCAAGGTGACCGGTATATTGTGTCAGTTTCTCTGAGAAATCGTCACCTCAACGCTATCTAACTACAGCAGCAGGTCCGTGAGGTTCGAGGATCGACTGTAAGCGATTCTACAATTAGACGAAGATTAGCGGAACATAGCCTGAAACGTCATCAACGTCAAAATTGACGGCAGACCACATGTATGTATGTTTGTTTGTAATATTCTTTATTACCTCATATCTTCTGAACGACCGTATGGATTTCAATAATTCATTATCTCAAATGGATGGTATTTGTCCAAGTGTTCTTGGGTACATAACATATGAACAAAAGCTATATGTTGGATTTTTGACGCCGAAATGGATGGGGAAAAAAATTATTTGCTTAAATTTATCAAGTGGGGAACCAAAATGAAGGATATTAGAAGACAATTACAAAAATATATATGTGTTAGAACTAAAAAGCGTAAAGTAAAATAAATTATCAAAAATAAAAACCCAGACTGATGCTGAAAGATCGAAACAAGCTTTATAGCAGGCCGTACCCATTTGCAAATCTCAAACCAGATGAAAATTAATGGGTACCACCTGCTATAAAGCTTGTTTCGATCATTTCAGCATCAGTCGTGTTTTTTATTTTTAGTCATTTATTGTATTATTTATTATAATGTCAGTCGAAAAATGACTAATTGATATTGATTATTAACTCAAATATGTAATAAGCTAGGTAAGTAAAACCAAAGTAACCAAAACAACTAACAAACTGAATAGGTACTATTCTAAAACCAGAGATATAGGGTACGTTAGTTTATAAAAATCCATCCCGGTTTTAAAAATTTACGTTCGATATCGCAAGCCCGGAACCGCTTCGAAGAAACTGTTACCTACGCGTTGAACCTCACCACTAGGCAGATATTTATATAAATCCTCTTAGATTTGGAATAAACGCAGCTTGATCAACATTAGTAGTCGTTTTAGTTGCGAAAATCGTAAGATTATTTGTCATTGAAGTGTTATGGTGTGAATAACAAATTTATTGCAACGACAATAATTAACCTCGCCATTATTGAATCCACTCTTCAATATATTATTCCTCAGCGGTTTCATGTCTATATAACTGAAAGAAGCATGTCATAGATATTTTTCGGCTACTAGATCTTTTAGGCATGATACTAAATCATGCTTAAAATCTTAACATTTTTCTAATTTGTGTCATAACCTGGTCGTAGCTATGAGACTACTACTTGCCGCTTATGAAATAATAATATGTGTGACACAATAAACTCACCAAGACTATTGCAAACACTGTAATCAGGTTACCACTTACCACAGTCCTAATTAAAGCAAGTTACACTTTACAACAGCGGCGTTGAGAACTACGTAACAAACATAGACTATTCAATTAATGAAGATACTCTGCATTGAGCTATGACTGTGTTCCTTTGACTACGCGAACACGGTAATTGCTCAATGCGGAGTCATATTTATCGTATAAATAAGTTTATTTATACGATGGTTGTATGGGCATGGTAGCTTCGGTAGATATCTGTGGCGAAGACACCGGGAAACCACGGCCGAGTGTCAGCACTGCGAGGACCGCAACGACGACACCTCGCTCCACACGCTGGTGGAGTGCACGGCGTGGGCGGAACAACGCCAGGTCCTCGTGGTGGGTCTGGATGTCGACACTCTCTCGCTCGAGACCATGGTGCGAGCCATGGTCTCCAGCGGGAGTAAGTGGGACTGCCCCGTCTCTTTCTGCGAACAGGTCATGCTCGCGAAAGAGACGGCAGGGCGGGAGCGGGAGAGAACTCTCTTACCCGAGTTCCGCAGTCGGCGTCTTGGGCGCCGCCGACGTGTCTTCGCCGAAGACCATCGGCCTCCATGACCGGGGTTCTGAAGACGGTGAGTGAGCTGCTCACCGTCCTTACAGAAGCAGGCCCATGACGGCAACGTGACGTGAGAGATCACGCACGCCCCCCCCCCCAAGAAGCGGGGTGACACCCGAACCCCCCCTTCCATAGACGCGGGATAACACCCGAACCTCCTAGATGAGGCCGCAGCCGTAGGTCTGTTGGTAGTCCTGGGACATTCTTCCGAGGGCTTACCCGAGACTTCCAACCGCAGGCTATTAGGCGGCACGTGAGGGTTTTTTAGTCGGTAGGAGTTATAGGCTAGCATCCATGAAGGATTTTCCATCACGTTAAAAAAAAAGGTTGTATTTGTATCCGTAGTATAAATGTGAATTTTACATCATCATTAATGAATGATATACATAAATGAGACCAAGGAATATGTTCCAGTCACATCGGTGTATAACAACTTATAGTAACAGATGTATTAAAATCCGTTTGAGAGTTTCGTTTGGTAATCAATGATGCATGTGCCAGTTAAAACTGAGAGGAATGTCGCGTCTACACATTTACGAGCCAACTATATCAAAACAAGATTATAATAAACGTACATATTACGTGATTCTTTTATAATATATGGCCGTGCGTACAACGCGCGAGTGGCCCACTCTGCCGTCTATATCTGACATAATATTATTTTTATCATGTCTTTCAGATTATTTTTGTTGTCAATGTCAATAAAATGTTTTGGGAAGTTTGATTGGGCGTGTACACCCGTGTGGTCTTCTACCTTTCTTCACCAAATGATATTTTTTTATGAAAAAATATTAATGTTGCAGGATACTACAACTACTTTAGTACATAATAGTTAGAGATATATAGAGTTAGAGTAAACGAAGAAATTTTTTTACTTGCAAATTATTCACTATATTAATAACAACTATTGTACCGTTCATCTAAACTAGTAAATAATAAAGCAAAGTCGATTAAGATAGGAAAAATTGAATGCTCAGGTGGGACTCGAACCAACGATCTTTCCCTTACAGGGGGAATGCTCTGACCACTAAGCCACCGAGCCACACCTGAAGCTATTTATATCACTTTTTCCTATCTTAATCGATTTTGAAAAGTTAGCATAGTAAATGCTTCAAAATTTCATTCAATTATTTGGGCGGAGTCATCAAAAAACAATGTTTAAAAATGATGAATGAATAATGTTGCCATCATTCATTGTTTCCGATATTTTCGTATGAATGTCGGTAGATGGCTCCCACCGTCGCCCTAAGACGGTAGTATAGGAGAATTTGGATAGCTTCAGGTGAGGCTCGGTGGCTCAGTGGTCAGAGCATTCCCCCTGTAAGGGAAAGATCGTGGGTTCGAGTCCCACCTGAGCATTCACTTTTTCCTATCTTAATCGATTTTGAAAAGTTAGCATAGTAAATGCTTCAAAATTTCATTCAATAAAGTAATGTGTTTACAGAATCCTAAAAGACGTTATGGAATTCTTCCACGTCACTGTCATCATGTGGTTACGTATTCAGAAGACTGACTGCCACGCTAATCTTTTGTTCTCAGAAAAAGCTTTCCTTTTAGTCACGACAGGCATCACTGATTGTTGCTTGTCGCTTCCCAACTTCACTGCCGATATCACTGGATTCTCTCATCTTGTTTGCTAAACGCTGAAATATATAAACATCAATTAGATTACATTTACGCGCACTTTTGAGTGTCGCGACTGAACGGATATGAAAAACAAAATTGCAGGTCTCTTTTTGTCGCCATGTGCCAAAACATTTGGTTTCAGTTCAAAAGTATTACAGTTGGCATAAAGTGATAAGAGTGGGATAATCTAAATATCGTTGAGATAGGCATGTTGTATTACCTGAAGTAAGATCCTGCTCTAGGTTATGGTCATTATCATTTGCATGGTCCTGGTTGCATCTGAGTACGTAGTATTTCACCTTGAAGAACGGGGTCCACTTTTGTCCACTATAATTATATGCAGCGTCTGAACTTCGATATGATTTCCAAGACCGATTTATGAATCATTACAAGGTTAAACAACACTATGCTTAACCTTGTAATGATTTATAACTCAAAACTCATTTATTTGTAAGAATATTACATGTCAGTGTTAACCTATCCACCTACCACTTAGCATGAGCCCCTGCTACAATTCATAGTGTCCAATAAATATAGGTACTCATACCCTTTTCCCCATGAGGTTGCCAGGAACGCTATCTGCTTCTGTTCTAACACACTGCACGAGCCTTCTCTACTGGTACGAGAGCTAGCAACATCGGAAAAAAGTGCATTTCTGGTCGGCCAGTTTTAAGATATATTATTCTGACTAGCGGTAGTGGTTGCGCTCGTCAGTGCTCATCGCATTTGTACAGATAAAAAATCAGTTATTCACATCATACATCCCGGTTACCGATGGTGACATGGTGCTTATATGATGATGAAGCTGGATGGTAGCCATAGAAACTTTACATTGAAAAGAATCAATCTCATCAAATTCGGGTTCATTTAAATTGTCTGTATGAGTAATTTGTCATTCAATGGTAAACAGAATCTGATAATGGAGCTGAAAGGTGTTCGTAAGAACTCTGTAATGAAACGAAGCAACCCCATTAAGATGGAGCTCATTCGAATCGTCTTGACGAGTAGTTTGTCTTTCATTATTAGCTAGGGTCTGATGATGGAGCTGGAATGTGGTCATTGGATCTTGGTAAAGAAACGACGCAACACCATTATATTTTACTTTACATATCTAGGTGGTTTGTCTCCCCACAGTACTCACTCGTTTTACCTGTTCATCTTTCGTAGCATAACCTTTTCAATTTATTACAAATTAATATGGCCTATCATTGGGCAAATATAGTTTTTCTACAATTGACAATTACAACACACACAGGTGATTGACTTAGATACCCAAATGAATAGCTTTGAGACGGTAACGACGGGGAAGGAGGTAAATGAGATTCGCCGTGAGTTTTTATTGACAGTTTCTTTTTTCACAGACTTTATCTATTGCCCTGGGAATCTAAAAGTTAAAGTAAAAATATTGATCTTGATGTTCATAACAGTTTGTGACCTAAATGAATAAAGATAGGGACATGGAAATAATATGAACTTCTTAAAAAATAACCGTCCGCCAGTACACCAATTTTGCCTTGCATTTTATTCCTTCGCTAACTGTTGCGCGCATATTCGCCCGCGAGGGATTCTGATAATATTCTTGCAACTCATCGTTATAAATAAAAATTAAAATCTATCCCTGTACCAAATTTCACGATCGTGATCTTGACAAAGAACAACCAACCTCAGCTGTCTTCAAATATCATGGTTAGAAACTGACTATTCTGAACGATGATTTTTCATAATAATATGATAAAACTTGAGAATGATATTTAGGTCTATATTAGTGTTACCGAAGTTATAGACATGAAGATGACTAAGCACGTTGACCTAACAAGGGCACGACGTCTGCTCCCTTGTTGTTTGTCTGCGGGCTTTCCGACGTAACGCTTTCTTCTTGGCGATTTCCCGGTTACATTTGAATTTAGGAACCCGGTTTGTTGGTTTTCTTGTAGGCAACTACTATCTGACCTCTAAACCTCGTTGACTAGGGCCACAAATGTGTGGGCTAGACTCTGGGTAATATTGAAAATTGACGTTTTTAATTACTGCAGGTCTTTTTTTGTCGTGTGCTATATGACGTAGCTGTAGAGTGTTTGACTGCTACGCTTTAACGTAGCAGTCAAACGTTCTACAGCTAACTCCTGCGCGGTGTGAATATTTGTATGCATAAATATTTATTTCTAAAAAGTAAGAATTAGTATGATACAAGGCAATGTTGTGTTATGGCAGACCATGTAGTGACGAATATGGATTAAGGGATGCCTAGACGGTAGGAACACATAGATCGCGAAAAAATATTATCGACATAGATTTATGAGACGAGGGCGACTGGACCACCCAATAGGATACAATCTAGTTATAGGCATGTATGCCAATTAGGTCGAGGACATAATAAAGAAGGGATAGGTTACGTTCCTAAGCACCTAGTCAAAGTATACCAAGGGCACGACATCTGCGCCCTTCATCGTTCTTTACGATTTTACAAAAAAATAAAAGCTATATAACTATACTAATTATAAAAAGACGGGTTGCACCCCGGGAGTGCCGGCAGAAGTGAAAACTTTTTCTTTCTTTCTTTGTTATATACAGAGAAAAAAATAAAAAGAACATACCATACCATACTTATAATATAGCGCCAATCATAAAACCTATCACTAATTTTCTGTCAGAAGAAATTAATGAATTAAAAAAGAAAAAATTATCACAAAAAGTGTCAGAAGTCCAGGTTCGAACCCGGTACTATCTGAAACCATAAGGTCTTACAGTTGAAGCGCTTACCGCTAAGCTACGAAGCTTCGTAGCGTACCTAACAAAATAAACAATCTATAGTTAATGTTGTATGACGTCTGTCGTCGGTTACGGTTCAAAGGTCAACGCCTGACGCGAGTTTAACACTTTTTACACATCCAACGCCGCTAAAGATGTTTTCACTTCAAAAATAAACTATATTTGTTCGCATTCTAGAACCCTTATAACGAGCTATACTTAGTTTGAATATAATTGATGTTGTGTAAAATGTTTTGTTGAGAAGGTATAAATTCACTCTATTTGATGATAAGCTGAAAATAAATTCTCCAGAACATAGGCTACTGTCATACATACTCGTAATATATCAAGTCGATAAGTCTATTGCAATAATCTCACAGGTCTATTTGCTAGGCCCCCTCGCACACAATGGCATGAGCCCCTATGAATGAAAGAAACGCTTCGAAGATTAGTCGTAAATTGCACGTCAGGACAAACAATTTTATGTTAAATTACGTTTTACCAAATTACTGAGATAATTTTGTGTTTATAATATATGTATGTAAACAAATAGTATTGGGGGTTAATAAAACTCCACTATTATGTTGATACTTTGAATTTAGGATATTTTTGTATTAATTATAGTTTCAGTTCAGGAAAATAAACTTTTTTGACACCTATTTAGGATAGCAGAGGAAGCTCCTGAAGTATGATAGGATAGATGCTGATTGCGGACCGTGGTATCTGTCTACCCTAGAGGGAAAAAGGCATGATTGATTATATGTAACCACACATTTATACGTATACTTTTAGTCTCATGTTATTAAATAATATTTCATAATTACTTTCGTACAGGCTCTCCGGGTGCGAATGGTCCTAGCTTCGCCTTTGTTTAAAATGTCCTCAATCTGGTTGACATACGTACCCTAGTTGACCCTTACCGAGTGGCTGTTAATCTGTTTCGTCAATATTTTTTCATCCATCCACCCTACGTGTCCGTATCATCTTACACATATATATGTCATCTTACACATATATATACATCCAAAAAGGAGTGGAGAGCGACATTCTTCTTTGTACAACCAATCGTTAAGTTTAAGTGTTTTGGCTGCTTCGTTCACTTGATGTCCTGCCAAAACTCTTCGCTCAATATCACAGTCATACTTTCCAAGTCTCGTAAACTTATATATGATATCGCTGACAATAAAACTTGTCAATAACAATACCAAAAACAAAAGTAAAACTGTTGACAGACGAGAAGCAGGCACTAAATTGCTTTCTCTACTCTGGGTTTGCAGTCTATGATATATAGATTTCGCACGTAACCACAAACAGTTTTAAGATAATATGTTTTATCTACTCTCATACTGAAATGTCAACATTAAAAAATGAAAATCAAAATTTCAACGTTTTAGTTCAGATTTAGTAAAAGAAAACAAATCTAGTAATATTTGTTATCTTAGTTTTGATAAGTTAACTAGATACGCAGAACATACCGGATGAAATTAGCGATGCTAAAAAGATCGGCGAATTCTCATAACAGTAGATAAAACTCATGAAAAGCAATATGAGAGACGTTAGCAGCTCCACTAACCTGAAGGGAGAAACTCGTGAATGTATGCATGCAACTCGGTTAACATACATACACGGTACATACATACATATAATCACACCTCCATGCCCGGAGGTAATATTATCATAAGCACAAAAATATTAAGATATTATTATTGTGTGCAACTCCTTATGAAAATCAACAGTTTATGAGTACACCCGTTATAAAATGTCGACACAAGAAGCCCACGCATCAGACAAAAGGTCACGTGCAGTAAGCACCATTTCGGTATATTAGTGTACGCGCACAAAAACAGCGGTCAGCGTTCAGCTTGAGTTCTGCGTTCTGTGACCGTTGACCGCTCAAGAGTTCCAACAAATACAGGCGGCATTTAAATTCGGGCGTTCTAGTTTTGTTTGTCTCTGCGCGTGCAACATGTCACTATCTTCTATGAAAGTTATTGCTCTTGTGGAGCTTAGGAGCTTCTATAGAAAAGAAAGTATTGGGTACACTTAATGACCACAACGCGAAAAGAACAAGGCCTATTTAGTATTTTTAAGGATTTACTTAAAAATGAACAACGGTTCTATTTTTAAATCGTTTATACTGTAAATCAATACTGATATTATAAATGTGAAAATGTGTGTGTGTGTCTGTTCGACCGTCTTTCACACATAAACCACTGCACCGATTTGGTATAGGGGTAGATTAGACCATGAGAAAGGACATGCGGGAGGAGCCGCGTGTAAAAACTAGTCGTATAATAAATTAACTTCCCTAACCAATAAAAAAAACTTTCCGTGTTTGAAACTTCAGATCTCGCGGAGTTCTCTGTCTCGGTGGGAAATGAACGCTAGAACACGGCGTTTCAATTTGACCGCCGCGGTCTGACTACCCGCTGTGTGCGTTGTTGCATGCACTCCGTAACATTCGAAAGAACATCGAACTCAAAACGCGGAACGCAGAATTCCCAACCGTTCTGTGTGCGCACGCTCTTAAATATCTACAAGACACTACATACGGTTGGTGCGTACGACACAATCACTATTATTTCTCTTCTAAAACTAGTTCTCATGACCTTGGCACCTCTGAAGAAGAACGTAGCCGGAGCTTTTCAAACTTATTCTTGTCTACCAAATTTTAAGGAAGATTGCTTAAGTTCACAAAAGGTCTATTTCAGGAGATTTTTCATGAAAGTTTGTTTCAGCAAGTTATTACGGGATGTTTGTACTGATGTTTCGCATAGGCTGCTATTTGTCGCAGGACACATTCTTGAATGAGGGAACCGCGGCTGACATTTTAGTCAGTGAGCATTTTGTTTATATTCTGACTATTTATCACCCTTAATGACGGCTGATGTCTCAACATTTCCGCCATTAATTTTTCAATGTATAATATCTTACATTTGTAAATGATTTGATGACATGCTGAGTTTGATAACAAAATAGAACTGTATAGATCGACAATCTGAAGTTTTTGAATTGGGTTGCTTACTAATTTCAGTTATTCGATATTTTGACATCTAGAATTCATGAAAATGTATTTTATAATTCTAAGAAAGCAAACAAGTACGAGACCTAAGTGGTGGTGAACTACAAGAGCTGTTACTGTAGCCATTCATTTTTGAGTCATAAGACTATGTTACAATCGTGCGTTGCCAACTGTCAAGCGTAAAGAAGCTAGAAATACCTAGGAAAATACTTAAAACGAAATGATAGAAATGAAGGTCTCCGCTGCCTTTCAAATAGCAGGAAATACTGCATAGCTATAACTTTATAAATTTTGCGATCCTCCTTAATGCTTAATGCCTCATTCGTACTAGCAATGAATGGTTCCTCCACCTAGCAAAATAATCATTTTTTCGCGGGCCAGACTCGCACGTAGTATTTCCCACCTAGTATCTTACATAATTCTTTAAAAAAGGTGACTAAAACATAATTTCGTTATCTGCTAGAGAGATTAAATAGATTTTTGTAATAAGTGAACCTTCTGAAGTGTTACCGTCTCAAGTTCCTATCTAACACCTGCTAATTAAACGAATAGCTTTTTGATACTCAGCTATTCAGTTTTATTGAGTGCCAATTTTAATAATATGCGAAGATTTTAATATGATTGATGAAGTTTGTCTATACCATATTAGTTCTATACATTTTAATCTATGAAATTTCACTCATATTTCATCGAGTGACGGAACTTCATAAAGGGTTAATACCCTCCTATCTCTCCTGCCGGGGTTAAATGTTTTCAATTTGGTGAATATCGCATTGTTAATGTTACCCTTCAATATAAACTACGTATCATATCACAAGCATGTATTTTTGGCAGACTTTCATACAAACGGAGTTCGAAGTAAGCGCTAGCTGCAAACCTGGCACTAAGTAGGTATTCAAACCTCGTAATCCACAAAACGTTTGCTTTTTCAATAGGTTTCAGTTCCGCACTAGTAGCCTCTCCGCATCCCATTAACCAGTACTAAATTACTTTTAGGCGCGCTACGTCAAATTAATTGCACTGCAGTGAATTTCAGCTGTTCAAATCAAGTCGTTAGAATATGTTCAAGAACACAAACTTAAAATGGTACTTTATATTATCATATTTATATTTTTTTAACTGTAATGACATCTGCAATGTAACATGTGGCTTGCTTAATGCCTGTGAGCGGCGTATTGCAGAAAGCTTGGATAAAGTCGATGTGACGTAGACGCCCCGAAAGCGGTCTAGGCTCTTTGTGCGGGTCGGATCCGCGCTTGAGGGCGGGCTGAACGCAAGAATGCGGCGTGCGTGCGGGTGGTAGCGCGGTAGGGGTGCAAGGCGGGGGGCGCGGCCGGGGGATGCGTTGCGGTGGTGCGGGGCAAGCGCGGGCCGGGCGCGTGCCGCAGTAGCGTGGAGGCGCCGTCGCGGCCGCTCGGCACCACTCGCCACCTCACGGCGTCCAGCTGCCGCCCGATGCGAGCGCGGACCATCGCCGCGCCGAATCGGCTCCGTAACGTTGCTTACGCTGGAAGGCCAGTTCAAACTTCCCGCCGGTGCCGCGGTTGTTCCCGCGTGTAGAACGCATAGGGAAACGACATGTGCAAAGTGATAGCGCGTTGATTAAAATGTCGCCCTCGTTGCCGCAAAGAGCGAGTTCGAACTTTTATCAGGTTAAGTGTTTGTAATTCTCTAAGAAGACGGGTTCGGTAGGACAAAGCGAGCCAAGCAGGAGACGGTAGCTCATTCTTTCTGTTATTATAGTATAGGTCTTTCCAAGGATTTGTGCCATTGTTTGGAATTTGCAAATTCAAGTACACTGCCAAATACTGAGCGCCTTAGTTATATAAATGGTAATCGCCTCCAAATATCATGTTCCATGAACAATAGATTAGCGCTTGCGGTCTGGAAATTGATACGATGTCTAGTAAGCAAGGGGTTATGTGTACCCAGGTACTTTTTAAAACATTTATAATTCTACACAACGTCGATAATAAAATCAAAGATCCCTGTTGCAACGTGCATTCCTCGTTCCACACCTATAATTGATATAAGCGACGTTTTAATTGAATTATTTAACGGTACTATTTGAAATGCCGCCAAGATTTCCACTGGCAGTACCTACCATTAAATTCGAATAACTAAATAAGCTATATTCAACCATATTAAATTAAATTCCATTGCGATATATAATATGCCATTCCAGCTTTTACTAAACTTGTTTCTTAATTTTTGGAGTTGGGCTGGAATGGGTTATGTTACTTTAGGAATTCAAAAATATATCTTTACATTGGGCCAAAGATACACAGGTCTCAGCCGTCTCTTACGAAACACGAACAAATTCTGAAAATTCTGTTTCGGCATGTTTCCCAAATCGTTCATTTTCAATGTGGCTGTCGTGGAGTTTGAAAACTGTAGCGTATTTAGTTAACCAACAAACCTTGGCATTCTCATTGGTCCGGTATGAAACCGTGTTAAGTATTTAAAACTACCTGCCGTACACAATTTACTAACGAAGCTAATGGTTCGACGAAATAACACTGGTTTACGAAGTACCTATATTGTAAAGCTAAACTTCTACCATCAGTTTTCCATTATGTAACGTTTGGTATTTAGTTTTTATTTGATTGTTACTAATGCATTAGGTACTAGTTCCTGTACAATATAGAAGCAAGCAATGATTTTGTTTTGTTTAGGACTTGACGAGACTTCGAAAATAATTTTGGGCAGTAAAAATTGAAACGTTACAAGCACTTTAAAAGCACACTTTCCTACCTACCTACTCATATTGATTTTAATTTATGATTGCAATATGCAAAATATTATTGGTTCTATTTTTGTTAAATTCAATATAAAATATTCAATATTAGTGAAATATCAAATATATTGCTCGTCTGAAATTCATTTTTATATACTAATTGTATCTATTGTGTGAGGGCTTAGAAAAAGAATTCGATGATTAGAACATTATATTTAATGATTATGTAGATTTTTCAAGCATAACTTAGGTACGTACCTATTTACTTCAACATATGGGAAAATATTGCTTCAATGTTAGTGATAACATGAATTAATTAACGCAAACATATTCGGCTAATTAAACCACGAGTAAACGTTTATTATTTAAACAAAGCAGACCAACTTCGATAACAAAAGTTTATGTTGGATGCCGAACTCAGTCAGTAGTCAATAACTGTTTTCATTAGAGAGAAATTCGAGTTTCCTAGAAATACACGTCTAAACTTTACCATTATCATTAATAATATGCAATAATTATCTTACTTTCAATTTGATCCAATACCAAACAAAAAGCTATCTTTATCTGATTATTATTAAGATTAAATATTATTATCCTTAAGCTCCACCACAAAAAGTATTTAAACGATTGTTGTGACTTGATTAAATAAAATAAAAAAACATACGTAATTACTTCTATACTGAACTTGTAAGAGTCATCATTACAATTACTAAGCGCATATTACATAGGTAAATATGTGCCAAAATAAATGATTAACTTAATTTTTTTCTGCTACTCGTTTTAATGGAAACTATTATTATCAGCAAAATTGTTTCTAGCAGTAAATTATACTCCGTATATTACTGATACTTACATAGGGAACTAACAAAAATGTTATAAATTGTACTTATTAGTCAGGTATTACACCAGGGCCTCGATTCTGCTAGTAGCAAAACCATTACAATGCATTCAATTTTGGGCTTTACGACCATAGCTTTTAAGTCTAAAATTTAATGCCATTTTTGCAGGGTCTGTCGTTTTGCTTAAGTGAAGTCGAGGACTTGCAGTAACACTTTACTCAGTAAAGTTTATTTCTAGTGCTTCAACAACACACATGAAAACGTAAATCCCAAATTATGGGTATGGTCAATTTAATGACATCGCAATAATGCGGAATTATAGTATCATTATATTGAAGTTGATATGATCTACAGCGTAGATAACATCGCCCTTGCTCTCAACTCCAGTAAATGAAGCGAGTTTCTCAAGTTATATTTCGCACACCGAGCCCGTAGTATGTAATAAATATTTATACATATCTTTGCAACCAACATTTCCAAGCATGTACTCACGGTATGCTTATCTGCTACCTTAGTAGACTAAAATTGTATAGTAATTTGAGTAATATTGTGTTATAATGTATTATAATAAAGCCATCAAGATCTTTAAGAGCTGAACCAGTCTTACCAGCAATGTGGTACACCTGTTGATTACAGAGCCTCTGGCAGAGACTTTTCTAACGGGGTTAGGGAGTCTTACGAAAATTGCCCCCATAAGAGCCAATATGAACCAGATGAATAGAAAGAATGTATCAGTTGTGATAATGATGTTGATGAAAAGGAATAGCAAGAACTATATACATGGAAAATCCAATTTCCTACATAGCAGCAAAACGCGTAGCACAAAAACAAAAGAAAGGAAAATTTGCCACACAGTTTTGTTAGGTGAAAGAAAGGTGATTACGTTTACCCCAGTCTAAATTTAGATTCTATACTTATTCGATCAGCCACGGTAACCATTTTCCATCAGGTGTACCGTGTCCTTGTCTGCCACCTCAGTGATATAAAAAAGATCTTCAATTCAATCCGGACGACATTTTAACCTATCAAAAATAAATCAATCAAAGAATCAATTTCGTTTATTCAGTTTAGGCACATAAAGAGCACATATGAACGTCACGGAACACAGGTTACTCGGAAGGGCTTGCTGTTACAATGAGTCGATTTAGGTTGCGTTCCTTTTATTTCTTCCATTTCAATCAAGATACCGCACATAGAAACGATCTGAATAATAAAATAAAATTTATTTTTAACCGAGCATAACTTGAGACAACTTATCTTCTGACTTCCTTATCGTTCGAAACTTTAAACTATTTGGTTCCAAATGTACACTCGAGGAAAATGAATGAACAGTTTAATCGTCTTCGTAACTTGTTCGTATAAGGTAGTAGTAGTAGTATTTAAAAAAATAAGTGATTTGATTTGATTTGATTTAATTCTATGATATAACAGTAGACCTCACTCCTCTGGTACTCCTAATCAAATCTGCTATACTTAAAAATAAAGAAGAATACGTTGCTCCTTTTTTGAACAGCCCTGGATGTTTCAGCAACAAATAATGACGATCCGTTCTTAAAAAAAACAGCGAACTCTTTCCCTTTTTTCTTATTTCTTTATTATAACGAGGTTAACCTTTTTTCATAGCAACCTGTGAAGAATTCTGTCCTCATCAAGATGCGTTCATAAATAACCGCGACGGCAAACTTCCTCCCCTTTTCCCCCATTTTACCTCCTTTCGACAATAGTTGATTTTTAAATCAAAGAACATGTGTGCCAAGTTTGGTGAAAATCGATTAAGAAATGCGCAAAGGGTTCAGTTCTTTTCTGTTTGCACTACAAGCTGTTGAAATCAGCACAACCCTTTCATAAAATTATTGTTTTCGTTTTAACAAATGCTTGTTTTTTAAAGTTTTTTTTAATAATAATTACACCATAAAACAGTAGAGCTTTGCCTGTTAATACTAGCCAAATACAAGTAGTTTATATTCAGTTCAGAAATTCCCATGACCTTACTGTCTCCATCTTCAGACTCTGAGTACAATGAGCCCAAACTCGACAGGTTTATCTTGTTTAGTTTACGAGTTCCTTTGGCCCCCTTCGGACGCCATCTTCAGACCCTGGATCCCATATAATGCCAGATAATTGGTTAAGACAAAACAAATGAGCCCAAGCTCGATAGGTTTATCTTGTTAAGTTTAAGATTTCCTGGCCACCCGATTACATTTTCAGCCCCTAAATACCATATAATAATAGAGAGTTCGTTAAGACAAAACAAATGAACCCAATCTTGAAAGTTTTATCTTATTTACTTTAGGAGTTGCTTTAGTCACCTTGTGGCTGCATCTATAGACCCTGAATACCATATAATACCAGAGTTTATTAAGACAAAACAAATTAGCCCAAGCGCGGTAAATTTATCTTATTTAATTAAAGAGTTGCTATTCACCCACCTTCCTATTCCATCAACAGACCAGCTATTTCCTACACCATATTAATGCATTTTCATTCAAACTAACCTTGTATATAAAAATAATCAAAATCGGTTGAGGATATCGGCTTCAAAATCAAGTTGCAAGATTTGTCCCGAACTATTATATACGGAGCAAGTTAATAAAAAACTTGTAAAATATACACCTAGTTATGATAAATGTTGGTTCACTAAGCTAGCCACTAAAAATCAAAGTAAAGTATCTTGTAAATCAAAGTAAAATGGCACCTTGTTTGTTTTTAATATCTAGAGTAGAAACGCAAACGTTGAGGTGAGGGGACGACGCGACGGTTGTTTTGTGTTAAGATCATAACAACTGGAGCCGGCCCATTAGCTTTTTAATATATAATTCAGGGCCTTGCAATGGCGTACGGTGTTATGCGGCAAACCGCAATGACTGCGAGTGGTTAGTGACCGATTTAGTGTTACTTTACTTAATAACATTAAACGAATTCTTACAGTAATTAATTATTAATTTGTGATACCTACACTAAATTATGTTATTTAAATTATTCATATTAAATAGGTAATTTACGAAACAAAATGACGTTCACAGATTTATATTCAAATCGTAGAACTGTAAATTGAGTAGTTATACATGAAATTAAAACGAATCGAGATTATATAAATTTTAAATTTCAATTATACCTAATGAAATGGAAACGGTTAACTTGTGCAATGGACTGACATCAGCCACTTTGTCGTAAGGGTGAACTGGAATGTAAAAGATTATGTCAAACACATACATGAGCAATTCGATTCATTTCACTCGTGAACTTACATGTATAAGGTTCAATGCTTCACTAACTTCACTGCACAGTGATCAGATAACATATTCAATATAAACTAAATTCAACCTGCCAGATTCATTCAAGTAACTACAATTGTATTTTAATGGTTTCCATTTCCATTTAATTTAAATAGAATTGGTCTTACTGTGCAATATTTACACCACTCCCGACGTTTTATTGGTTTTTAACAGCTATAAGGTATCTAATAACACAAAATATATCATATAGAATCCATCTAAGTACAATTTCATTTCGAATAGATTACATTTGAGTGTCCTAGAAAAACTGTTATAAAATAAATCTGAAAATTTAGATAAGGTATTTTTTACGTAAAAGAATAAAAAGAAAAGTATTGAATTTTATAGTTAATTTTTTTAACGCTGCTCGCAAATAATTTAGAAATATATATTGTTATATTTATATTTAGATATTTAGGAAATGTATCACTTTGCGTCTTGCACAGCTTAGCAATTTTACATAAATCATATTTGGTATTGAATCCCTTGTTAAAATTTATGAACGTTATTTCTGTACTAATAAATTGCCAAAAGATGTATTAATGTACCATCAAGATTGCCTTCAAATTACTAAGAAATAACAGTTTATATCGAATTTAAATGAACGTAATTCGCAATACAGAAATAGGCGATACAAATAGACAACATAATAAAAAAACGCAGGCGAGATTCAAAGTGAGACATTTAGAATAAAATAAATGGTCCCTATATTTTACGAGTATTTAATTATAGATCCGGAGTGCGCTATTACGTAAGTATATTTTGAGACTATTGCAATACGTTCAAAGTCGCGTCTGACATTCATTACGGACTTCCTGTTACAGTCTTCTTCTCTACGTCACCCTCACCGTTGCTCGACTAAATGATACTTAATTACAGAGATCAACTTGATATACGGCCGAAATATTGTGTCACCACGCTGTCTGTGTTACGAACATGCGAGCAAAAATAAACGATGACTACTTTCGTTATGACAAATATGATACAGTTTAAGTTATTTGTGAGCCCATCGTGCAATTTAACCTTTTTAAGCTATACGTCACACCAGAAAATAAATTTCATTTTCAGGTCTCTAAAGTAAAAATTAGACGTTGGTAATAAAATAATTCTCATCAGGTAACCCTAAAAAACAAAGATTTGTAATACTTTCAATATTCTGGAGTTATCTGAGCCCGCATACTGGAAGTACGCAATATTATATGAAGCCCAAGGACATAGCTTTCGACATTGTTTTAAATATAGTATGCACCATTCTGGGCGCAATATTGATGAACACTACCTTAGAACTCTTGTGTTTACCGAGCCGCTTTTCTAGTTGAAACCTCAAGTTATTTGGTTCGTGCTGTGTTCAAATTTCAGCTCTAAAATTAACAGCCATGCCAAGTGTACCTTAAGGCAAAAATCCCTTTACAGCACCATTTAATCGTTGACCAGCTATCAGTCCATGTACGATTTGTTATTATAAATTAATTATTTCATTCGCCAATCTCATATTTCTATAAGTATTATTAAATTCTCCATTATAAAGTTATCCATAAACTTTCCATCAGATGTGCTTTTCTGTCGGTTCTAGTGGTAGTGGTATAAAGTGGTATAAGGAAAGAATCTGTCATAATTAATTAACTATTGTTTAACAGTTTTAACATTTTATAGTCTGGTAATAGACGTGAGGAATTTCCAATAATGTTTCACCCAGTTTTGAAGGAATAAAATAAAAGGGTTTCGCTATTTTTCCTGTGAACGTCATAGAAGGCGACTAGAGAATCGGGTTGTTCGTCATACGACACTTAAAATAATTACCCAATGAAAAAGTACCCGATTAATAGTGAACCTACGATTCCTGCTGTATTGAACTGAAAAACAAAGTTGCCACAATGTGGACGTTCATAGAAAGTAGTGAGTAGGTACCTAACTATATTTGTGTACCTATGTAGTCTATGTACCTATGTTTTTCTCGCAAAAACACAATTTTTCATATCAATTCTCTTTCTCAGCGTGTAAAGCAAACATACTCTCAATAGAAGTCAAATTCAAATTTAGTATCTATAAAAACAGTTAGCTCTTAGTATATGTTTTCAATTGAATAGAAAAAGAATAAGAATACGAGGCACTGATTACATTTCTCATTCATTCCAAACTCGACACCCTTTTCTAGAAACAATCGCTTTTTCTAGCTCACCCAACCGTTTCCAACTTCCTAATGGCTTGATGAGTATCGGGTCGCTAGGCAAATGGTTTTTTTATTCTTTTGCATTGTTCCTCTCACCTTCAAATTAAGACTGATGTTAACTGCACTGCAGCTGCATTTACATAATTTCTCTCCATTTCATTTACTTGGCAAGTTATTTAACTTTGGCCAAATAGAAATAGATTTCCGACTGATTGTGCAGTCCGACTGGAAAAGTACCTCCGCCCTACAGAATACCGTGGTCATAATAACCTAGTGTTGTGTTCCCGGCGGTGATTAGGGTAGCCAAAGCTCACTGAAGAGTTTTTATGCAGTCAGTGACGAAGACCTAAGGCTTGTCCTGCTTTATCTTCCACACTGACGGCACAGAAACTCTCTGTTCTAACAGGGTCGGCAGCGCGAGTGTGACGCCTCTGGTGTTGCACACGTCCATAGGCCACGGTAACCACTTTCCATCAGATGGGCCGTGTGCTTGTCTCCCACCTAAGCGGTATTAAAAATAAAAGATACGCTGCTTTGAACTAGGTCCAGAATATTGATGTCATTATCCCAAGAAGGATTGTCCAACTTCAGTGGCAGCTGCCCGTAGGAACTGAATCAAATTGCTATTTTCAAAAGGCAACGTTTCGCGGATGCATTCGAGAGTTGCGAATGACGCAGCGAAATCGTTACCATCTGTCTGAAACCGTCCTCCCACCGCTTCTAACGCCCAACTAACAGTAATAATAAATTTGTCCTTGTCATTCACGATTTTCCCGGATACTATTTTGCAAAGTTCCTCAAGTCTGTATTTTAAACATGAAACATTTTGGTGGATCGCTATTGAAACATTTTTGTTACTTAATGGTAATGTTTGAGACTAGCGATTAATGCGACACTACTTAACTTGTATCAGTCATATTATTTAGTACAGTACACGAATGTTATGAACTGAAATTTATTTTAGTTAGTAACAATTTTAGCTTATATCTATGCTAGTATGTCGTCCAGATTTTTTTTAACATTTAGATTATCATAACATAATTTAAATTTTGTTACCATTTTAAAATGATAATTGAGTAAAATCATAATGATTATCACTTTAAAATCATAATTGAATCATAATTGAAGTTATGTTCAAAGGTAAAATGTTTACACGTTTGAGACTAATACCTGTTTCGGGTACAATTTAACTGCTACCAAGAAACAATGATCTATTTAATAACGTTATATTGTAACCCCTAACAACATTTGGGTCTTTGTGAATTTATGAGCTTGACTAACTGACAGCACTTTGTACAAGGTTTCTGGAGGTTAGTGAGCTTTCAACAAATTACTTTGTCAAATGGAATGCGGTTTTAGAGAAATCATTTTTTTAATGATCAGTATCGTTATTGGACAAATTCCATTTATATCATTTTTGTTCTTGCACAACATAAGAAAACAATAAAAATTACAAGTAAATAGTCCCAATAAAATATGGTTTAATATGTATTTCGAACTTTTGATTTCGAACAATGCCAGTTAATATTTCTTAAAACACAAATCTCCATTGTGCTAATCGTAATTTCCATATCAAAATTATTTATTTAACTAATTTAATTCACTAGCGAACTCGGTAACTTTCGAAAAGTTTTGAAATAAAATTACAAGTTTATTATTTTTAATATAATTTTCATCTCTCGTGTGGTGATTTTTACCATTTAACTTTTAAATATACACTATTTGCGCAGTGAAATAATTAATAATAACCTTGATTCCCATAAACACACGGATGTGACGAAGTTAGTGAACTGAAAAATAGACAACAATTATATCACAACAAAAGGTTTCTAAATATCCATTGTCACATAATCGGCCCTGGTCAATATGATTGGAATTTGAAAAACGATTCGTACTCCTGGCTCTTCTATTGACAAATATTTTCTCACGCGTTTTGTTTAAAAAAAGTAGTCATGTCATAGTTTCTTTTATTTTCAACTAGCTGACCCGGCGAACTTCGTACCGCCAATATTTTTCCGCCCGCGTGGCGTTAGAACCCGTTCCCGCTGCACCCTTTACTATATTAAACATATATTATACATATAAACCTTCCTATCTATTAAAAAAAACCGCATCAAAATCCATTGCGTAGTTTTAAAGATTTAAGCATACAAAGGGATATAGGGACAGAGAAAGCGACTTTGTTTTATACTATGTAGTGATGTGGAACAACACAATTACCTATTTATTATTGACATCAATAATACATAATTGTACTCAAAGCTAAGTTTGCCACTGCTACCAAGGTGGTGATGGAGAAGAAACGGTGCAACATACAAACTTCGTATTACATCTAGATTGCAATCTTAAAAAAATAACTTATTCATATATATTAGGTCCTTACATATGAAATTGGCGTTTAATATGGGAAAAAAGAAAAACAATTTTTCACAGTTTTTTTGTTTAATCAATTAAAGTATGTACCGTTGTTATCTATGTACTTTTGCCATTTTATATGCAGTTCATTGATTCAGTTGCTGAAAAAATTGCGAGAGCGAGAATCAACAAAATCTTTGAAGGTGTTTTCGACTGCCATATCTGAATTTAACTTTTTAGTCTAATTCCGTCACCGTCTATTGTGCAGTATGTGATCTAGCGTTGTCCTGAAGTAGCAGTGGGCTAAAGAATTAACCAATCTCGAATTGCTTACGACTAGCTTCTACATAATGGTTTCCAATTGTTGACAATACCGATCTGCCGTAATCGTCTGACCAGATCTTAGGAAGGTGTAGTGAATGACGCCAATGCAGATATCCTAGACACTAACCAGTACCTTTTTTGAGTCAACTTCCGCTTGGGGCAGGATTTGGCCGGTTCTCCAGGGTTTATCCATTTTGCATCACAAGTAATGATACTATTCAAACTCCCCTCGTTATTGTGACGGTCGAGCAACGTGACGCAGCAGTTGACGCGAGTTTGTTCGTTTGCTTAACTTAGTTTATGCGGTACCCATTTTTCAAGCTTTTTACAAGCTTTTATTTAACTTGCAATGTATGTTTGTTCGGGTGGAATCTTACAACTCAATTTTAAGGCACTTGCCCTCAACCGATTGAGCTGAAATTTGGTATGCACGTTCAGTTCGGATGACAATGCAAGAAAAAAAAAAAAGATTGTTTTTAAAAAGGTTTTTCGAATATATCTTATTCACTTTCCTTTTCTTTAATGAATATTCTGATTATATATTAGGTCCTTACGTATGAAATTAGCGTTTTGTCGTACTGATCAATTTGATCTGAAATATCTCATCTCCTCTTTGGTTAAGAATTCCAAATTCAAATTAATAAATTCATTTAGCTGTTTTTTTTTTCTTTGGAATACAGTCATTTATTTGTTATTCTCTTCATTATTTTTTCTTTGGCGTCGCTTATTACCGCGCAATGAAAAACATGAAATATCGGTATATTTACGAGTACGAGTTCTACCGTGGCACCAGTGCTGCAGAAACAGCTCGAAGAATTAATGATGTGTACGGCGCTAGTGTCGCTAAAGACAGCACGGTACGTTTTTGGTTTCAACGTTTTCGTTCTGGAAATTTCGACCTTAAGAACCAACCCCGTGGACGGCCGGAGATCAAAGTGAAAAACGAAGAATTAAAGGCTATTGTGGAAACGGATCTATCAAAAAGCACTTCAGAGATAGCAGCAGGCTTCGGGGTAAGTGACAAAACTGTATTAATTCACTTGAAGCAAATCGGGAAAGTAAAAAACTCGAACGATGGGTACCTCATGAATTGAGTGAATCGAACTTGCAAACACGGGTCGCCTGCTATGTTACTTTGCTCAACCGACACAATAATGAAGGGATTTTAAATCGAATCATTACTTGTGATGAAAAGTGGATATTGTACGATAATCGAAAGCGCTCATCGCAATGGCTGAACCCTGGAGACCCAGCCAAATCCTACCCTAAACGAAAATTGACTCAGAAAAAGTTACTTGTAAGTGTTTGGTGGACTAGCGCCGGTGTCGTTCACTACAGCTTTCTTAAATCTGGCCAAACGATTACGGCAGATATCTATTGTCAGCAACTGCAAACCATGAAGGAAGAACTAGCTGTTAAACAACCGAGATTGGTCAATCACTCTAGGCCACTGCTGCTTCACGACAACGCAAGACCACACACTGCAGAACAAACAACCACTAAGTTAGCTGAGGTACAATTGGAATGTCTGCGACATCCACCGTACTCCTCGGACCTCCAACAGATTACCATTTCTTCCGGAATTGGGACAACTTCTTACAAGGAAAAAAATTCCACTCCGATGCAGCAGTCCAAACCGCCTTCAAAGAGTTCATTGATTCTCGCCCCCATGGTTTATATAGTAAAGGAATCAATGAACTACCCATAAGATGGCAAAAGTGCATAGATAACAACGGTGCATACTTTGATTAATTAAATATATTTTACAAAAAAAAAATCGACTTTTTATTCCTCCCGTACAAAACGCCAATTTCATACGTAAGGACCTAATATAATTTGTTTCAAATGGTTCAAAAATGGGTTTATCACTCACACCGAAGCCTGCCGTTAACTCTGACGTGGTTTGAGATGAATCCGTTTCCACAATCAGACCAGTTCGATAAAACGCCAATTTCATATGCAAATGCCTGCTATTATTATTCACTAAAATTGGTACCTAATAAAAATTCAAATGTTGCGTGGACATGACTAGCATATCATGCATCTTCAGAATTCAATTTATTTACATTAATTTAAACACATTAGTATTGCTTGTGTATGTTTTTACTCTATTATTTTTAATCAACTTATAAAGCTTTCCTTTCACTCATAAAGCCATAACATCCGCATTATCCCTCCGATTTACCATAAAAGGGATTTTGCAGTGAATTTCGAGTTACAGAATTTTCCAGTTATTTTTCCCCGACTGCCAAGAAGGGTTATGTTTTTCGCGCGTATCTAGTATATATATGTATGTCTGTACATACATATACACATACATATAATCACGCCTTTATCCCCGCAGGGTAAGGTAGATGTGAATTAACACCCACATTTCACCAATCTGTATTCGGTCCCACGTAATAGGGGGTGACCCTATTGCCGTATTCCTGGCACTATTGTTGACTTGAGCCATGCATATTAGGCTGAGTCTGGGCTGTACATATCTGTCTGATGTTAAAGTTATTCAGTCCTATCCCTTAGTCGCCTTGTACGACACTACATGGGAAGAGAAGAGGTGGCTCAAATTCGACTCTGCCGGGAACCACGCGGCGGTACGTATGTGTGTTTGTAATATTTTTTATTACCCCATCTGAACCACACTTCTGAACCACAGTACGGATTTCAATGATTTATGTCTCAAATGAAAGGTATATATTGCTTAAGTATTCTTAGGTACATAAAATATGAACCAACGCTATAATATATGTTGGTTTTTTGGAACCAAAATGTATGTGGTAAAATAAAAAATAAAAACTGAAATTAATCGAGTGGGGCATCAAAATTAAGGAAATTAGAAGACAATTTCAAAAATATATATGTCATAACTAACAAAGTGTAAAATAATCCAAATTTTTAAAATATAAAAACCTTTTTTCGATCTTTTCAGCATAGTCGGTTTTTTATAGATACTGATTAAGCTCAAGTTTTAGAGCTTATTACTCTAAATACAACTTAGTATACGTTAATGTATGAAATTATTTAGTAAAACATCAAAACGGGACTTGTACACGCAACTAGTATGTCTTTAGGGAGAATACTCTGACAGCAATTGAGCTGCCTGGACGCGTCTTGGGTGTTTGAAATTCCCGTTTTGATTTTTTTCTGTTGACATTTTCCGATCAAAATTTATAGAAAAGGGTATTATAGGTATCTACTAATGCTTCTAAATTTCCTTTACCGTATATTTGTAGGCTGACCGAATTTCGTCAAGTCAAGTCGTCTATCTTGGCAACAAGTAAGCTAGGCGCAAGATGTCGCCTAGTTAATTACATATGGCAACCATGTGTGTGTGACGTGTGGGCTATTAAGCTGCTTCCATGTCGTTGCGGTTAGCTGGTCACACAGACGAACATTTTCACACAAACACCTACATCCTTTAACAGCCGTGCCTCGTGGTTCCGGAATGTTGATCGAACGTTCCCTTAATTGTTTAGTGTTCGACAGACAGAACTTAAGTTATTAGGGGTATGAAGACAGAAACAGATTGAGCTACATGCCTATATACATACATCCATACATATAAGATACTGACTTTAAATTTGAGAATTTAAATTAATTAAAGTTTATTTATGATTAGCTGTAGCCCCGGGCTCTGGTCGAAGGATTTTTCCACAGTATTTGGTGTTCGCCTTACGGTGTTTTTAAAGGTCATGACGAACGTTTCAATAAGGTGGTGCGGATCCGTCTCCCGCTTAGTGCAAACATTTGTGAGCATGAATGAACATTTGCATTTGTTCAGGTGCTATAATTATTTACTAAAATTAGAAATTGGTCTAGTTATTTAAATGATGTATAATATTTATATTTACAAAACAAATGTATATAAGTAAGTTTGTTCGCAAGCTAGTTGAGATTGCGGAACTTTGGATCTAGATAGCTCTATGTTGAATTTTTACAAACACTTTCACAAACTTTCAAATCTATAAAGTATTTGTGTGTATTTTTATGCGCAATTACACGTTGCATGACTAGGGTGTTCTGATAGGTCATTAGCTTGGTTACTACCTTAGTGGTATAATAGTCCATTATGGTACAAGTGCGTAAAGTTTCTGAGTACCGCCGAGGCGCCATTGAGACCCGAACTGTTAGGTGAGTCAATACACGGGTACCATACGATGTTTCACAACGCTCTTGTGAATAAAATAATACTAAAATAGATATTTACCCTTGTAATTTTCAGGTAGTAAACTTGCCATAACGTTAAGGGCTTCACATCAATCACATCATATATCGGATGTTGTACAATATAAATAATTTACTTCAGAACTAGTACTTGTAGACATTTTTATTAATAAATAACTAGTATTTCAAAAGTGAAAACGAGTGAATTATTTTTGCAATAGCGGGAAAAGTTACTTTGTTGCCCTATGCACTCGCATCTTAATTGGGTATACACTAAAAGAGGTTACTTTTTTTATTTGTCACGGACTAAATGGGGCATTTAATTTTTTTACAGAGAAATAAAAGTAATTAGTTTAGTTAAAACTTCTGTTTATTAAACACGTACAAGTTGAAATTATCTATTTAAATACGAAGTTGCCTAAAATGAGCAAGTAATAAATATATCAATTTATTTGTACTATTTTTTGTACTGTAACTTCTTTAAGAAAAAAGCAACTAAAACAATAACAATAAAAAACACATTATAACTCACTTGTAAATCCACAATTTGATTACAGGTGTCATTATGTGGATAATTGCGGCGAAATTACAGCCACTTTATGAGCAAGTGTGTTGAAAAATATAATGACTATGTATTTTGTGATGTTTACGGTAGTCTCACCAAATGGGGTTATTTAGTAAGGACATAATACGGTTTATACACGGTTTATATTTCACTACAGGCGTTTATTAGCATGCGAATGGCCCTGGAATAATGCCCTTTCTAGGTATTCCTTCCTTCAGGGTAAGAAGGTTGTTTTAGTCGAGACATTTTTGTATCTTACAGGAAGGATATCAACTCATACTCATATCATGAACATCAAAAATCAATTTATTGCATCTCGAACGCCCAATGCCCAAAGATTAAACAATCAATATTTGTGCAATATACATATTTTTTTATTTGAACTTCATTGACTTTTATTTATTTATTTATTTATTTGGGAAAATTAACAGCCTCACAATTGATTACAAACCATAACTTAATATAAAAAATATTCTAATCTTTGATAAAGACTATGTAAGTTTGTTTAAGTACTATACGTGTACAATACTGTACTGTCAGATACTGTACGCGTAAAAACGTTACATATTTCGTGATTGACATTGGTAGCTTGAATAATTTAATTATATTTCAAATAATATCCTCTCTTACAAACTTTAACTGCGCTTGAACAATATGCTTGAAAAGGGTGCAATATTTTCACTAACTGATATTGAAATCTAGATGCAACGCTCACAGTTATTGAAATGACGATAAAATACAGCAACTTTGTTTAGAAGTTCCGGAACTGATTCTGGAATGAGGTTACTAGTGCAAAAGTCCGGGCAGGCTGTACATTAACAGTACAAAAATAAATGGGGTCGTACAAACCCAAAGTGCATGCGGCCTCGTGGGGTCGTGGTTAACGTTGCCAAATTTGAAGACAGCTAAAACTATTTATTGCTATTGTATACGGCTCTAGGTTTTGCCTTTTACTTAAAACCAGGAAATGTTGATTTTTTTTGTTGTAACTGAAAGCTTAATAACCTTGCAAACGTAATTGCTTACTGTGTTCTGATGTGCTGTGGGGTTGATTTTGTAGAGAGAAATGTAGTGTTGAACAGGTACTATTAAAACATAAACTATATGGATTTATTTCAACACGTACCTAAATAAGTTTCTTCTATTCCTGGTGCGACTGGAAATATATTTTTATTTCTCTTGGAACATCCATTGCTTTGAGCTTATTCCTTTCTTAATATTAAATAAAGTAAATAAATCATTTGAAAATGATTCTTTCGCTGGTTCGGTAAATTGGTTCCACTGAGAAGATACCAGCAAGAAACTCAGTGAACAATAATATCTTTTCTTTTTTAAAACAATTTGTTTTTTTTTTTTAAATAGATTTATATTGTGCGAGCAAGCAAAAAGATTAGGATGACCATGCATTTTTATCATTGAGGTATTCGTTTACTTTGTAATATCCTTTTTTTATTAAAGACTTTTTTACTTTTATTTTAAACTTATTTAGTGGCATATCAACCAAATCTTGAGGAATTCTATTAAACATTTTAATACCTACAAATGAATTACCAACCTTTTGAAGTTTGAGTCTATTTGGATCATACATATTTCAGAGATTAAAAAATCGAACATTGTAAGTGGTGCGCTCGCTCGCGTTTGGTCCAATATAGTTGGGTTAACTGCACAGCTTTGTTTTTTGATAACCCGAAAAATGATACAAAATGAACATATGCCACAAGGCAGAGCAGAGCTTTTTTAAGCGGCACAGAGTTATTAGAGATTTTGTTTTCCATTTCATTGTCGATTCCGAGCTGTGTTGAACATAGCTGGAAGGGACATAGTGCACTTACTAGAAAGTTTGTTCCTTATAATAATGTGGTATATTAGATGTATTAGAACTACTTATATTGTATTATGCCGGCGCTATAAGTGGCAATGCTTAGTTAGGAGAACTAACATGTTGTGGTGAAGTAACATGTCATAATAAGAAAAAACAGTTTTATTACAATGTGTGATATTCACGTAAACTACCGCTAGTATTACGTGGTAACATAATATTATAATAGTCTATAGTAAATAACAAAGTTGGTAACGGGTGACTACTGTGGATTTGGTTCGAAGATCGAGACCTAGGTCATGCAAAGTGCTATTGGGTATTTCTAAGGGGAAATGGTGATTCTTCATAGAGATTGGTAAACAGTGGTTTTGTCAAACCATATCATTGACGAAATAAGGGGAGAAGAGGACTCATTTGACTATTGTTTCATAATATGAAAATGAAATAATGCTAAAGAATAAAATAAATTTATAGGTATCTGTAATGGCGGTAAAAGATTTAGATTAAATATGCAACAGAGAAGCGTTATAGTAAGTTAGAAATAAGAACATCCTTGATTATTTAAACTTCTAATATTACTACTCTCATAGTCTCTTCATATCATGGTGCATAATATAATAAGTATGTGAGCATAAGATGCCTAAGATAGTAATATAATACAACAAGCTGACCCGGCGAGCTTCGTACCGCCAATATTTTTTCCGCCCGCGTGGCGTCAGATTCCGTTCCCGCTGCACCGTCTACTACATTAAACATGTTTTATACATATAAACCTTCCTCTTGAATCTTTCTATCTATTAAAAAAACCGCATCAAAATCCGTTGCGTAGTTTTAAAGATTTAAGCATACAAAGTGATATAGGGACAGAGAAAGCGACTTTGTTTTATACTATGTAGTGATTCGTCATGGAACGTGACAAATCAGCTGAAGTAAAATATATTAAATGAAAAAGGTCATAAACGAACAATAGATTTAAGTCGACTTTTTATCCAGGATAAACTAAAATGAATAAGATGAAAAATGTGTGCGGGACGTGGTCTGCCTTACAATGCAAGCGTCAACATGTAGGAAAATGAATTCAGTAACTAAGTTTATATCACAACTTGAATTATATTTAACGAGTAACTAAATATGAACGCTGTTTTTCACACTGTTGTACCAGCACATGTGGTGTGTTTGCATAACAAACATTTACATAATATCGATTGCAAAAAAGTTCGTGAAAGGCTTTCTTGCTTTTTATAGTTTTCGTGACACGTTTTGTTCTGTATTTAGTTGTGTTATCGTTAGTTAAATGTAAGGTGATTTTTGTAAGGGTTCTTCCTCGCAGCATCGAAGAACTGCCGTTACCTATAATGTTTTTTAGTCATCATATCAAGCCTAAATGTATTTCCCAATTCCTTAGCTATGTCGCCGCCAATTAGCTTAATCAGCCGTTCAATTAACGGCCTGAATGGTTTCAGCCATTTAATTAAACGGCTAGTCAACGCTACGCTTCGCTCCCCTCCCGCATTAGCTAGGTATATTTTAACCTAACTTAACCAAGTCGGATTGCGCAGTTATCACAATAAACGTATCACTAATTTTCTATGAATACACCTCTGTCTACCCCGCCGGGGATTTACAGGTGTAAGTATATGTATGTATATTTGTAATTCTCTATCTTATTTCGAGGTAGTGTCCCATCTTACGGTTGGCCTAAGCATTAGCCAGCCAGGTTATTAATGATGTAATTAACGAGATGGCTGAATATCATTCAGGCCGTTAATTGAAAGGCACCGTGTAGTTAACTGCCTAGGCAGTTAATTGGACGGCTGATTAATCTAGTTGGCGGCGCCAGCTATACTCTAATATATCAGAATCATGAGGAGAAATCGAGTAACTTAGCTTCGATCACTAATCTTGGTAGAATATTAGCTTAAAGTTCTTTAAGAGTAAGGTTCATTATAAGTAAGTTCTTTAACCCACTCAGTCAGGATTCGACATCTAAGGCCCGTAATCCACAATGATACATTTTATTTTATGGTTTTGAGGTTAGATGACTTAAAACAAGATCTAAGACCAGATGACTTAAAACTAGATCTAAAGCCAGATTGTATTCTAGATGACAGCGCTGATGTCATTGCGAGATTCGATTTACAATTGAGCGTTATTCTGGAAAATGGGCCTTAGCATGCTAAAGAAAACAAAACTTTGGACCCTACCCTAACAGTGAAATAATAATGGTTGGTCATAATGTGCCGATCACTATTTTTACAAGCTTTGAAAACATTTGTAATGTTTGTTTATAAATATTTGTATTGCGAAGGTTAAATCTTATAAAGTGGATTAGGACCACTTCCTCTTCATCTACGAAGTTGATGTTTATTCAGTTTCTATAACACTACACTACACTACGTTACTCTGCATTACACTACACTCTATAACACTACACTGCATTGACATCTAGTATTAACTCCAGATTAAGGCAATCTTCGATGATGAACAGCACAGCCGCAAAATAGTAATAATTATGATGCATGTTTTTTAAAATTAATAAACTTTAGTTTTTAGATCCCCTAAAAAAAATACTGCCAGAGACATTTCTCGCACCTGACCCATTAAACTCGGGCTTTACAAAAATCTAAAAGGGTTAAAGTACATTGCAAATATTACACATTGAAAAAACAAAACTGATTCCACTCTTCGATAACTTTACTACGGCTATACTCACGTCACTCGTCAGGATGCGCCCGACTAGTTTCGGACCCGACCGGAGTCCTTATTCATGAGCAGAGTATCCACGCGCGGCGACGTCCGGCGACGTCCGGGGACGTCCACTCTGACTCTTCTAATAGCTCCGATCCTATTTGTCATTACAACATTTCATAAAGATGGTTTTGACGGGTGAACATTTCTACACAGCATAAAATCCTCAGCACACTTCTAAAATGGATGAAAAGTAAAACTCTTGGAAACTGGTTAAACTTTACTAGGAAAATATTTCACGTTCAGATGCTTATAATCTTTTAACAGCTCTATATCACCGCCACACCATCGCTTTACTATCTTAAAGCTAGAGCCAATGTTTATCGCTAGTTTATTTTTAAAACCCGATGCTTATGCAATTTCAATTGCTACTTAATATTTTTGGGGTATTATTATAATATGATATATATCATTATAACTCTTCAGTTATGTTACATACTCTGTAATATTTATTGGCATGTTTTTTTTTTGTATAAAGTTGTAAAAGCATGTTAAAGAAAGACTGATCAGGAAATGACTAATCTAATTAGAAGCGGGTCCAACTATCACTCAAAGAACTTTCGCGTTCGAACCAGCTGCCGGGATGGACCTGTAGTGTGTAGCCTGTTCAATTTCTATTATAATAAATCGTTTTTTTAAACCACATATTTAATAAAGAATGTATTAAATTTATGTCTCTCGGGGTAATCAATACATCTCGTTTCCGTCCGAATAGTTTTTATATTAAACTAGCTGTCGCCCACGGCTCCGCCCGCGTGGATGTCGGTTATCGCGAATCGGACTATAATTTAAGATTTAAACTATCCTATCTCTCAAGTTGGATCGAACTGCACATGGTGTGCGAATTTTATCATAATCGGTCAAGTGGTTTAGGAGTCCATTGAGGACAAACATTGTGACACGAGATTTATATATATTAAGATGAACCGCTTTGGATGTTTTTAAATGAAAACTTGTAGTCACTTTATCTTTGTAGTGTAGAACTATAGACTGCCTGTCAGTAGCAGTATGTACTTACGTAGTATTAAAATTGAATGCAAAGATGTGTAGTGAAAGCCAGTGGTATACCAGTATACCAATAAAGAAGAGTTCACATACCTAAGGGGGTTGAATAGTATTGTGTGGGTATTCGGTGGTGAAGACACGCCCGCAATACACTTGATAGTCGTTCGAGGAATGCGTGAAATGAATGTGGTGTGCCTCGACTGAGATAAATCTATTACCGATGGTAGATGTATTAAATTGGCAAGGAATTTGTGATAGTTATGCTGGTTTGATTTTATCACTACGAGTGGGTATGTGTGATGTTTGCCACAAAAATAATGGGTCGCCGTCATGTATGTCTAATTCTATATAGTGTTCTACGAGTGTGGTCGCAATCACAGTTACAATATTTAAAAGTGGCGATTCAAGCTCGTTATTAAATAACTCACAGTTACCGTACGTAATACCATAACACTAAAAGTCGCCAATACTTGCTACCAAAAAACTTAACTAACTACACAAAATAACGAAAATATTTGAAACTTGTATGAACTCAATACTTTAGTAAAATAAATTTCTTGGAGTGCTATTATAAAATTTATTGAGATTAAATGATACGATTGACTGGTTCTGTTTCTGACCTAAATGTGCAGTGTGCTTATCTGAGAGATGCAGCTCCAAGACTATTACTTTCCGTAGATAGCGATTTTGATTATTTTCCTATCAAAAGCGTTTGAATGCAAATAGAATTCAATTTGGGAACTACTGCCGGCACAAATACAACTTGCAACTGGAACTTTGAAACCGAACTTAAAGTATTTTCCACGTTACACGGCACTATTTTATAGTCAGAGTAGGATTTCAGTAGGTACCTATACTAGATATGTACTTATTCTGAAATATAGAATGGCTGAATAGAAGAAACTCGAATTCAGAGGTCATCTATCAAATAAATCGTCATATTATAAAAAATATCTGTATATATTTATACGCTCACAAAAGCTAATAATGTTGAGGTAAAATTTCGACGACTGAAGGATAGTATCGAAACTAGACTAGCCTTGTCTTTAAGAATGACGTCGATATTTTGGTTCAGGTCTCTTGGGCCCATATTATAGAATGTAACTTAGCTGATTCGCGATTTATTTGAGGAAAAATTGTATAGACAATCTGCCAGACGCCCTGTCCAATTTGTCAATGTATTTATAATCTTTTCCCAGCCAGATTCAGCTGAATGGCATTCTAGAATACGGGCCTTAGTAGTAGTAGTTAATTTAGTTAAACTGTTTTAAGACAATGAAGGTACCCCGCATTCAGTACGGCACGTGGTTTTCATGGTACACAATAACTGCTATAAATAAAAGTTGGCCAACTAACTCAAATTGTATCGTAGTTTTGCCGGCTTAATTTCCGTGAATTCAATGAATTTATTGTTTGACCGTACAGTCGCTCGTTCGTCGTCGGTCTTCTACTCTCATCGATATAACTATTATCTAGGTAATAGTTAAGTTGATGCGACAGTGAGTAACAATATTCAAAAACAACTTAATCTTAGGTCTCATTCGACGTTGAATGTTCATATTGTATATGCATTGCATAACTTCATTTTTAGAAGCGTTGGTTCATTTTTAGATTCAAACTTAAATTTTCGTAGGATAATATACCTACGTAAAAACCACGCCTTATCTACAATACCTACAATTAAAAATAATTGAAATAAAGTTCAAAACAGTTCAAAGGTACTTACAAATCCATATCACGATTTCATTAATTCCCCGAAACATAATTATATGCAATACCCACATTATTATTCAAATATGATAATAACTTTAGAATTGTTCTCATTTGTTAGTATAATATTTATAATCCAAATAACTCAAGTACTTGGTTTGCTCTTCAATCTGCTCTGTCAAATTCAATATAATTTCATAGGTTTACGTGTACCTATTGTATATAATACTAACTGACTCGTTCTGGCTTCGCACGGGAATATTTTATAAAAATGAATCCATGGCCCGACTAAAGCGCCAAAATAATAAGTGATCCAATGATAAATAATCGAATCATATCTATATCAAGTCAAGGTAGATTTATGTTTATTTTTTTACTTCGTCCACAATCTTTTCATATTCTGCCTACAGGCGCTCAATATATTTGAAATATACTCCTCAGGTTGCAAACAAGTAAATTCAAATGCAAACGTGTGTCTTTACAGAGCCTATGAATGCATACAAATATCTAAGATATCATCCTCGCGTTGAAATTCATGAAAATGAAGGCAGAGAGAGACAGAGAGAGAGAGAGAGAGAGAGAGAGAGAGAAAGGATAATGTAATTAAGAAAATGAAGGAAGGACAAGCTCATGATGATACAATGACAACGCTTGATAAATTGAAATTTGAAATGTTTAGATATTATAATATATCTTTTCTCTTTCCCTCCCGAAACAATAGAGTCAAATAGGCAACCATGACCGATGATCAAATATGCTCCTGTAGCGGGAACACCCAAAAATTCCGAAATATTGAATTCCGAATATTCATCATCATTAATATAGCCCGATTTTAAAAATTTTGAATGTTCAGCCAAAATTTATCAAGATCCATTCCTAAATAACGAATATAATTATTTTATTTTTATTAATTAATCCTAAATAATAAAAAAATTCACTCCTATCAAAAAAATCTCTCGACAAAACTTGTGAGTCAAGTTTAGTGAAAACGAAATGAGCACTCTAGACCGGAACTGACAAACCGTCATTGATACGGACTAAAGCAAAATCGGCCATCTTGACGGAAGAGAGACTCCAGTTTGCTTCACTCGCTCGGTCAATTGTGAATTTTGAAATTCGGGTTTATATATCGGATTTCTGACTTTCGACTTTTCGAATCATAGAAATTCTTAATTTTGAAATTCGTGAATGTGACTTTCGGAATAAAGTTTTTCGGCTTTATGTAGTGTCAAAGACTTATATTCAATTTAGAACAACATGGTTGTTTCTTATTGACGTCAATAATAAAATATACTTAACCTAAGTTTACCACCGCTACCAAGGCGCTGGTGGAGAAGAAACGGCGCAACAAACAGCACTGTGGCATTTATTAAGACGTCAACTTACAATATTCATATCCATAAGGCTAAATGAGGACGAATCTACATTTGTCTCGTGTCTCGTACCCCTCTAAAGCAGCCATGAACGTATTAGTCTGTCTAATATAAGTACTACTATAACTACAACCATGGGCGGTACCCATACGCCTACGCATAACAAAACTGATGCTATTATAATTCCCTACAAACGTTAAGTACCCAAATAACATACAAGTTGTCAAATTAAAAGGTAATAAGCGCTTTAAAAATAACTCGACCACAATCATTTTATTACAATCGTGTCATGTGTGGGCACGATCGAAATTGCTTTTACGTCGTTGAAAGCAACAGACTATGTGTGGTTGCGTGTGATGTCGATCGACACCAAACTAAATTCTTAGAGCGTTTCACATTCATCCGATATCTGAAAGCCGACATCCGATAACCGACACCTTGTGCTGATTTCACATTTATCCGATAAAATGGGCCTGATACGGCCATTTGCTAGAAAGCACAGACTAGTTAGGGATGCTAGGGATGAAAAAAAAAAGAAAAAATCGTGCAAGCAATTAGTGACCTGATTGACATGACATTGTACCGAGTTTTTTTTTCTTATATTCGTGATCAGCCTCATCATTTAAGGCAGTTTTGGTCTCTTTTTGATCAAATATCGGGCCAAAACGGTGGTGTTGGCTCCGATAACCGATATCGGACCGGACAATGTGAACGAGAGATACATTTGTCAAACATTTGACTTCCTCCGATATCGGATATCGGATATTCGACAGTGTGATAAAGCTCCCACGAGCGCTTTAACGACCTTTTGTGGTCACTTTGTGGTGTATATGTCGCAGCCAACTAGCTTAATAAGCCGCTCAATAACTGCCTAAGCTCTTTACTGAACGGCCCCGTTCAATTAGCGGCCTGAATAATGATCAGCCATTTGATTAAACGGCTAGGCAAATGGCTTGGATCGATGACGTTTAATTACTTGCCTAAGCTGTTAATTAAACAGCTATGAAAATGACTTTTTCTGCATGGTTATAAAAAAAAAAGCTTTCTCAATAAACCCATCATTAATTTATTCAATGCGGCGCAATCATTTGGATCCGCTCTTGCCGTATTAGCCTTTTTGCTTTTTTTTATAACTATGTAGAAATAAAATTAATTTTCTAGCTGTTTGCTTCAATGGCTAACCATCATTCAGGCCGCTAATTGAACGGTGCCATTTAGAAAAGAGCCTAGGCGTTTAATTGAGCGGCTTATTAAGCTAGTTGGCTGCGACATATACACCACAAAGTGACCACAAAAGGTCGTTAAAGCGATCGTGAAAGCGTTTTCACACTTTTCGATATCGAAGGAAGTCAAATGTATGACAAATGTATCTCTCTTTCACATTGTACGGCCCGATATCGTTTATCGGAGCTGCGACGTATATATATGTAGGTACGTAGATAGGAAAAACCAGATAACTAAAAAATTTCGTTCTCTGATTGTGTGATCTGGATCCGATTGGATGGGTAGTGAATTATCGATGACAAAGTAGGAATATGTATTTTTTTTGTAGTGTCATCAAAACTTAAATAAATCTATTACCACGAAATTATTGTTGCCGGGCAGTTAATGAAAGTAGCCAATAAAATAATAAAACAGCTTACAGACCGAATTTATTATGATATGGCTTAACAAACTAATCCGTGAACCGAAACAGACCAAACCGATTAAATCTTTGTGCGGTGAACCAATCACGCCTAATACATATGTACATATTATACACACAAACGCATTCATTCGAACAGATCGGACAATAGTGACACTTTTGAGTTATGAACCGACTCGCCCTCATTGCAGTGTCCTCACATTAGTGACGTCACACCTAAACGGCAAAAGCTTGACGGTCCGTGGTGGTTTGTAGGTGAGAATTATTACCACGGATTATTACCTAATCGTTTCTGACGTATTGATCGCTCACAGTCGCTCAACAACACGCTATCTACTAATATAATACCAGTCTATTCATAGCTCCACTTATATTATAGGATCTATTTCATCATAACGTTATCTTTAAATATTTTTGAAGTGTCTGGAACAAAATTGGTACAATTTTATTATATTGTAGAATACCCGCCCGATACGGAGCAACATGCTGTATATATTATGACTATTACAGCTATCACGGTAAGGAGAATTTGGATAACTTCAGGCGTAGCTCGATGGCTCAGTGGTCAGAGCATTCCCCCTGTAAGGGAAAGATCGCGAATTCGAGTCCTGCCTGAGCGTTTCACTTTTTCCTTGCTTAATCGATTTGAAAAGTTAGCATATTAAATGCTTCTAAATTTCATTCAACTGTGTCTACGAGGTCCTTACATTCTTGCGTCAGCTATATTGATAATGTCTCACCGTAGTTTGTGGCAACGAGGAAAACTGTATCTCTGTATCAACTGTATAAGTAAGTTAAATAAAAGCTAGAAACAAGCGCGACTGCTCGGTTTTATCTAGCTTTTATTTAACTTGCTGTCGCGCAAATATAAAACAGAAGAACATCGCTTATATAAATAGTACATCATGGTACAAGTGTGTTAAGTTGTTGATTCCCACTGAGGTGCTTTTGAGATCCGAGCCGTTATAGCTGAGGGCCTTAAGATAGTCGAGGGCGATAATCAACAGTACCCACGTGTATCATACGACGTTTTTCAACACACCATGTGAATAAAATAAAACTAAAGAATCATTTTATCTACTACTTATACTGATATGTAAATATTAAAAAACTAAAAACTAAATTATGGCGATCTTTACTGCTTTTTTTGGTTATTCTATTGCCTTAATTTGTAATTGACGGTCTTTACGCACAGAATATCAAAATAAATTTTAAATCTTCAGCTGGATTTTTTCTACATAGTCTGTGGACAAGCATCCGCAATCAGGATATATAATAGGTAATGTAATGTAACGAGGTTAGATAAATTAATGTATGAAACTATATAATTTAGTCTTGAAATACTCGTAGGATACTATAAAAAACTCGTCTACGGCGATTTTAACTCACGTTCATAAAAAAAAAAGACGGGTTGCACTCCGGGAGTGCCGGCAGAAGTGAAAACTTTAAATGATTAAATCTTCTTCTTTTTCTCTTGATGAAATAGTTTTGTTTATTAAAGAATTACAAGGTGAAATTATCTACGAAGTTGCATGAAATGAGCAAGCAAAAGGTATATTTATTTATTTGTACTAATAAATACGATTTTTTGTATCGTAACTTTTCAAAGAATAAAGCAACTCAACCAATGACATAATCTATACGTGACTTATGATATTATGACACGTATTTTTTACTAATTTTTGAGTTTTACCGATCCTACAATAAATTATTTAATAAAGTGCCAATTACGGCGGCTTCAACATAAACTGAAGCAAAAGGCTCTGAATACGTAAAAAGGCTTTCGTAATTAGGTGACAGTAATTCTGGTCCCCATTATTTAACTTCTATTTAAAAGTTTATATTCCTTTTTCTTGAAGCTTAATAATACATGCTTTAGTATACTTTTGCGCCAGAAAAATGACCATTGTCTACTTGAAGTGGAACGCAACGAGGCCAACAACCTTATCCACATTAAGTGTTTTAATTCTAATTAGGTTTAAGTTCCTATGTCCGTTCGTTTTGCATCCTGGATTTATCTCTTCACAGATAATAAACACTATATTGTATTTCAAGTTTCTCTGTTGAATTGGTCCCTTAAGTATATACTAGCCGAGAGCCTTTTTGCTCCACAAATAACAATTGTGGAATCTTCAGGGAAAATATCTTTCTTACGCTCAATTGAAATAACAGGATTATTTGTACCACACAATCCTTTAAAAAAGTACATAATTATGAACTGATAAGATAAGAGTTAAGAAATGAAGTATGTTGAGGTAGTTTGAATACATATTTACAGGCGATAATAGAGATATGGTTGCAGTTTTACATACAACTATATATGATGAAAACGTTCAACCGCATCTCTTTTGTCGACTGTACAACGAGGGATAAAACATAAATACTTACATAAAGCAAACGTATATAAGAAAGCAACGCGATGTTTGGCTCCAAAATACATACAATTACTACAAAAGAAAAGAGGAGTACAAACCCCTCAGTTATCAGGAAATAAAAGTTTCAATTATGATACAGAAAACTCATTTACTGCGTAAGGATGTAAATATAGCTATAAGCGTAAGATCTGAGTAAATATTGATCTCACAAAATTCTTGTAATAATCCTACCATAAAAACTTGCATGGTTCATGTTTTAATACAATATCCAAAAAGTGTCAAGCTCGATTAAGTTCCAAATACGAAATATAATACCAAGATAGACTATAAAGGCAACCAAATAACTTGCAATCAAGTACACAAATATTAAGAATAAGTGCATTAATCTATAAATTCCAAATATTAAATTGTATTCCAGTACAACTAATTGAAACATTTATTTCATGAACTAGGTAACGAGCATTCTATTAATAAGCATTTGCAATATATTCAATACACTTGTGACGTGTGAAGTTCAATGCGCTTCATCTGACGTTAATCGGTAAATTATACCAATGATGTAGCCGAGATTCAAAGCACGTGCAGCTTACGTCTCCACACATATCGGATTAGAGCATCTCACGTCGCGCACTCCATCCAGCGACTGCAGTTTAGATCACCTCTCTTTTCTGCTTCTAAAAATTCTAATTTTCGTTCGCGATTCCGGCTATTGAGGTTACTTTTTTTTTAAACATTGTCGCTATTCTGGAAACTTCTGTATAAAAACAATAACTTAGTCTTCATTTTATATTTTAACTTGTCCATGCTATTCATAGCATTTGAGACTACCTACCTTAGGTGTGCTCGTTATGGGCTGTATCTAGCCTGTTTTCTTTCGAATAATAATTTTAAAAATTCTAAATCATTAGTGACATGCATAACGTGCTCTGTATTCAGGTTTAAAACTTTGCCCGACATGTCCAGGGGGCAAATTAAACGAAGCCGGGTGAATAGCAAATGAACTGGCTCATTTAAAGGTTTAACTCGTGCACACTCGCCGTGCCTGACAGCAAATATTGTATGGATACACTGCGACTTTTCTGCTCGAGAATATTCTGTACGTAACTAAGTTTCTTGCTACCAGTAGGGAACATTAAACTGGTACTCCTTTCAACGCCTAGAGGATTGTTCACTTTGAAAATGAGTTATAACTACAATATTGCCGAATCCTTAGATACTGGGGTACTCTTGGCAGACCTAAAGGGTTTCTTTTGCCGAGGACAACTCAGTACACTTGAACCTCTAAAAGTAGACCGTCGTAAACTATTTGCCAAGCAACACGCCGGAGACCAATGACGTGTGGGCGCAAGATTTTAACTATCAAATTGAAACGTCAATTTAATTAGGTAATAAGTGATAATTAATTCCCTAATAACAGTTTATTAAGCTCCACAACTGGTGTGTTTTCCAAGAAACTGCAGTGTTCTTCCCAAAGAGCATTAAAGTATTTTAGTAGCCCCGTAAAATTACGCATTTTGTGTGCACAACATGTTGTTGGTGCGGAAAATAAAAAAAGTACTACTAGGCAATCCAGCATAATTAAACACTTTTTATCGAATGAAAGGCGCGGTTGTTACGTGACGCTCTCGCATCAATAGGTTTTATAAGCTGCAAAACAGTAACCGTGTCGCCTCGTAGCCTATGCCTAAAATAGTCACACTTAAAATAGTCAAAAATTCACAGATCTCATGCCTTTCACGACCTTCTGGTAAGTAGGAAATGCACTTAGATAGGGTAAACTATAATGAAAACAACTCTTTGCGCAAGACATACGGTCAACTATTGTATAAAAAAAAACATAATTTGACAAACGATCATTATACAAACAACGTTTGAAAAATTATTCATTTGATAAATTAAAAAAAACTTTATCTGCAATTTCGCAAACATATTACTTTAAAAATAATCATTTGACATAATACAGTTTTCGCAAATATCAATCAATCAATCAATTAGCCCACTGCAGTCCACTGCTGGACATAGGCCTCTCCCAATGTGCGCCATTTCGTACGATCCTCCGCCTTCCGCATCCAAATATATTATTTAGGAAATACTTCAATTGTTAAAAGTTTATTTTTTAAAAGGTAGATTTGACTAAATAAAGTCAGTTGACAAACAGTCAAACAAGCAAGCATTAGCCATGCAGTAAGCAAATAGTATACATGTACAGCATGCAGAAAATATACAGCAAGAATCGTTTCTGTCCCAGCTTCAGCACTGCGGCGCCTACGCGCTCATAAATAACACTCTAGGGGTAGAGCAAACAAGACTATGTGAAGTCGGATTTGCAGCAATTCATTTCTGACACTAACTTCTATGTCACAAGTTTTGACTGTTTAATAAGACAATAATTTAAGGATAAAACTTGTTTTGCCAAAATACATTTAAATAAAAATTGTTTTGCCAACTAACATTAAAAAAAAGACGGGTTGCACTCTGGGAGTGCCGGCAGAAGTGAAAACATTTTCTTTTTTTCTTTCTTCGTTATATACATAGAAAAAGATAAAAAAGAACATACCATACCATACCTATAATATAGCGCTAATCATAGAACCTATCACTTATTTTCTGCAAATTTTCTGTCAGAAGAAATTAATAAATTATGAAAAGAAAAAATAATCACAAAAAATAATAAACTACAGAAAGAAAAAATAATCATAAAAAGTAATAAATTACAAAAAGATAAAATAATCACCAAAAGTAATAAATTATAATAAGAAAAACAATCACAAAAAATCCCTGAAGGCCAGGTGGTTTGAACCCGATACTATGTGAAACTACAAGGACTTACAGTCGAAGTGCTTACCGTTTAAGCTACGACACTATCTATTGCAAATTGCAAAATAGATAGTCTGTACCAATCTTGTATGACGTCAGTCGTCGGTTATGGTTCAAAGGTCAACTAATCCTGACGCTTCCTTAACATTTTACACCCATCCAACGCCGCTAAAGAAGTTTTCACTTCAAAAAACAATTTATTAAATGATGTTAAGGCATTTTAAAATTTTTCCTAGTAAATATTTTGTCTCATGAATAGTTTATTAAACAATAGTTTGTAAAATTATAGATTTATCAAGTATAATTTTGTCAAATGTTGTTTTTCAAAAGAAAATTTGCTTTTCGTTTTTGTTAAATGATTGTTTACCAAGATATACACAAGGGTTAGTAGCAGGTACCGGCGAGTAACGTTATTTTTTATAAACATACTACGCCCTTTAACAAATCTCAGCCTTTTTTCGCCTTTTGCACACACGCTTTCGTCCGCCAGATGTGGAATTATCAGCATTACCCCAGCCCCGCTGTTCCTACGTTCGAGAAGACGAAGTATAGGAAAAATAATCATAGTCGTTTACTAAAGATACTAGTACACGAAACTCACTAGTACAAGCGCGTGCCGCGCGTCGGGAAAGCTTTGCCGTATAAAAGTAAAGCTTTCTCCAACACCATTAAGGATAGCGAGGTTTAGTTTTTTTGCTAACTGTATCCCAACTGAATACCCCAAGACCTTTTTTTATTTTTCGATATCGCTTTTAGTTTTCGAAATATAGTCGATTCAAGTTGAGAAGTCTCAAAAAAATCACGTCGTTTTTCGACATTATTGCACTTTTCCGAAAAAGTTTTCGACTTTTGATATTTTTTAACACCATCTTGTAGATCTCGTCAAGACGCGTCTTTTGATACCCCATTAACTCGCATAGCCCCAAAATTGACGACGCCGAAGCGATGTAGCACTTTTCCTGAAAACGGTCTTCTACCAACGCGATTAAAAAACACTTCCAATGTTAAAAAAATAAAAACCGCTCATTTTATGTAACAGTTGATTTAGACTTCAGTGATACGTTTATTATTTTATCATAGTGATAATTTAATTTCAGCCGCGGGCTTTATGAATACCTAGATAATAAACTAATTTTATGTACTTAAAAAAAGAAAAGCCCAGTAATTTTCACCCGAAATCAAGTTCTTACTATACTTTTAACATTAAAGTTATGGGTTTCTAGATCATTAATAATATATAAGTGTAATAATTCTATTTTAACAAATAATTTTATTTACCACTTTTTAGTTATAGTAATATCATGTCTACTGTGCCTACCAATACTAGTCAAATGAAGCCAAACACAAGTAGTCTATGTTTGGTTCAGATTCCCGTGACCACCTACTGTCTACATCTCTAGACTCTGAAGTACGATGTAATACCAGACAATTTATTACGACAAAGCAAATGAACCCGAACTCGATATTTTATTTTTGATTGCTATGACCACCTTCCTACTCCATTATCTGATCAGCTGAATGGTACCGTATTATTTTATGGTCATCCAAAAATTAAACATTTATCCAAATAAATTATTTCATCAAAATCGGTAGAGTAAATTGGTTTCAAAGTCGCCAAATTGCAGTTGCAAGATTTGCCCTAAACAAATGATATACAGAGCAAGTTAATATAAAGGTTGTAAAAAAAGAAAGAGTTGTCCTATGTTTGTGTATGTGTCTGTGGTCCTAGAATAGCACCACCCCATCTCCTCCCGTGGGTGTCGTAAGAGGCGACTAAGGGATTCAAATACCGGAGGATGGGCAGCAGCATCTTTCCGCGTACTAGCCACCAAACTGCGATCGCCAACCCGCCTGCCAAGCGTGGCGATTACGGCATAACCCCCCATGATGAACGAACCCAACAAACGGCCCCTAGTCCCCGGCGGCCACGCTATTCCTGGCTATGGTAGCGGCCATGGTAACGGCGGGGCAAGGGGTGCGAAGAATCCCCGGCAGATGCCAGGCTATCAACCCCGACGACCTTTGGCCCTGGCAACGTACAACACGCTCACACTGCGAACCGACGAGAAGCTCGCTGAACTCGAGGAAGAATTGAGCAGGTTACGGTGGGATATCGTAGGATTGTGTGAAGTCCGGAGAGAGGGGCAGGACACCATGATCCTCAAATCCGGTAACCTGCTCTATTTCCGGGAGGGCGACATACTGTCCCAGGGTGGTGTCGGGTTTATCGTCCACAGGTCCCTTGTCAACAACGTGGTCCAGATCGAGAGTGTTTCGACGAGGGTAGCGTACCTTATACTCAGAATCACCAAACGGTATTCGCTGAAGGTCATACAGGTACACGCACCGACCTCGAAACACCCCGACGACGAGGTGGAGACTATGTATGAGGATATCTCTAAAGCCATGCATAGCTCTCGAACACACTATACCGTTGTGATGGGGGACTTTAACGCGAAACTGGGCAAACGAAGCGACAACGAGCTGAGAGTGGGGCAATTTGGATATGGAAAGAGGAATGCACGTGGCCATCTGCTGGCCGGCTTCATGGAGAAGGAGGGCCTTTTTATGATGAACTCCTTCTTCAGAAAGCCGGAACAGCGTAAGTGGACATGGCTACACCCTAACGGTGTCACAAAAAATGAGATTGATTTCATCTTGTCGACGAAGAGGCACATATTCAATGATGTCTCCGTGATCAATTCAGTAAAAACAGGAAGCGATCACCGGATGGTAAGAGGCACATTGAATCTTAGAACAAAGCTCGAAAGATGTCGACTGATGAAGTCTACGCTCCGACCAGCACCTATCCAGTTCCAGAACCCTGAGCACTTTCAGCTCGAGTTGCAGAATCGCTTTGAATGCCTGGGAGATTGCGAAAATGTGGATGATTACAATGACAGATTTGTGGAAATTGTCCAAACGACTGGGTCTAAGATCTTCAAAGCCCGTCGTTCAAAAGGAACCAAAAAGATTTCAGACCTCACTCATGGAACAAAGACGAAATTTGGTTCTGCAGTCCTCTGAAGATGCTACTCAGTATCGGCGTTTAAACAGACAGATCTCCAAGTCCTTGACTCGCGACCTACGCCAATTTAATACGACTCGTATTAAGGAGGCGATTGAGAGCAACAAAGGCTCAAAGGTTTTCGCAAGGGATCTGTCGGTTGGTCAAAGCCAACTGAATAAGCTGAAGGCGGAGGATGGCAGAATTGTTTCGTCAAAGCCGGAGCTGTTGGAAGAGGTCGAGAAGTTCTACGGACAATTATACACGAGTGTACGGCAATCTGTTAATAATCTGGCCAAAGACCCAAGAGCCAGATTGACCCGACACTATACCGAGGATATCCCGGACGTCAGCCTGTACGAGATTAGAATGGCTCTCAAACAGCTAAAGAACAATAAGGCACCGGGTGATGATGGGATCACGGCTGAGCTTCTAAAAGCTGGTGGAACACCGATACTTAAAGCTCTTCAGAAGCTATTTGATTCCGTCATACTCGAGGGACGAACGCCTAAGGCATGGCACAGAAGTGTGGTGGTACTATTCTTCAAAAAAAGGTGATAAAACCTTGTTGAAGAATTATAGACCCATCTCGCTTCTGAGCCATGTCTACAAGTTGTTTTCGAGAGTCATTACGAATCGTTTCGCTCGCAGGTTCGACGACTTCCAGCCTCCCGAACAAGCCGGTTTCCGAAAAGGCTTTAGCACTATAGACCACATACATACGCTGCGACAGATTATACAGAAGACTGAGGAGTATAATCAGCCACTCTGCTTGGCGTTTGTGGACTATGAGAAAGCCTTCGATTCGATCGAGACCTGGGCTGTGCTACAGTCTCTCCAACGGTGCCAAATTGACTATCGATATATCGAAGCGCTGAAGTGTTAGTACGAAAACGCCACCATGTCAGTCCGCCTCCAGGATCAAAGCTCAAAACCTATCCAGTTGCAGCGAGGGGTGAGACAGGGAGACGTTATATCTCCGAAACTGTTCACCGCCGGCCTGGAAGATGTTTTCAAGCTCCTGGACTGGAGAAGACTCGGCATCAATATCAACGGCGAGTACATCACTCACCTTCGATTCGCTGACGATATCGTAGTCATGGCTGAGACCTTGGAAGACCTAGGCACAATGCTCGAAGACCTCAGTAGAGCCTTCCAACACGTGGGCCTCAAAATGAACATGGACAAGACGAAAATTATGTCAAATGTCCATGTCGCACCCACTTCTTCTTTAAAGGTTGGAGACTCTACACTCGAAGTTGTCGACGAATATGTTTACCTGGGACAGACAGTCCAGTTAGGCAGGTCCAACTTTGAGAAAGAGGTCAATCGTCGAATCCAACTCGGCTGGGCAGCGTTCGGGAAGCTTTGTAATATCTTCTCGTCCAAAATACCGCAGTGTCTCAAGACTAAAGTCTACGATCAGTGTGTGTTGCCAGCGATGACCTACGGAACTGAGACTTGGTCTCTTACTATGGGCCTCATAAGAAGGCTCAAGGTCACCCAAAGGGCGATGGAGCGTGCTATGCTCGGAGTTTCCCTGCGTGATCGAATCAGAAATGAGGAGATCCGCAGGAGAACTAAAGTAACCGACATAGCACACAGAATCGCCAAACTTAAGTGGCAGTGGGCGGGGCACATAGCTCGTAGAACAGATGGCCGTTGGGGCAAGAGAGTTCTCGAGTGGCGACCACGCGCCGGAAGACGCAGTGTAGGCAGGCCTCCCACACGGTGGACCGACGACCTGGTGAAGGTCGCGGGAAGGGCATGGATGCGGAAGGCGCAGGACCGGTCACTGTGGAAATCCTTGGGGGAGGCCTTTGTCCAGCAGTGGACGTCTTTCGGCTGAAATGATGATGATGATGATGTTTGTGCTACATAATGTTCTGAAAAAAAGTATTTCTGGAACATTTCGTTCGAGAAGTACCTAAGCACATAATATGATATTAAAATGTACTCAAAGGAAATATAGGCCTACTTTTATCCTTCAAGCATTATCAAAGTGTATTTACTGAAGTCACATTTCACGTAAGCCGTAAGCTGTGCTCAATGGGGATCGCTAATGAATACACGGAGATACGTGTGCAATAATCTTCGACGAATACATACGTAATAAATGCGTAGACATGGAAAATGACTTATTGACTAGAGACAATACAAAATATGGATAGCTCGGGTTACAAGTATGCTACATACCTTCCTTCTCGTGCCGCAGATGCATTTCTACTTCTAAAGTAGTAGTATAATGACTTTAATGACTAACCTGTCAATCTCAAACCCGTAAAAGGGGATGAACCTTCGAATCGCTATAATTAAGTTAGATGCCATATAATTATGTTATTATTCGTAAAAAAACCATACGGTATGGTGTTTTCATGCTGAGCTTAAGTCTAACATAGAGAGCTCTTCCCAGTTTGTTTATATGAACTATTTTCACTCTGTACTTATTTCAGAAATTGAGACTCTTACTATATCAGGCATCGCTCACACAGGCATACAAATGGTTACTGAAACATTACAATACATCGTAACACTAGGAGTGTACTCAGACCTTGGTTATGATACTAATACTATTATCGAAAGAGTAAAACCTACTAACTCTATTTCTGTTATTTTTCTAAGTTAAATGATTAGGTTTGACGTCATCTCACCTGATGAAAAGTGATGATTTGTTTTGTGGTGTGAGAGATGAAGTTTATGTTGATGGAACCTACATATTTACTCTTTAACGCTTTGAGAATCCTGAGTGAGCCTTCAGGGAACACAGACTCAGGCTGAGACAGATGACAGATGAAGTTCCATTCCTTATCTGTACGCATAATAAATGTTTTGTCAAAAGTTATTACAATATTAAAAAAACAAAGTAAACCTCGTACCGAGTCTATCATACAGATATTTGTTAAACCTTGTTGTTCTTTAAATTTTCCTATTCCTATGAGACTTTCTTCTATGATCTAAGTTTCTTATTCAGATAAAAACGTAATAAATAACCCTTCCTTGGCAGTCGAGTTACAACGTGGGTAAATAAAACTGTATAGTTTCCCCCATTGCGATATACCTAATACCTGTGCTAATACTGAAAACTTTTGTATGTGAAAGAAATGATAATACACAGCTTTGAATCATTACCTTCGAGTTAATGCGACATGAGGCAAAATGAAAAGAGTAAACTACTAATTAGCCTACTAACTAGATGAGAAATCAGGCACTTAACGTAAGTGATTTATTTTTTAATGCAGGTAACCAGATAAATGCTAGTAAAATGTACATTCGTATACGATTATCGAACTGGTGACGCATACCGCGTTGTTTCGCATAAATTGAATGCATGATGAGTCAATGTCCTAGCTTAATGAAAACATAACACGCAATAAGCTTTGTATTAAGTCCGTTCAACAAATGTGGCTTCATACCCACAATTAATGCCTTATGTATCATAAAGAAATATACTTAATTCTATTAGAGTAAAAAGCAGTGCAATATTTTTAACTCACAATACTTATTTATTCCTTGTTATGTCATATTCCACTCCCCAAAAAGCAGTGAAGGTTAAAGCCGCGATCAAGCGAACTTGTTCCAGTGACGTAACAACATTTAATTACTCCCAAAGTGACATTGGCGCGCTGCGGAACCAGCAGAGCCGGTAGAATAATACAATAATTCTGCGACCTCCATTAAAACCCGTATATTTAATGTACTTCCTTTCCGATGGTGGCGTATTTTTCTGGGAACCCCAAGCGCTGGCGCGGTGCCAGCGACACGGGACCTTAGGGCACGAGTCCAGCGCCTTGAGATAACATTTGATATATCGCTTATGACGTCCACATTTTAAAATACAAAAATCTGAACACATATTTATCATTTACCTATATTTCTATGTAGTTTCCACCTGGTGGTCTTAATCATTTTCTCCCGACAATATCTCGTCATAAAGTCATCATATTCGTATGAAAACACGTTCTAAAATATTTTATCGTCTACGGCGAATGTATTTACTGAGTATATCATGAACATTGATTTCTCAAATACATATTTGCTTTTAGAAATGAGTGATTTCAAATTTTCTAACTGTGTACTTATGCCAAAATGTCAATTCTTATTATTATAATGAATTTATTTTCTTTACAGTACCCACTTAGATTTTGAAATGGAGAAATTGTCAAAGGTATTAATTACAATTCAATTAGTAGTATTATTCAAGAAACCTTAAATTTACGTTAGTAAGCTAATTGTATTATTAATTTCATAAAAGCTTGGTGGTTCCCTGCAGAGCCGAATTTGGGCCACCCCATCTCTTCCCAAACGGTGTCGTACAAGGCGACTAAGTGATAGGGCTGTTTAACATCAGGCAGATTTATATACAGTTCAGACTCAACAATAGTGCCCGGAATATGGTAATAGGTTCACGCCCTATTTCATGGAACTGAATACAATGATTGGTGAAATGTGGCTGTTAATTCACCTCTGCCTGCGCCTCCGGGGAAAAGGCGTAAGTATATATGTGTATGTATATGTGTAATGTAATTATATCATATTACGTGAATGGTTTGCACGTACATGATCAATATTTTTAATCAAAATAATGGTGAAAGGAGCTGGAATAGTGGCAAACTTCAAGGTACAGTCAAAATCAGATCGTTTTGACGAACAAAGTTCTCACAATGATCTTAATGCCTTGATTTTCTCCTCTTTCTGTTGACTGATTGTTTTAATATTTGGTACACACCTTTAGTTCGGACAATAATACAATTCAATCAAAACGTTTGATTTTAATCGATTTAAATAGAAAAAAAAAAAATCGACCTAGGCGGGGTTTCAACCTGCGATCTTTGCCTTAAGGCGCCCACTCACTAACAGTTTACCGGACGACGGCCGGACGATATAAATCTGTCAGTTAATCGCAATAACTCACACACTCACAGTTTCGTTAACGATTTTGGACTGACGACTAATACGATCCGATAGTGTGTGGCCGCCGAACGATTCCGGACAGTTCTAGGCCGGACAGTCTTAGGCTGTCAGGGCGAACGAGCACACATTATCAGGCAGTCGGCCGGCGGCCTGTCGACCAACGTCTCGTGTCAGCATTTTTACGTAATAACCTCAGAATAACACAGTGAATTAATTTTATTCTTTTGTCTGAAGTAACATTATGATACATGTACCTACATCACTAGCTTTTACTAAGATTTTATTCATTTTATGTACATAATCGTCTATATTTCTTATGCACATAGTTCGTAAGGTTCAAAATAGCTAACACCTATTTCTCACAATGATTAGCACGTACTTATATAAGAATAACGTAGTGCAAGCTATTTTGAACCTTATTGACATCACAACACATCTAGTTTTTTTTCTTATATTCGTGATCAGCGGCATTTATTTATGCGAAAAAACATGTAATTAAGAAAATGTCAATAAGGTTGAAAATCGCTTGCACTGTTTCGTAGTCTCTATATAACTGATATCAGACCATTACCGGCAGGCGATCGTACGACGTAAAACTGACGACTCACAACCGCTAGTGTGTGGTCGCAAAACTGACAACAAGGAATTGCCGGCAGGCCAAAATCGCTTTAGTGTGTGGGCGCTATCGGCTTAGGACTGCAGGCCGCCGGACAGATCAGAAACTGCAGGCGGACTGCAGGCGGAATGTTAGTGAGTGGGCGCCTTTACAGGGGCAATGCTTTGACTACTAAGCTACCAGACCTCGCCCTAACGAATTCAAATTTCTCCTTCTATCTGTATTTGAGGCGACAGTGGAGCATTAACCGACATTCTTACGAACTATCGGAACCAATGAATGATTTAAACATTGATTTTTGACTACTTCGCCCTACTACTAATTTGAATTAAATTTTTCATGATAAATATTCAAATCGATTTAAATAGAAAAATTGAATCGGTCTAGGCGGGGTGTTAAGATCATTTTGAAACTTTGTGGTTAAGATCTTTATCGCGCTGACTGCATAGACAGTTAGCGATTACTCCTTCTAAATGTACTACTATATTATTATATTATATTTATCTCGCTAACAAATTTGATAAACATTCTATTTATTAAAAAAAACACATCATGTCATACCACACATCACACTTACAAAGCACCATTAATCGTTTCTGAATAAACCGCAGAATGAACATAATGAGTAACTGTACGTTATTTTGTAACAATGATAATTAAACATAAACAATTGAACTTGACGCTTTAAAAGATATACAGAGTATATACAGAGCACATTTAAAAGTGCATGGTAAAATTCGGCACAAAATAAAGGTAAGTTCGCTGGAAGGAGCACTTTGTCGATATGAGGTGCTTTATTAAGAAGTTCTAGCTGCTTCCCGCAGCTCCACTGGCATGTTTTAATGGTATAACTTGTATATTAAATTAATAAATAGATACCGTATATTTTTTTTCAATTTTCTAATTATACGCTGATGACGTTTATGCTCATGGATATAATGACTCTTTATAGCTGAATTTATTACATGCGATAGTTTCATAGGTGAATTTTTATCTATAGAGTGAGAGCCAGTAAGCCGCTATCTGTATATACTTGACCAGTAGTAGTACTAGAATTTAGTACAATATTTCTCCTATACCCACCAACCATGAAATGAGGACATGATTATTATCATTAATCCCAGCCTGGTGAGATTGGCTGCAGCTCAGGTAGACTAGGTATCAAAAATATTACGTGCAAATGCATTGGACCAGACCTACCATTTGCATTTTATTTCGTACACCGTGTATTAATGTTGTTTTCAAAAATTATCGCCTTAAAGCTGTGTTAGTACTCTCTCTGTAAATACATGCAAATGACTGATAGAAATAAAGGTGCAGACATTGATAAATGATAATAAAGATGTATCTTCAGATGATACTTTTTAACAACAAAGAAACAGACGTTTTGTAAATAGGCAGATACAGATATTGTGAACTAAATAAAGAAACAATAGTAGATTAAGGAATCTCTCACAATTGTAAGGTCCCGAATTCGAATCCTGACTAGTATACCTACTACTGAAACCCGCGCATCGCACAAGCTAAAGGGAGTACGGGGAATACTAGTAATTTCGATAAATACTGTTCTTTCAAATACCTTAAAATCTGCATAAATCCGATTATCACGTACAGATACGCAAAACAAGATAAGTTGAACTATTTATTCGAACTATAGGATACTTCCTAATTGCAAATTGGAAATATTCAACAACAGGAAGGGACACGAAACTCCTAAGTAATGCCGCTGGGACGCTGAACGATGAGCCCATTGATCGGCCAGAGATTTGTGCTTGTTATTCTGGCTTTTCCCAATTTATAACGTATTTTTCCTTTTATGTCAATATAAGCTTAAGTTTAAGTTTCAATTTCCTATATTATGTCTTCTAAGGCATTTCATATAACATTAATATTGCTTTATCCATTGATATATACATATATTGTTATTAAAGTAACCTTATCTAAAACATGTTTGGTTAAGGATACGTCTGTGGTGTAGCGGTAGAGCGCTCGACTTCTAAGTCAAAGGCCGCGGGTTCGAATTCCGTTCAGTGCAAATATTTTAATGCTTGAATATGTCATATTGATCATATGGAAACTCATTCTAAAATAATAAATATTATCTTGTTAATTAATATTGTTCATTAAAAATAACATTACAAATATTTATATTTGTAACTCATTTTCGTTTAAATTTTCAAAGTACATTTACTTGTTCTGACTGACTGATGACGGACTCATTTATCAACGCATTCTAAACCGCAGCATCAACAAACATTAGCAGTAGATAGTTTTTTTGTTGGGAACTTTACTAGGACCATAACTTCCAAAACTAGAAAATTTGATACACCTGTATCTTAATAAGTACACATATCAACCTTTTTTCATAAGGTTTCTACTAAGATGATAGAACAGGCGACGAAAGATTGTATGAAATGTCCTTAATTTGCGAACTACTCGTAGCACGAAATTTTATAATATAGCCGCTTCTTCTAAAATCTTGTAAGATTTTTTATAAATTATTCCCGGGCAAAAACAGGACGTGGGTCACTAGACAAACTAGAAACCAAACAACCAATTTGCAATAAAATAAACATAAAGGTCCTTTTAACTCTTCGTTCTCTCATTGAATCTATTGTAAGAACCTTTCAAAGTATTGGATGATACTTCGGCGCCAAAATAACTATTTATGGATACAAGTGGTCCCTGATAACATAAGCCAGTAAACTCGGCCGCCCCACCCCTGCACTCAGCGATGTCCCTTTCACAGATTTGACCAAATATTATTATTATATTCTTTATTCACTGTCGTTTTCAAACTTGCCATTTAAAAGATTATCTTTTCCCACATTCTAGAGTGCCTAATAAGATATCAACTTATCGAAATACTATTAATCAATTAATCAATTAGCCGATCGCACTCCAAAGCTGTACATAGGCCTCTTCCAATCGAAATACTCTATAAGTACACAAAGTTATTGATACAAAATTCCAAATATGGTTGCAAAAAACATTTTTAAACAAGCTCAATTCAATAGGATTTGCAAGTGTTAACACTTCAAACTTATTTAATAACTTTAATGAGTTATTGTTTTTGTAAAGTTTTTACATAGGTCATCATCATTGTCTCTGCGTTATATCCCGATTGCATACAAGACCCCGGAACCCGGTGTACGCACTCCTGTTTTTCAGCAATAAGTCAATATATCTAAATGGACTAGTAGAATATTGTCTATACTGGAGATTGATGGCACTTGGTGGAATCTACTACACATATTGAATTATACAATAAATAGAATATTATATATAGCTTTTAAACATCAACACAACCTCGATTTAAATAGAAAAAATGAACCGGTCTAGGCGAGCTCTGGACACTAAGCTACCACACTTTTTCTATTTAAATCGATTTGAATATTTAGCATGAACAATGCTTAAAAATTTAATTCAAATCAACACAACACTTTGTGTATTGTTTAGTTCGGCCTCTCGTTGCAACAAATAATCCAATAATTGCCACATAGTGAACTTAGGAACAGTAGTGATGATGACAATTTTTTCTACTTCTCGAAAAATTACCAGTATAGAATAATAAATAGTCACGATCAAAAATATCTAAAAATTTAATTTCTCGAACCACCCGAAAAAGATGTATACAAAGTCGTTATAAACGTAATAAAAGCGCCTTTGTGGCGTAGCGGTAGAGAACGTGGCCGCTACGTATTAGGCGCGGGTTCGATCCCCGCTCACTGCAAATATTCGTATGCATGAATATGGATATTTGCATCGATCTGGTCTGGCTTAATTGGTTTTTGAAGCTTTAATGGTTTAAACGATTTGCCATGAACGTGGCTTATATTTTAGGCTAACACTTTTTATCCCAAAAATATTGAGGTTAGAATTATTAGATAAATTAATATAAGGTGCATGCGGTTAGATCACGAGTTCCAACTTCAATCTTTCAATAAAAAAAGCGGTTATTTGACCTCAAGAAGTGAAAAAGTACAAGTACAATCACATACTCAACAGTAGAGTTACAACCTCAAGGTCCTGCAACGACTTAGCGAAGTAATGAAAGAATTTCATAAGTGGTATTTCACACACTATCTCATATGACCTAACGTTAGCATATGCGATTTAATTGCAGAGATAATCTTCCCTAGGTCATAATAAAAGATATACATTACGTAAGACTGAAGACAGACAACATTACTCTTAATGAGTTAAAACTTGTACGAAAGACTGCTAATACCCACGCACGGAGGGAAATGGTTTCAATCCCCTCCAGTAATAATGTGCAGATTCCTCAGACTGTTGGCGCCTGGAGCCTTTATGTTTGCGATATTGTTTGTTTGAAAAGCCTAATAATTATCCCTGAAGAATACCTAGAGCCGTATTTGTTAGCAAGGCCTCTGATTAAAACACTGCATACCGAGTATCTATGGGTGCTTACTAGAGCTCATATTGTGTATATTTATTTAAAAGACTAATTGGGCTAATTCTGATACCATTGTCCCCTGGGTCAGCTGGGATGCGAGGGATATGCACTATAGCGACCTCACCTTCAGCCTTGCACTACGACCCACAGACGGCGTGCGGTTTAGTCGGTTCGAGTCCGGCATAACCTCCGGCAGGGTTGGTACCCGTGGGGATTTACCACAAGTTATAAAAAGGTACCATTGTCCACTACTGTAACACCGCACGTACCAAATAGTATTCTGTGGCGTAGTTATAATAATAATGACCAACATGCATTCTAATGCGGTCGCGTTTCGGGTTACCAATTATTCTAGGAATTCGGTAAGCAATAACCGAATTGCTAAGACGCAACACTGTCATTAGATACCTTTGTGATACATACATAAAAGCTGCGATTGGTATCGCTGTACAAAGATACCTAAGTAATATAGTATTTATATACAATTAGGAATAAGAATAGTGGCCCTTACAAGAGAGTGTAAAATTAGACATATCAGAAATGAAGTACTCGTGGCTAAGTAATAAATGACTATTTTAGCACATTACAAGGTTAAACAGTACTTGCTGGGTCAGTCTTAGGATGGGTCACACATCTTAATTTATTGAGGAGGGTCCCTCCGTGCCTCGGATGAAATCGTCCGTCCCGGTTGCAATTACGAATATCTATGGCAATCGTTACAGGTAGTTGACACCCTAAAAATCTAACAAACCGGTATTGTGAATGGCTTATGGAGTACATATAATGTGAAAGTAAAATAACACTGCCTCTGTGTTTAATATAATTGCTAATATTCTTGAAAGAAAAAGCATTTATAATGGTTAAACTGAAAGACGAAAGAAACAAAGTTAATTTTGAGATCATAATGGTAAACATATATTATGCTAAACTGTTGTGGTATTTTTGCCGTCACAGCATTGATACCTCTCAATATGGTTTTTCAGCTTTGGTATTAGTGCTATCTATCATCTATCTATCTATATCATCAAACTAATAGTTTATATAGGATGGTATTATTGGTTCACAGTGAATTAAGCCATCGTAATTTCAACATAATATATTAAAGTTGTTTAATTAGTAAGTTAGTTTAATTCACTATTATAGGCGTTGGCAACGTTTACAGTGTACAGACTTCGTACAGGGTTGCTGGACATGCCAACACCTCGAGCAATCTAACTTTAGGCTAACATTCAGTGCCAACCCGTCAATTATATTGTTACCAAGAATAATTGGTGTGAGCTCATTCAAGTTCATAAACTAAGTTAGAAATTGGAGTAAACAAGAACAGTAAATCGCACTTGATGAACAAAGTGCTCAAAATGATCTTAATATCTTGAGATTTCCCCCTTCATGTTAACTGATTGTTTTTATTTTTGGTACACACCTTTAGTTCGGCCAATAATACAATTTAATAGCACATTACTGCCGCGACCGCCAAGTGTAGTGTTGCCGGACGATCGTGAAGTATGCGGGCCGAAGCGCAGCCGAGGCACGCATTACGGAGTCCGGCAACGCTTAGTTGTGGCCACGGCTTGTATAGTGCCTTTCTCAAACAATGCGCGGAAATTGCAATACAATTAGTTACCTACTTTTCAAAATCAATGACGAACAACGAATAACAGTAATTTTTCACGCGGCATGTTCCTTTTTTTTATTTTTCTTAATAAACAGCTTTCTATTTGCAAGCCAGTTCTGTATTCAAATAGAGCCTTGGATAAGTTACCTTCTTGGTTGCCATGGTCGGAGTAAAATATGGTTCCATTTTTAAATGGCACGACAGTTATGAGTTTACATAGTAATTTATTTTTCTCAAACATGCAATAAAATATTGACATTATATTCCTCTTAATAGGCTGCGAAGTATGACGTTTCAGGCGCGGCTAGGACCAGAGGCTGGTAAGGGAATTTCATACAAACCTTGCAGGCCTAGGCCGGCAAAGTCATCTTATTTTTAATTTCGATTCCACATAAATTAGTGGCAAAGTCATCGACACTCTGCCACTATGCGTATTAAAAAAAAGCAATAAACGACTTAGTATGTACTTAGAGCAGTTTCATTTACATAAAAAATCAACATTAACATAACTAATATCACATTATTATTTATTGTTTTCTTAACTATACATATAAACATTGAAATATTAATATTTAATTTAGTTGCAACAAATTGACATTTATAACAATGACAAGTCACTGTTCGTTCAGAAACGTGCCTTTATACTTTTTTTAAGTAACATGATAATGAACATAAATGTAAATGTTTTCTGTTAAAATCAAGCTAAAATAGACGAAATAGTAATATACACGTGAGTTTTAGTTTATATCTTGTTTACTTTTATTTTCTTTAAAAATAAATCTTTAATTTTTTGTTGTTTATTTCATTGCCTGTTTGAGAAAAGCACTATACATACCTCGGCGGGAAATATGGGGTTGCCTGCCTCAGACCTATTCGGCCTCGCTATGTCTTCGGCCGGCAACCCCTCTCTTCCCGGCCTCTGTAGTAATGTACTATAGCCGCTAAAACACGACAGATATGGATTTCCATACAACTTTTGCCGGCCGCTGCTCGCATGTACATCAATTTCAATTTATCTCAAAGAAGGTTGTCAAAATAATATTCAAATTTCCAAGCATGTTTGGAAAAATCAATAAAACAGTTTGATTCGATCTTAATACCTTGGTTTTAAAATCATTTTGTGACTTTATAGTCAAAACTATTCTCTCGCTGACTGTACTTATGCAGTAAGGTAGATTTGGTTTATCTATGTCAGAATTTGACAGGCAAACTCTGCGTATAATCCAATCTATTATACCGAACCAATATCGGACAATTGTGTGTACAAATATCCATTTGTGTACTCTGTCTCTCCATTGTCTAATCTGAATGGACAGATTAACACCAGTGTTCATTATACGTTTGCAACATTAGATTAGTCACCCGATTGATGATACCAGAGGAAGCGGGGAAGAGGAAAAATGGGGTGGTAAATTAGAAAAGGGAAAGGGAGAGAGGAAATATCTCCATAAGTCTCGCCAATCATTCGAATATATTCAGCATAACGTGGATATTAAATGTGAGGGTGTGGAGCTGGCATATTCATTTTCTCCCTCTTAAATAGAATTAATTGAACTCGTTTTTCAAGACTTATTGATTTATCGTAACAACTAAGTACGCAAATCGTCTATTTGAAATCTCTCAACATATTGATGAAATGGATGAGCATTCAAATCATGTTTAAAAGTAATCGCAGTGCTACTAAATCAACGACTGCTAAGGGCTTTATTTTTCGGGGTGTATGGGTACACACTAAAACCTTTGGGATTCAGGAGAATCTCATTTGTAAGCCTACTGGCTTACAAATGAGATCCCCTGCTGAATGAAGAAGAAAAGAGAAACCTTCGGCGAAAGTCAGTCGAGGTCAGACAGATGGTAGACATCAATTGGAAAATTAAAAGCTCTTTTTCAAAAATGAGGACATACCACTGTGGTATAGTGCACAGCTACCTTATACATCAATTAATAATTACGACTGAAACATCTATCACCGAGTTGACATTAGCATACACTCAAATAAGAAAGTGGCCTTTCTTAATGGCAGTACGGTTAAACTAAAACTAAGTCTAAAATTTTAATTATTATTATTATGCTAGACGCGTATGTGTTCAAGGATTGTTTACAAAGGGCATTCTTAATTTGTTAATTAACATCTTCTGTGTGAACAATTTTGGTCTGTGAATACGAATCTCGTAAGGGTTAGTTAGAAGTTCAAGCTTTTTTTTACATCACTAAGATGACGAATGATGATTTACTTTATTATCCTGCATCACCAGGTACGTATCCTACTTGTAATGCTAATAAATTTTAAGAAAAATGAATAAAAACCGTGCTTTTATATTTTGGTAGTCAAGTCTGTTGGGAACAGAAGATATCGGGACAATTTGCCCCAGGTTGATGAATTCTTACGTTTCCATCAAAATGTCCCGAATCAAAATGTTCGGACGTCTGCTCAAGTAGGGCGCGGCTGTGTACTCGGACTAAGGATTACTCAGTATCTCCCGTAGGCATGTTCTATCTTCCAGTTGTGATGGCGGTGCCCATCTAAGTTGCTATAGCAGTGCGCATTCCTTCATACCCTGGAAGAAAACATTTGTAGTTCAAAAGGAAGTAATTTTCATTTTCAGTAGGTATGGAGTGTTGTCTATACTTCAATTTGAAATATCTAAACTGTAATCGTTGTTAACGAGGTTTTATAAGATTCTTTTTACTTAGTCGATATATCATAGTCATATCAATTCACCGTACCTGATGGTAAACTGATAATATTATGAAGTCTTATGAATAAACATCACCATTATAGATAAATAGTACACTACTGCCGCGGCCGCCAAGTGTAGTGTTGCCAGACGATCGTGAAGTATGCGGGCCAAGGCGCAGCCGAGGCACGCATTACGGAGTCCGGAACGCTCAGTTGTGGCCAAGGCTTGTATAGTGCTTTTCTCAAACAATGCGCGGAAATTAAAATACAATTAGTTACCTATATACTTTTCAAAATCAATGACGAACTACAGTAATTTTTCACGCGACAGAATGTTCATTTGTTTTTTATTTTTCTTAATAAACAGCTTTCTATTTGCAAGCCAGTTGTGTATTTAAATAATGCCTTGGATAAGTTACCTCGGAGTAAAAGATGGTTCCATTTTTAAATTACACGATAGATATGAATTTACATAGTACCTAATTTATTTGGCCGCTAAAACACGACAGATACGGATTTTCATACAACTTTTGCCGGCCGCTGCTCGCATTTACAACAATTTCGATTTATCTCGAAGAAGGTTGTCAAAATAATGTTCAAATTTCCAGGCATGTTGAGAAAAAAAACATACCCACAGTGCACAAAGTACATAATATTGTAAATTGTAGTTAGCATTATTGTGTATCATAGTTACGATATTCCTGTAATCGCAATAGTCTTTGGGTTATGAGTTATGTTATACTGACCATTTGAACATAGTAACTAGGTTTAGTTTAATAGCCAGTGCTTTTATATATAGGTCTGTTATCTCAATTTCTTTGCACGAATCCTACATAACATTTACGGAGATAAACATAAGCACGATACTCGGACTGTAATATCGAGATCTAAAAATAGTTATCTGAACTTTAGACTTGAAGATTGGAGTGGCTTATTGAATGATTATGATGTTATATTAGTGAATTAAATATTGCTAAATAAATATCTTATATTTCTATATTACTCAGTAAAGAAATAAGGCTTACGATTGAGTAAGCGTTCATTATAGTGTATGAACACGTACGACACCTTACCATATAATAAGCATAGGGTGTGAAGTGCCATGTTGTATGTACTTTTTAGGAAAAAATAAGAAGTTAGGTAATTCTATGAATCGGGGAATCATAGCATGTCGCCCGATACGCACAAAGTTGTTACGAGTGTTTGTAGTGCGTGTTAATGATACAACTTTTCCTGAAGCAGGTCGTCAGCTAGTTTGTCTAAACAACTTCTAAGTTCTAATGCTTATATGCATGCTGCACGATTTAGGTAACATATTGTTTTCAGAATGTGTTGAATTTAGTTAAATATTAAATCACAAAGGTATAAATTAAAACTGACTGTTGAACTAAGAAGAAAACTCAACTTTGAGTTAAGCTCGCCTTTGTACATTACATCTCACTGTTTTGTATTTATGTAATTTTGTGTACAATAAAGAATAAATAATAAAAAACAAAACAATAAGTTAATAATATCTAAAAGAGTATTACCACGTATATATAATATATAAAGAAAATACGTATATAAATATTAATATCACGAAATTTGAAAAGCTAGATGAAAAATAAACAGAGTCACTTAATTACGACTTTTATGGTCTAGTTCTGAGCTTAATATGCTAATATTCCAGCCAACTGTAACCAGTTGTTCAAACAACACTTAAACTTGTCTCACAGTCGCAGTTACACTAAGCGTAAACTTTCACTGCGCTTCCATCCTATCTTCTTCTATTTAGAGAATATTTTATGTTCGTCGAAGTGGCGATAACTGGAACAGATGCTCCAGTGGTTCACTGCAGCTACAATATCGATCGCTGATTTGCCGCGTCATGCTGCCTTGCTATCGCCTTTACCACCCAATTCAAGACTACTAAGTTTCTGAATTATCGGGAACTACTGAATATAAGGTTAGATGTTACGAAGAGAGCACAATAATGCTATTATGTTAATTGTATCGTAATAATTAAGTGAAATGAAAAAAAATCGCTATTAGCCTTAGTCGCAATCGCTTGATATTTACATAGAAATATATTTTCAAATTCAAATTAAAAGTGATATTGGTATCTATTATAAAATTAAAGATCGGTGTTAATGTTTGTAAAAGTTTTTCTCATTTTATAAAATAAAAATACTATTAACCTAAATAAGTAGTATTCTTGCTAATCAGGTAACCAAAAAGGTTCACGAAGGTAGTGTAACGGCCATGATTCGAGACCGGGACCTCTCGATCGTAAGCCCGAATCTTTAGCTACTAAGCTCATTTGAAAAACATCTTGCTTTTCTTTTATTCTATAACTTCCATGTTTCATGGGGAATTAATGTCAGTAATCACTTCAGCGTAATTAAGCTAAAGCCCAAAATAGTAACACTAACTTTTCGCAAATGGTAATATAGTATACACACTACGCACCCAAACCATGAATGTGTTAATCCCGTACACATTGTATAAGTCACAAAATCAGTAACTGAATATTTATCTTACATTTATATCCTGTGAATGGCAAATAAACTTAACTGTCGGTTCGAAAACCATGCTGACATATTATAGCTATTCACGGATTCACTGATCGCTACATAAAGGTCAATAAGCAAATACAAAAACCTGAAGCAAAATAAATTATACTTATTATATAATTTATTTCGCTTCAGGTTTTTGTATTTGCTTATTGACCTTTATGTAGCTATCAGACTTTAATGCAATAAGCACTTCTTATGATAATTATGCTTATTAGGCTTAGACGCCTGGCAAAAAGCGATTGGGCTCTCGAATAATTCGTAAAAGATATTGTCTTATCTTATGTAGGTCACACATTATTAGTATTTTCTTGAAACCTATATTGCTATTTTATAATACGTTTATATGATAATACTTACAATACGTTGTTATACATACACATATTTATAATGCGTATTGTATTTTCTATGCACCTGATTTGGTGTCAGACAAATTACACAATTATCCTTCAAAACTTAACTACATATAATAAAGATTCCATAATACTAAATTAAATTAAATATATTTATAATTGCATGAGAATTCATAAAGTGAATTAAACATTTTAATAGTTGATATTCATACTAAAACTAGATAACCCGGCAGATGTCGTCATGCCCGAAAAAGCAATGCACATAACGATAGCAATGCCACCCACTAGGTCCAATTGTTTTTAAAACCATTCAGACAATTATTTAAATATACACACAAATTTCAATCAAATCAATCCAGCCGTTACGGAAGAGTTACGTGAAAAACATACGTACAATTAGAATTATATACCTTGAGATATAGGTACAGTTTAACAGATACTGACCTTAATTTTCTTAATGCTGTAATATTCAGTACTATTTATATTCATTCGCCAAATTCTCCTAAGAATCGATAACCAAATAAGGCAAACGAACGAGTTCTCGCCCACTCTACTACCTGTGTTGTTGTATGAACATGTACCCACATGTTTATCAAATAAAATGTATCTGAAGGTGTCGAAAACGAAGTTCGAGAGCTCATTCATTTATTCCCAGAGAATAAAGGAACGAAAATAGATTTAAGAATGACGAACAAAATTCAAAGAAAGCACGATGTGGTTTGAGAATTGGTGGAGTTATCTCTCTGTGTGCTTTTATTGCACTGACAACTAAATCGGCAATTTAATTTTTGGCGACTAGGATTCTTGACTTCAGTTCTATTTAATTATTTGATAATCAATTCGGTGATCTAATTAAGTACCGCAACCAACTCTTGTTGCAATAGTGCCCTGTTAACTTATCTATTATACTTTTAGTCGTAACTCAGTTAATTACTATATGAGGGTCGTGAACCATTAAGATGGCAAAACTATTTCGTGATAAATAAATTTATTGTTCCTTAAGGGAAGCTACCATTGAAGTTGTGTGAGGTCTTTTCAAATTTATTCGGGAACTGTAATAACTAATACCTACTCCAACACAATGTTGAATGGCATTAATAAATAATACTGAATGTTGTAATAAATTTCCAATGAAACGGAACTGAGCTCTTCCTCTCTCTCTCTGCCTGCACTCTGTCGGCGTGTCAATTACGTAGGAACACTTTAATTACACAGTAACATTTTGACATAACAGTTTAAGTATCTTTCATTAATTTGAATCAGATAGGTACAAATGTAAAATAATATTGAACAAGAAAGTAATGAAACAATAAATTATCAAAAATAAGAAAACCCGACTGATGCTGAAAAGATTGAAACAAGCTTTATAGTAAGCAGTACCCATTAATTTTCATCTGGCTTGAGATTTGTAAATGGGTGCCGCCTGCTATAAAGCTTGTTTCGATCTTTTCAGCATCAATCGGGTTTTTTATTTTAATGATTTATTTTATTTTATACTTTTTAGTTATGACATATTTATATTTTTGTAATTGTCTTTTAATTCCCTTCATTTTGATACCTCATTCGACAAATTTGAATTATAAAAAAATACTTCATACATTTCGGCGCCAAAAAGCCTACATATAGATTTGGTTAATATTTTATGGACCTAAGAACACTTGGGTAGTAAATACCTTTCTTTTGAGACATTTTGATCATTAAAATCCATAAATCCGAAGATATGAGGTAATAAAGAATATTACAATCATACATTAAAACATAATCGAAAAACATAACCCTTCTTGGTAGTCGGGTGAAAAGGTGTTTTTTTTTTATTTTAATTTTTATCCTAACATTGTATGAATGCTTTGAAAATTTCAGATTGGCCAATATTTTGATGAAATTCAGGACATTTAGTTAGCCCAACGGAAAAACTTGTAAATATAAATATTAGGCTGCCCATGCACACCTCAGTTGACAGTTGTTTAATTCCCTTGACATATTGAGGTGCAAAATAGCAGTTGAGTAGGTACCTACTGATTTGATAAATTATCTCAATAAACTAAAACAAAGTATTACATAATATGCCTATGCACGCCTTATTCTTCCTGGGGCTGACGGAGACAACAGCCTGTATATTTCAGGATTTTACTCTACTATCATTTAACCTCATGCAAACGTGCCTATTCCGAGTTCTTTTGATCTACCCTTTTTTATAATCCACGTATACGCAGATAGAACTGAACAAATTTCGACCTGAGGCTGACAGATAAGACTTCACACATCCCCAGAGAGTAACCTCAGTAGTCAAGATCCCTAGGAATTTTAGGTTAAATTTACAGAAGATATCCGCCAACCAAAACAAAATAAAGTATCTAACCAAATAGGACTAAGCATACCCTAATTAAAAAGCGTTTAAGTACGAGGGAATGAGGGTAAAAAGGACATTAATTTATACAAACAATCGGATATTGTTGGTTCTTTATTTTGTTCTATGCCCGTGTTGTTCCAGCCTCATCTTTTTTTCTTTTACACTATTTATATTCCCCTATATATCCGGGATTCGGCGTGAACACATTCTATCGGCGCTCATAAATTTAAATCCAACACAATTTACTTGAAACGTGCAGACTTTGGGACGATCAACAAAATGTGTGCATGCAAATATATTGGTATGGTATACAGCATCGTATAAGTTAGAATATTTTCTAAACATGTTATCAGCAATTATGTACAGATATTATGTCAATTTCTTTGTCAAGACAACAGCGACGACATCTTTAATATACCGGTGATCCAATGAGTTATATCAATTAATCTATTCTTTCCTTTTCTGTCATGTCGACTCGTGCCGGGTGGACGTGCCAGTGCCACCCTCATACGGTATATTTAATTTCATCTAGGTAAAGTTATATGGTTCTTTCCACTTTATTGCCACATCATAAAGACTTGAAATTATTTATCGACAACTTATATTTTTTTATTTATATTTATTTACAATACGGGGTCGCTTAAGCGCCATTTCAGCTTATTGTCACCTACAAGGTGACAAGTTAAGTTTTAGAATGTATTCTACTATTCTAGGCTAATGATATTAGAATACTTTCTAAAACTTAACTTGCTCCTTATCATAAGACTGAGTGAAATAATATTGACGCGATTTATACAAAAAAGTAAAATAAAAATCTTGACGCTAGTCTAAAAAGCAAAAAATGGCGTAAATTTTGTGGTACGAGTTTGCAAATTAGGCGAGAACCTCTCTCAATTCCTTTGTAAATTCCCTTAAGCGCGCTAAAAGACTTTTCTGTGATATTATAATAAAAGTTTTAACATAAAGGCTCAGCATCTTACATTGCTTTCTTAATGTCCATAAACGACTAGCAAGTGTATATGCTTTATTCAGTCATATTCAAGAAAAAATGCAATAAAACGCTTAAGGTTATGTTAAAAAAAATCTTAACTTATCAAATATTAAAATAGTATTCTAATAAATTAGCAATATCATGGAGTACCTGCAGAGAGTTGAACTTGGCCAACCCAAATGTGTCTACTATCACCATACGATGATCAGATATTATTAAGGTACAAGTTAATATACAGAAGCAGCTTCCAATGCAATATTACTTTAAATGAAAATATTTCATTGTATATCAAGTACATGGCGAGGAAGTCATAATAACTCGTAAAGATAGATAGTAGTACATAGTAAAGCAATCAAGTACAAAAATAATTATGTAGTGTATTAATATTCTACAGAGCTGCCTGAAATGTCCCGATGATACTCGGATATTTGATCAGAACGAGGCGTTCATACATTATTAAAAGTTAAATTCATTAACGAAATATTCATACAACTTAATAGTAATGACGAGAATGAAAATTAATAATAAGTAAGATTATTCTAAGTGCGACATCAAATTACTATGCAAATTTTTTTATCCTTTTATTTTTTCAGGGGATACTATAGATATGCTGGTTCATGGATGTAGATATACAGTACAATTATAATTTTATATCGCCTAAATAGTAGTAATTATATCAATAGCACCTATTGAAGTCAAAGTATTAGACTAGATTTAAGAATTGTTGACTATATGACTTCATTCTTCACCCGCAGCACTCTAACTAGCACAATAATGTCTAGTTTGACAGCTTAAATGTCATTTTTATATACCTACAAATTAATACATGTACTACATAAAAAATGAGTACCCAGTAAAATCCCGTCTCTGTGTGAATAAGCTGCTCGGTACCGTTCAAGCAGCCCCATCAAACACTTGATTATGTCCACAATTACATCAGCGTCTGTAATTGACGTGTACCTCGCTCCTAATGTGTTTACGTTAGGGGAACTCCCGTTGAAAATGAAATTATATGCAGTCTAAGTATTAAGCGTTCGTCTTTGACTTCGACGTTTTTTAACATCTACTACTCCCACCATTAGTAGTGTTCTTCAAATAATATCAGTCTCCTTCTCCTCTGCCTTCATAACAAACTAGTGTTGATGCAGTGGAAACAGGAAAAAAAATAAGTAGTCTCATAACCCCTACGTATTATGTATAGTGGGCAACTTATCGTAGACATGATCTAAATGCCGTCAGCCCACTGATATTACCCCTACAGTAGCCCAAAAGATGACAGTTTTGCGTGTGTTAAGATATGCTGCTAACAGATTCTTATGAATGAAGAAGTATCAAATCTGGTTTTCTTCCAATATCAGTAGGCCGGCCAATAAGTGGATTTCCCCGTTGAAATCACATTGCACTTGATTTCTCTGATAGCACACAGCAATTCCTTACCCTTGGTATTACTTAGTTAAGTCTAGACCACCAATGAGTGTTATTTGCATTAAAATCACCTCCAAATGTGAATGTGTTTCTTAGAGTGTTCAGCAGATTACTGTACTGTTCTTTTTACAACGCATACTTAGGTGGAATATATACAGCTGATATGGTAATATCCTAAAGTTTGATTTTGACTACAACAGCTACAGTTTGTAAAAACTGCTCTTCGCATTTGTGTTTTAAATAATGATAGATGTTCTCTTTAATAATGAGGGCACTGGCACATCACAGTGTCAACCGGGCGACTAGTTAATTTGTACATGAAGGAATTGATGTTTTCAATACCTGTATACCTAAATCTGTCTGTTTCACAATAGGGTAAGCATCTTTGTTTGATATTGTTAAATAAGAAATAAATAAAAATATTCAGGACATTCTACACAGTGCATTGCCAATACACCTTAGATGCCACCATATTATTATGTCGAATGTATGTCGAAATAATGTGATATTATTTGAATATGACCCATGACCTCAGTTAAAAACAATATCTAACCTAAATAAACTTCAGTCAATTCAAAATAAAAGTGATTTGGCTAGAGCATACAAGTACATTATGTAAGCAGATTTATATTATCTGGCTATGAACGCGGAAAAGTAGTGCAGCAAAATAAGTTTGCATTCCCTGATTGCAAAGGCTATTAATCACGCAAGTTCCACTCAGTACAACCCGGCTTTATTATTAAGTTAACAGAAAATCCTTCGAGCACAGATAAAAATTCAAACATTTAAGTGGAGGCTAATTATTAAAATGTTTCTTAATTTCTTTCTTTCATTTTAATGATTGTGAGATATTGTGTAAATGCGAATGTTGAAATAGGTACGGTCAGCTACAGAGTAAAGTAACCCCCTTGTATTCAAACGTTCATACAAAGGGGGTTACTTATCTCTGCAGCTGACTGTACTTGATTGATTTATAATATCAATCCATGAATTATATTATGTTCTATTGGATCGCATTGTTTTGAATATTTTTATTACACGTAGATAAGAATATAAATATTAAAAATCCGATGGTATTAAATATACTTGAAATACCACTGGTTGATGTGCTGTCACCCAATTCTATTTAAGATCAGCTCCTCCTTTTTACAGATATTTTTCTAGGATTTCGTGTGATGGTCTGCTGACAATAAAAGCCTTATCTTTAATTCAAGAAACAAAAATGTCAGGATAGTATTTCGACCCTTGAACTCTAGGGTTTGCTTATTGTATATGATATTGATGCCGAAAGTAATACACAGTTACTAATTTGAAGTTACTATTAAAACACTAATAAAAGTGAATAGGTACTGCACGTCTAAAGTTAACTTTGTACTTTATAGATTGAAGTTTAACTTCAACTTAATAAATATCAAAACTTCGGTACCATGCGATTTTTCTTATATTGAATACTTTAGTTTAGCATCTAGATTGTGATAAATTGATGTTAGTTTACTAGTAGATGCTAGTTTCTTGTGAAATACCTGGTAGTAATAAGGCTGAATTAGAGCATCGATACGTTAATTTACTTCAACATTGCGTGACGCCTACCGGGGGCGAAGCTTTTGTGCATGCACTCACTGAACACACAGTTTACTGAAATAGGCATTGGAAATTAATTGAACATGCTATTTTATTCCAATCACATACATTTAAATCTAAGACATTAAAATCTAAGACTACTAGACTTGCTATGTATGTAGTTTGTTCGGGACAAATCTTGCGGGATTTAGAAGCAGATATTCCCAACCGATTTTGATGAAATTGTGCTCACACTTTTTTTAATATGGTACCATAGAGCTGATCTGATATCACTGAATATCTTGAAAATATGAGTATCTTGCCATATATCGTAATTTATACAATATCACGTCCTCATGTGTATGAAACATTCAGCTGGTTCATTAACAGCTTCCCTCTATATCGTTTGTGACCCAAACATTGCATAATGATTTTATTCGAGTAAACCGAGCTATTAATGATGGAATGCTCAAAATTGTATTGAAATATTATTGGAGCCTACTACAGAATCAGCTGTGCGAGAAGCAATCAACGCTAATGATGGTTATACAAGTATAAATAATTTCTAAACGTGGCTTTCGGGTTTCTTGGCATCAAGAAAACAATCAAATCAATACAAACTATGCAGGCACTAATATAACAAGAGCAGTTGTGTTATTACTTCATGAATATTATCACCAAATTCATGGAGTAATAACACAACTAATATAAACTCGTGGGTGATTCCACACTGATTATATACGTAGTTTAAGCAAATGTACCAATGCGGTCTCGACCTGAGAAGACTCCGGCAAGAAGCTCAGCGAGTTTTTTTGATCTATTTACAAACACGTTTACTTAGTCAAAAGAAAATAATGTTCGAGTAACATAGTTGAACAAACAGCTCAATTCCATCTATAGGACTTCGACTTTAAATAAAAATATGTTTAAACAAAAGCTTGTATTCATTAGTAGTTTATGAAACTATTGAATTATAAGGGTTCTGAATATACGAGTGTGAGTTAAGAAAAGAGCTGCTTTTTTTTTTTACTTGCGGGATATCCCCACGGATACCCGGAGCCGGAGGGGGAGGTTATGTCGGACTCGAAGCGACTAAACCACACGCCGTCTCTGGGTCGTAGTGCTAGGCCGAAGGTGAGGTTGTCATGCGACATATCCCTGGCACCCCGGCTGACCCAGGGCCATCCCTCTCGGTCTGGCCCTCCTCGGCAAGGGGAGGACCACGCGGTCCCCGACTCAACAGCGGTGTGGGGAGGCGCGCATCGTCCTTCGATGCGCGCCGCCGCCGTGGCCTGCTTCTGCTAGGGTGACGGGCGAGTGCACCCGTCACCCTCAGGCCCGCGCTCATGGGGGGCGGAGGTCAGTTTGCGCCCTCCGACGCCCGAGCCGCCTTCGAGCGCGTGCAGCGATGTCAGCGAGCCTTTCTCGCTCATCGCGCCGCGCCCGCTCTGCTGTCTCCTTCGCGCGCATGACCTGCTCGCAGAAGGAGGCGCTGGCCACCCACGCATCCGCGCAGCGGACCATCGCCGCGAGCAGGGTGGAGAGCGTGAGCACTCAAGCTCCCGCCTCGGCGTCTGAAACGCCGGACACTCGGTGAGCGTGTGCAGCCCCGAGTCCACGCTCGCGTCGCAGTGATGGCACTCGGGCGTTGGCTCTATACCCATCAGATGCAGATACCGCCCGAAGCTACCGTGCCCGGTGATAATCTGCGTCTGACGGTACGAGAGGCTACCGTGTGGCCTCTCTAGCCACTCCCCCATGATGGGTCTTACCGCCGCAATCACGGCGTGCCCTGCGCGTGGTTGCCCAAGTCGTCGCTCCTACTCGGCCACCATGACCTGGTGGAGCCGGGATTCATCGGCCCGAATATATTCGGGCTCGGGATCGAATCCCCGCTCCCGCGCCTCCTTTCGAAACTTATATAGTGTCGAAAGGGCCCTCGCTTCCAGGATCCACGGTGGCGATCCGGCCAGGAGACTCGCCGCTTCGAAGGATATCGTGCGGTATCCCCTGATGGCCCTGGAGGCCATCATGCTCTGCGCCGTACGGAGCAGAGGCAGGAATATGGCCTCCAGGGTGTCCGCCCACACGGGGCACCCGTATAGGGCCATGGACCGCATGACACCCGCGTAAAGTCTCCTACAGGAGGCCTCTGGGCCCTTCAAGTTGGGAAGAAAAAGAGCTGCAGGCGAATTTTTTCATAGTATCACACGAGTGTTTCAAAGTATGTGCAGTTTCATACACTACTTCATCTAATCTCATGAAATAACTTAAATTTGCTCTCATTTGTTGAATTTAAACAAATTTGTTGAAAACTACTAATGAATTATTCATTTGTTGGCTAATTTATTTGTAGTTTTGCGCCGCGTCTACAAATTATTTAAAAACATGCATTGATACCTCCTTTTATCCAGCTGAAGCTGTATCATAAAGGTAAAAAAGTTATATTATGATACAGTTGCCATAGAAGACCTGTATATTTATGTAATTTAATTTATTTATTTTGAAATTCTGTGCGTAAAGACTAAAATTAAAGGTATGTTTTGTTAAACACTGAAAGTAAAAGAAAATAAGTACGTTTAAAAAAACCGACTTCAAAAACTCAAAAGTATAAAATAACTTAGAGAAAAATAACTGAATTTACAGATTTACTGATCTGTTAGAAGACAGAAGCAGCCCTCCGACGCCTGAGCCGCCTAAGCACGCGGGAGTAGCAGTACCTACTAACCAACAAATTAAGACTACTTCAAACTAAGTACATTCACCGACACAGCGCTCGTCACTGGGTTTGACGAATTTGTGTGTATTAATTATCAAAATTTTGATATGCGATTAATGATCTTGTGATGGGTTCTTTGATGTAGTTTACTACTACTTTTTGAACGTTCCTGTAATTTGTCTTCACTGATGAATGTTTGACCCATAACCTGTAAACCCATCAAAACATATCGTGGGTCGTCATCGTTGGTAGTTTTACAATGGGGGCCTTAAGCCTTTCTGCATACTCGGCCCATTGTCTTTACGCCTTAGTCAGCGTCTTTTACGTATTCGGTGACATCACCCCACACCTGCATGTCAGACCTCCCGTGACGTCCAGCTAATAATAGGTTGTTTTTCATCTCAGGGATATAAAACTAATACAATACTTGTAAGTGTATATTGACGACATTTAGATACTTGTTATTTTGAAGAGTTCGCTTTGCAGCCCGGAATATATTTTCCTACTAATCAAGATCGGGAGAAATACCCGGTCTATGGCAAACCAGGAAGTGAGACCATTGGCAGACAAGACATCCTCAGTACAAAACCTCCTCCACCACACATTTACCTGCTCCCGGTGAATGTCTGAACATTAGTTACTTCAGTTCAAGCAATTACTCGATTTCAGAATTTTACCTGATTGACAACATAAAATATAAGTAGCTTGTTGTAGCAAATGTTATAATATTTGCACAACAAAAATTTACCAATGGCAAATTCACACCAACTTTTGTATTTACTCAACGGAGTGTTAACAAATTTGCATAGCAATATGATATCCAAATAAATGCATATTGCTGTGCATTTAGCAATTTACTCTTATCGAACGCAACAAGATATTTACTGTTGTGTTGTATAGTAGCTAACTGTCACGCAGCTAGTTAATCTCGTAAGTAGTTACCGTGGTCTACGACTGCTTGCTACACAGAATTATAATGGATAGCTAAAAGGAGTAGACAAAATATGAGTAAAAATAAGAAAAAGGTGAGATGATGAGAGGCAGAGCATATATTTTATGTCGACTCAATTCCTGCAAGACTCCGGTTGCTGGCGACCTTCACTCGCTGACGATAGTTGGCCGTGTACCTTAGTATGCCTGCACAGCTCAATGTTATACACAATCTTCCAACTGATTAGTAAGTTGGAAGGCTTCACGTACAATTGAATTAACCAATAGACTTGTTTTTGTTACACAATATTGGAAACTGTTCGAAGGTATTAAGTAGTTGATGTAAATTTGTTAACAAGAAAGCCGACTAATTAACACCGAACTTGGTAACCAATTTGACAGAGTAAATTGTCGACTTTAAAGACTTTAGGGTTAAGTGAGCGATTATGTACCGTTGTCATTGTATTATCTGAAACAACATTTATATGTACCCTCATGGACACTTGTAATAACGCGTAAGTATTGAGTTACAGATACCAAGCTCTCTCAGTTGATCCTGAACTTGACGATTCGAATATTACATTGGTTTGGTTAACATAACAAAGGACAGCAAGTATAGGTACCCCCTGTTGGTAATAGGTTATCATAATAATAATATGTAGATGCTGAAAAAGTGATGGCCATGTGTTCATAACATGTATTCATTTCTGCTGGGCAATATTAATTTCATAATATATTTGGGTGTATCAGGCCAGAAGGAGTGAGCGCGGTGGACCATGGGATCCGAAGTGAAAGCCTCGGATGAAGCCGGAGCAACACTAAGATGATGAGGAAATATTACAAATAATGAGTAAATTGAGTACCTAACTACTTGAAAGAACGGCAAGGTATACTGAATATCAACCTATGCCTAGTTTAGTATACAAATATGTAACAGAATCATCGTTGATAGTTTCTCTATGCATAAGAAAACAATAGATAAAATCGGCGGGTGCAAGGAAACAGATACAGATAGTCAAATTAACTAGCTGTTGCCCGCGGCTACGCGCGCGTGGATGTCGCTTATTGCGTAGTGTTCCCAAGCTCTAATTCACCTTTGTACCAAATTTCATCAGGATTTCTTCAAAAATTCCAAACATTCATCCCCTATTCCCCCCCCCCTTCTTTCACCCCTTCTATCGCGATAAAAAGGAGCCTATGTCCGTTCCTAAGCTTTATCCGTCCCTGTACCAAGTATCAACCCTTTGAGCGCGTACATTTTTTGTATTCAAATAATTTGTGGCGGCCTGCTCGACCGCCAAACCGCTAAGTCCGCGCTAAACTGTAAAAGAGTGTAAACAAGTAACTAAACTGTCACTTCTCTGTATATGCCGCCCTTCACTGCTCCGTTCCCTTGAGTAGTAGCGTGACGATATATACCCTATGTGTTATTCTGATGTATACCTAAGCTATATTATTGTAAAGTTTCATTAAAATCCATTCAGTATTTTTTAGGTGAAAGAGTAACAAACAACCACCCATCCATCCACCCGAGGAGGGCCAGACCGAGATGAATGGCCCTGGGTCAGCCGGGGTGCGAGGGATATGTCACAAGACAACCTCACCTTCGGCCTATCACATCGACCCACAAACGGCGTGCGGTTTAGTCGGTTCGAGTTCGACATAACCTCCCCCTTCGGCTCCGAAATTATGCGTGGGGATTTCCCGCACGTAAAAAAAAAACCACCCATCCATCCATTCATACTCACAAACTTTCGCATCTCACTAATATAATAAACGCGAAATTTTGTAAGTATGTATGGATAGATGGATGTTTGTTACTCTTTCACGTAAAAACTACTGAATGGATTTTAATGAAACTTTAAGATAATATAGCTTATACATCAGAATAACACATAGGCTACAATTTATAAATATATTGTGTGAGTTGTAGTGACCCACGCGGGTGGAGCCGCGGGCATAAGCTAGTTTAAAATATTAGGAGGATATCAGTATTGAATTCGCCATGCAATATATAACTTGTGCATGTTTGCATGCGACACATAAAAAGTAAACGTTGAAATCTCCCTACAAAATTTTATAAAAATATTTTTGACGCTTATAATGGCTGCATAAAGTTTGTATATTTAACATTGGTATAAATGAGATGTTCAAAATTAATATTAAATTAAACAAAAGGCCGATGCATTTATCAGATATACACATTCATGACTCCGGCTTCTGAATAAATTATTCAAACGTTGAGTTTATACACGCAAATTTATAATGCTAACAGATCTCTCGATCCCGATATTATATAATCGTCTTACCTTTGTCTTATATACTTCCTCGTGCGGTTACCTATTCATGTGCTACTAATATCTGCCAATGGGATCGGCACCTTTTGGACCAGGACATGTAGTAGACAAAAAGTTACACAGGAATTATACAAAATGAATAGCAATTCGCTGGGACGGGCTGTCTTATCTTCTTTAATTACATGTTATGTATGTGTATAAAATTGCAATTGGGAAAGTAGTCCCTGCACGTTGGGGTTTGAAAAAATACTTGAATTTTATTAAATTAACTATTCTGCAAACTTTTATTTTGAGTTTGTCTGTTTATCTCTTGAGTGATGGACGTAAAAATGTTTTATTAGAAAAAAAATCGTCACACTTTGAATGTTCCGTATATTTAATTGCAGTTGGTTGAGTAGAACCAGAGGTATGGCCAAAAACGCTAACCGACATCCACGCAGCCACGGGCGTCAGCTGCTAATGGGATAAAAAACTACACAAAGAAAAACACGGTTCTCGAAAGCATTCACAGGCGAAAGATTTGGCAACCCTGGTAAATGTTCTTACTGATGTGCTCTGCTTTTTTCTATAAGGCGTTGACTGGGCCCGGCAGCGCAGTCTATTGTTTGTATTGTTTAGAAATTTACATCCGCGTCGCTCTTGTTAATGCTGCGACTCTTTTGCCTGCTCTAAATGCAAAATGCTATCATTTCAGTGTCACAGTTTTACAGCGATAATAACCTTATCTCGTGACTTCGAATAACATTAAGCACTCACCATGAGTAGGTACGCAGTTTAACCCTCACACTTAGGTTAATGTCTAATGAGTGAAATGTTTTCATAATATTAGTGTTGATTTTATTAGCATCCGAGGTTTTCACGTAGAATGGTTTGACCTATACGGCTTTTACAGGTGTGCTGCTGTCTAACATCCGAACGCCGAAAAGAAAACCTGTGCCAGTCTTGTCCGTCACTTGGCGGGTTTACCAGCTAAAAGGTAAGGTTGGCTTGCGAAAATCCAATGTTAATTCATTACTTGGTGTTTTGGACTTTCAACAAGTTCTTCGGAGGAAAATCTTCTTGGAATTCGAAAACACCACGAAATGGATTAGCAATTGAAATGGGTTCATTAATTTGTTTAAAATGATAGTTCGAGTGTATGGGATTCTACTAAAGTCTTAACTTTAGCCTTCTTGTGCCTTCTTGTGCAAATTATCGCTACCGTAAAAACCAGAAATAAATTAAATTATAAGAGTGCAAGCCCTGTGCTCCTCGTACAAGCTTTGGATGTAACCGAAATTGGTGCTCGGGTGAAGAAGAGATTTTAATGATAGTTATTTGGAAATTCAATAGAATTTTCTAAATGTCAAGGCAAGGCAATTTTCCTGGTCATCTTAAAACTAGGAAAATGAATGGTGCTGTAATTCCCGCCGCTGTGCAACTCAAAAACGGATTTTAGAATATTAATGTGCCAAATATCTTTCTCACTCCTCTGTTTGTTCACACAGATCAAACAATGTTATTATCTCTTCTCATTTTACTATTCATGTTTCAATAATGAATTTGTATAATAAAACTGTATCTTAAAATATAAATCGTAATGAGAATAAAAACTTAACGACGGTATTGATTGCTTTTATCAATCTTAAAATATATACACTTAGATACAACTAGTAACGCAGGGGAGACACTGTCACCTACGACCAATTTCCAGCTGAGACGGGAACGGCCCTGTAAAAGTCTGCTCAGATACTCTCCTGTCCCACAGAACCCCCCCTAGCCGAAGGCACAGTAGATATAGACCAAGGACAACAGACAAAGCAAAGGCTGATTCTTCGGTCTCAGGACTAGAGGTGACAAGCCGCTTGTTACCCCAACAGAAGCAGGCACCAGTTCCCTGAATAGAACAGCTGCGGTATAAGTGTTTCCTCAACGCGTATGTATTTTCTGCAGGGTGTAGACAATACATGTCATGAAACTTTAGATTATTTGTCGTGAAACCATAGACTATTACAGATTATATTTATCATTTATACATTTTTTAGTATTACATTACTTTTATTCCTGATTACAAATTTACTTCTGCTGAAATATAATTTAGATGTCACCACTTAACATCGGTTTAGAAAGCATGTTTTGCTTTGTCGTAAGCCGCATTCGGTTGACTAGTCTGACTATAATTTGTCCACCGCTCCGGCCAAATTCAATTATCCTGTCTCAGATGTAACCATAAATTCTGCTAAACGTATCATTGGAATTAAATGTAGTTCACTCATTACTGATAACTTTCGAGGCTGTGGTGCCATCTTGGTTTTATGATTTTGCCACCAAAAGTTAATGTTATTTAATTTCTAACTTATTAATTTATTTCTTTTCATACTTTTTTGGCTCTTAAGATATCGCTGTTATTGCTTTGCTTTGCGTTTTTCAAATTTTCAATTTTTTTCATTTATTCGATGATTACAATCTAATGAACACATTACAATACATTTTGATGATAAATTAACAGCATGGTGTGGCAACTTGTGTTTAGAGTACCAGGGCTCCTGAAACGTATCTGAGGCAACAAATAATTATGAATTAGGACACTATAGTTCGGTGTTCATGAGTCTTTGTACAGGCCAACAAGTACCTCGTCAAAGTAAGCATTATATTCAACGAAAAAACAGCATCACTGCAGGTGCAGGTGCGATACGTTTGATACACCTACTTCAGTTAATTCTAGTTATTACGCAATTACTCTAATGAAGGTGAAATAAGATACTATCCTCACTACTTTCGTAACTTATATGATTTCGAGGAAGTAACCTTGAAGTGAGGCTGGTCAACGATCGATACCTCATCACCTAATCGGTTTATGTCAATAACCTCACCTATTACACCGTCAATAATGACTTTATATACATGTACCACTACTTTTATTTTCTCACCTGTACACTATTTTTAGTTACACTCAACAAAACAATTCGGCTTACCAGGTTACATTAGTACAAATATTTAGATATGTACGTCATTGCTACAGGCTATTTCGTTAATAATAACATCACGCACTTATGGTTTACCCATCAACTTAATATTATTCTATCTTTTCTTTCATATTATCCCTCGATTATATAAATAATATACAGTAACTATTTTTATATTATGTAAACAAAATAATAGTATTAGGTAATACAAAGGTTAGTATTATATACAACTACTTTATTTATTTATTTATTTAAATTGTATAATATATATAATTGTAAAAGAGATATTAATATATTATCCATCCTTATCTGATTTAATAAAAAAAATTGCACCAAGGTGATACAAATAAAATTGTTAAGTAGGTTCTTGATATATCACCCTCGAAGAATCACAGTTAAGCATCACTATAGCTAAAGTTCATCTTTAATTGACTCAAAACACATTCTGACACTAAGGCCTCCGATACTTAGTGCTTCACCAGTTAAAGTCCAAATATTCGTTTGCAAAACGTGATCTATTCAGAAAATGTAGATCAGATACAATATCTTTCTTTGCAGGTCTACTAGAACATACAATCTATCCAGCTGCTTGTGAATGTTCGGTTGTGTGTGTTGTGTATTCTTTTTTGTGATGCAATCAATATTCGTTTTCTTTATTGCCTTGGAAACATAACAGTAACTAAGAATATTCCTGATTCTGCATAACAGTTGACGAACAGCTACACTGTTGTCCTCAAAAACACAATATAGCAAGATAAACTAACCACCACATAATATTTTTTATAACAAATACTCAATATAATATACTATAACTACTGCTTATCATAATGTTTCTGCTATTATATTGAAATTATGAATAAACTATTTATTTTCACTTCCAAAGCTGTAAGATGATCAATACTGTAATATATTACTATACAAAAAGTAGTTCCATTAAATAATAAAAAAACATAAAAATATTAGGAACGACAAACATACTTGTTGAAAATTATTTGTAAAACAATATTACTAAAAGACCAACATACTAAATGCAAAAAACAAATTCTATACTGGGATTCGAACCCAAAACCTTATATATATTTAAATTATAATGCGACTTTTTATGCCTCAGACCCCGATGATTGATATTAACCATGCTTAAAATTACGGTCTTATAATATTCTATGAATTTTATGAACTATTACCCTAGAAACTGTACATAACTAAAATGACAAAATAAATAAGAATGATTTGGAATCAATTTCAATTTGCTAGTTACTGATCGTTCATACAGATGTAAATACCCGTGTTTGACCTAACTCATAGTGTTTGACATACCACGTAACATAATAGATTAGAAATACCCACCCATGTATAGGTGGGATACTATATCTTTTGCCGAGTGTACAGCAAAATCGTTGTAAGTAATGCGCACAAATTTAAATATAGAAGGCTGTGTTATGAAATTAATTAATTAGTTTACAATTTTTGTTGTTCAAAGTGATTTATTTAATGCTTTCAATGGTTACCTCACCTTGGCCATTTCTACCTTAAAGAATCACATAGACAAAAGTGGTACTTAGCAAGAGTTGTATCAAAACTTAAATTTCGTCAACTCTATTTTTTGATCCCACAGAGATGAGTAGGTATATCGCCATCAGGTGGCATATATTTCATAGACTAGGTTTTTGAAGCGTACATAAAGCTAGTTGACATATATATTTGTACATAGGTAGATTCTTCTTGGCACTGAGCTTGACCGGATCCTGAACAACATTTTAAAATGGGGCTCTAAGAATCTGGTCGAGTTCAATGCCAAGAAGACGCAGACATGTGCGTTTACAACAAAGGTATCGGTATAGGTATTTCCTTCCCCTGCCCACTCTTCAGCGTACGCCACTGCCACTGCAGAACAATCTTCGGTATGAATGTTCGCTGCAAACTGAATAACAAAAACGACCCGAATAACAAAGCCCGGCGTAAACTCGGAGTTCTGAACAGAATGAGACGATTTTTCACGCCGGAGCAGCGGTATCTTCTATACAAGACACAAATTCGGTCCTGCGTGGAATACTGCTAGCAACTCTGGGATGGCTGCGCAAAGTACTCTTTAGATGCTCTCGACAGGTTGCAGCGACGAGCGGTCCGCATTTTTGGTATTCCCGAGGTCACGATCACCCTCGAGCCTGCAGATGCTGTAAAAATGTTGCTTCCTTGGGAGTATTTTACCGTATCTACCAAGGTGAATGTTCTGATGAGCTCTTCCAATTAGTCTCACCCTCTCCTTTCCTACACAGGACAACACGAGCAGGGCTTAGATATCACCCGTATACGGTGCAGAATATTCCTTCAAGCTTACCATCAGGCGAGGTGAAGCCATATGGACATGTCCTATATAAAAATATCACTTATTAAGTAACAATAAGCTATAAGATGCTGCTGTTGATAATAACTGCAGATACTCGATATGAAATATGTAATATTTCCTTCCGGAAATTGCCTTACCTGTCCAGTATTTTAGCTCTGTACGTACGTGTATGATCGTAGCTGAGCTTTGGTAGCCAGCCAAATGGCACTTCGGATAACTTCTCCTTAATGAAATTTATTTGAAAACTATTTAATATTAGTCTCTAGTATCTCTAATACGCACTTAATACGTGTAAATAAACTATATTACAAAATATATGCTGTCATCAATATGGATACGCAAGCTTTTTATAAAAATTAAAATTTCAACATGATACAAGGGCACCAATGCCTTTGTATCATGGTCAAAAACATTTAGGACTTGGAACATTAAAAGCTGTTTATAATTAACTTGCATGTATGTAATTTTGTGGTAGTTATCCTCGACCAATATTGATGATATATGTTAAATATACATTTATATTTCTACCCGCGACTAAGTTAGCATGGAAGTTAGATCTCGTTCCGACTGCACCTTCTCTTCAATTTTCTTTTTCATTCATATGAACCTTGTCCTGTAAATAATAAAAACAATAAAAAATAATTCCAAATTGATGCTGATGTTTGGTTATCATGCGCGTACATATATTTCCCAAAGTGCTAGATGTTTCTGAAAAAAGGCAAATGTATTTCGATTTGGTAAAGTTAGCATAACTAAAAATAAAAATGTCAGCTCCTGATAAAAGGGTCTCAAGAACTCGGGAACTCGACCCAACGGATGACCGGCGCACCACTAGTGAGGAGAGTTTCGAGCACATTCTCAATGGGACTAAAGTACCTTTTCTTAACTTCGTCCGTTGTAGTATCCCTATTGTATAGTCAGCAACAAGTATTGTGGCACGAAAACAGATGACAACAGATAAACACGTCCTTCAAATATCTTAAACAAATTAAATTCTTTGAGAATAAAACGTGATGACCCGTTTTTTTTTTCGAAATTATATAATGCGGTTCCTAACATTAGCGAAATGGGTTCTTATAGTAAATTTTTTGAGATCAAGTTCTTTCACAACGTAACTACAATCTCTGGGCGTAGCCTTGGGGTGGTCCACTGAGTACTATGCTAGGATTGGTATTATGGCTATTTGATGATACAGACACGCTTGATGATGCTAAGTTTCTTACGATATTAAAAACTATTTATTTATTCAAAGTTCTAAAGGCGGGAATAGAATCACATAAATGTACAAACTCTGATAACAATACACTCTTTCTGTGGGTAATACTGTAAAAATAAGAAGCAAATTACTTTGAAACGGAATACCAATGTTATAATGATGAAACTTTTTGGTCTTAACTAAGGTCCTGATCTAATTCAAATAATTTGAGTCCACGATAAACCATGTAAATTAGATTTACGCATAAAAAATGTATGCGTATCAAACTGAGAACCTTCTCTTTTTTATGGTTAAAATGTAATTCCAATTTGCATATCAAGTTGGATAAGTAAATATGTGCCAAAAAACGTAAAACAAATCTTATTATTATATCCTGGTACATAGTTGGAGAACTGTATCTCAACACCAAGCTGCATTAATTAAAATCAGCAAACGGATACACTAACATAGTTACAGGATATACTACTATATAACCCTATCTCTACCAAAATTAAGCAAAATGTTTAATATCCTATATTCTAGATTACAAATAAACTCACTAAGATGCAACTCCTTGTAAGTAGATGCATATTTTTTAATATGGAAATAAAAAATAAATAAGTAATGTAAGTAGTGGTTCTGGCATACAAATATTTGTATTGAGGGCATATTATAACTATTGCAGTTGAATGCTCTATCGAGATGTCTCACAGCCGAATGAACGACGGTATGTAAAATAAAATGGAATCACTGGCGTACATGAGAGCCGTGTCATCTAGTCCCGTATGTGCCGTACAAAGTGATGCAGGTTGGATATTACCAAGAAAAATCCATTGAACTGGATCGGATTTTTTCGTGAAACGTAATAATACAGTTTATTGAACTTAATCACAGTTACTATCACTATCCAAACCCAATCTTAAGTTACTGTTCTTGTAGGCTTTGGTTTATGGAGTGAATACCCCAACTCTGATTCTGATTCTACACACAAACCGCATCCGTCAATCGGCAAATCAACCTCCGTACAACGACTGTACCGCCTTGCATCTGAGGTAATTTTAGCCCGCATAATCTTTGGCGAAAATACCACTAAAGTTAGACTGCATTGATGCACTCTGCACTGAATTAAAACTTTGCATACTTTTTAAAAGATATTGTTGAAGAATATTATTCCATAACGTGGATTCCGTGTTAATTTTAATCGTTAAGATTGTAAAAGCGTCATTCGTACACCGCTTTGTCGAAGTTGGTGTGAAATTCGGGGCGATCGCATTGTGCCTCTTTGCCGCAGAGTACAGAAGTTCACAACACCTTTGTTATGATTAATTGCGATTTTGTAATCTTCTGAAACTGACACTAAAGTAATATCTGAAATTTAGAACTAGATTTGTGACTTAAGTGAGTAAAATATATGAATTTAAGCAACGTTCTCTATGGTATTATTATTTCTTTGAATAATATTCATTTATTTTTCGGTGGTATACCTTTAGATTTCTTTGATGAAACACGCAACCAAACATACAGCCTAAATAAGTTAAGCACGTACTGTGGCCTAAGAACACAACATGTACGTGTAATCCCAAACTAGGGAACCATAAACCACCAGTTTTGTGATTCAATAACTCCCTAATTGTGAAAACTTCTCGACATACTTACTATATCTTCTAAAAACTGAAAAGAAACCAGCTTAGTTCATAGAGTATTCATCTAAGAAAGGCAAGGCGCTTATCAACTTCCAAAGATCAACTTTTAATAGTAATAAAGCAAATTTAAACTCATCAAATAATATTACAGTATAAAATTCACGCTCGTGTCCCATCGCGGCAGACAGTTTACCAGAAATTAATTTGATCGCATAAATGTGTCAAAATGTCTGATTAATTAATGTATGAATGCAGAATTATAAAATGGGCACAGATGCATGAACTCCCAGTTTGACTGCATACGAAACAGCGATTAAAGCATCACTTTAATAAATTAATTATTTCATTAAGGCCGCATAGTTGGCAGCACGCTCGCGTGGCTTTTGTGTGGTGACATCAGGGCTATTGTACTCGCACTGCCAGCGGGAGCAGTGACCGTTAGGATCATAGCTACTGCAATTGTTGAAACTTGATTATAACTGTAAACTTGATTATAACTGTAAAGTACATTACCGAGAAAGCAGAAGTCACCTGATATTTACATCTCTTCATGTGTTTTAGTTTCACCGAATGGTGTACAGTCAGCATCATTAAAATGTCACTAACAAAAGTACTCACAATAATCCAAATACCAAAATCCCAATTTTATATCGGTTATTAGAGTACTCAAATAGTTGTAAGTATCCAGAGTGGTCTAACTATCTTAACAATCATTCTTCCAGTATTATGTTAGTTAGTAGTGGGTTCATATTCATATACACAATCACGCCGGTCGATGGTATCCAGTCAAGCATAATTTCAAAAAATCTAGACATTGTACATATACCTGGCACATCGAGAAGAAGTGAGAGCTCGGCTAAGTTTAGCTTGCTTCGGTATTATAAAGCGTCTTCTCTCTCTAGTCTCTTCTTTGTTTCTCGTCTACTAACAGGGCTATGAAAGTCTTACTATTTTTCGTCTTGTGAGGTGGTTAATAATGGTCGGTGGTAATTCTGAAGCGGTAATGACGCAGATATTCATTCAATCGACGTACAATCACTGACTAGACGATCAAGGGCAACTTGAGAGTCAAGCTGTTATCTCCGTAAACCACGGAAAACTGCTTATAACTGAGATTTATAACTCAATAACTCTAACTATGTATTAAATAAGTTAGGACGTATAATTAAAAGCAATTTCACAAAATTTAAATTTCACGGGCGCTATGTAGCTCATTTACAATTTGATATTTAATAAAAAGAACAAATTTTGTATAGTACCTACAGAAAATAGCAGTTCTTAATAACTTTGTATAGCTCCATCCTATGTAGCGGATGAGTGGTCTCGAAAGCTTCTCAAGCTATACTTCAATATTAGTAAGAGGTGTGTATTCTTTCCAGAAATGGTTGCGTAGGCACGCCTTGTTAAATTTATTTTTTGTTTATCCGGCTGATAACGCTGAAAGGTATTATAACTACTTGTGGTGAAAGATTTACTTAAATACAATAGAATAATATCAAGTTCACGACCTTATATATTTGTTCAGAAATACAAGTACAATCTGGAAAAGTCAACATCCATACCGAGACTTGAACCCGCGATCAGTATCATTCTAGGGAGAATACTTTAATACTTTAATACTTTAATTTTAAAGTAAACAGGATCCGGCCTGACATTGACCTTTGCCTATCTGTTTAACGAATGAAAAGTACATTTTAGCCAAAAAATGCCTAAAAAATATTCTCAAAAATGTATTGTTTACAAAAAAAAATAAAGGGAGTTTTTTATAATTTCTCTGACTTGTATGCAAAAAAATTAACCTTTAACAAAAAGTATACAATGTATACTACATGCAAAAACTAGGTAGTCGACCTTTTTCTGTTCACTCCTGGTTGCCGTGTGCAAACATGTAACTATATTGCCGTAGTTGAGTCGGTGTAGTCCACTTAGAGCACCCAGCCGAATAGCACCTGACTAGTGTCGTCATGAAGCTAAGTCTGATTGTTTAAACTTAAATATTTATCCTATTGCCCATTTTACCACTTGGTCCATGACATATAAAAAAAAAATGTAAATAAATAAGTTCTTGACCATATTTTTTTTGGGCATGTGGTATGTGTTCAGCATCCCATTTCATTTGCTGACATATATTTTTCATTCGGTAAACAGATGGATGAAGTTCACCCTAGGTACCTAGGTATGGGTTAAGATCCCGTCCCGATCCCGATACGTCCTGGATTTTGAAAATAACACTAATTGTAACATCGTTCATTGTTTTCGGTACTTAGGTCGCTCCAACATTTGCGCATTAATTAAGACGAAAATTGATGTCAGCCGCCGGGTCTGGTTACATGAGTAAAAGGTTGTTAGTTAGTTTGGTAGAAAGATAGTATTCTTGGTCATGTAAGGAAACAGAAGAGCAAAACATAAGGCAGCCTCGCTCGGGCGCGTTTCAAAAGACTAATTTTGAACTTATTTATTCTGTCTGCGTTTAGTGTTAGCTCTTAATCTAGTCCGAATCATACTTCAGTGCTGCACTTTTGACCATTTATGTATTACGAAATTAACACAAAATAACGGAAAAGGAGTCCGATAAAAATACCAGAAATGCAGAAACATTAAATTTTAAATTAATAAATGAAATAAATTTTAACGCAGTCCATCGTAATTTATTTAACATATTCGATCGTGATTTAATATGTAAAAATTTTGAATTGACACTCAACCTGTCGTTATAGACAACCTCAATGGAGTAGTGGTAGTGAGTAGTGAGTGCAGCTAATGTATGTACAGTCCGGGGTCTTTTCCTGTTAGTGCATTTTTTATTAACTTTTAGAAATAGATTTGTATAGTAATCACGTCTAACCGTGTCTTCTAGAAGATTTCAGACAATGCAATATAAGCGATATTTTATTGTTACCAACTGTATAGCAATATTAGTTCATTAACGCTAACACTTTGATCGTTCAAAGCCGATATTTCTAAACCGTCATGTCAAATTGCATTACAGGTCTAAAATGGGTAAAAGGTATCACGTTTAAACTGTAAATATCATACAGTAAAATGTGAATATTTCTGGTATTGAAAATAATATTTTATTCGTGTTACCATCCATAAAGCTGGTATTCGTAGCTCGCGCTTTCAAACTGTCATGTCACCAACAGAAGATTTTAGACGTAGTAGGCGAGCACATTTTACTTTTATAATTAGAAAAGCTAGAGGTTTTCCTATTTAATCTCTCAAATTTAAAATCTAAGTATTTGTGAGAACATTAGTCGACGAATATCCTACTAATATTATAAACGCGAAAGTTTGTATGGATGGATGGGACCATTTAGGGACTGGGGAGTCAACGTGAAAAATTGTTCAGCGGGGTTTGCTACTCTTGCACGTAAAAACTACTTAATGGATTTTCATGAAACTATACAATAATATAGCTTATACATCAGAATAACACATAGCTACAATTTATAACGATAACCGATATTATGGTGATAACCGATATCCACGCGGGCAGAGCTGCGGGTGAAGCTAGTATTTCAATATTTATAATTTTGTATGTCAAAAAATTAAATTAGTGTTAATATTACTTAACAAAATAGAATGTAAAGATGCTTTGATTAACGGTCGAATTTACTAAAGAAAATATATTATTTGGTAAACTAAATTAAATTATCACGTAATAATAATAATATTTAAAGTCTAAATTAAATCTCGGTTCATTTAATTGGTTAAATCCACCATAGAATATCATTGTTATCACTTAAGGCTTAAAATAAATACAAACATACGAATAAAACCCTCACATAATAATTTACCGACCATAATGCGAGCTGTTAAAATACAATAAAAATGAATGGCGGATGCTTGACAAGAAATGCAGTACTTTTACAGCCCATTGAAGTTACTGGAATACAAGTCAGTAGATGTTCATGCAGGTACACCAAAGTGTTATTATACTTTCAGATAGTGAGTACCACATTCAGCGCTCGAGTGTGATATTACTATTTGTTATTCGTATTCCAGTTTAGCATACAGCCGAGTAGACGGTAATCAACAATGCAACCTTCCGTATCGTCAACGCACTCGAGTCTACGGTATAGGGCAATATGGAAATATTAAGAATACATCGATTAAGTCCCACCTCCTATAGGCTTTCCTTTGTTTGTTGATGGTCTTACAATCCGGGTGTCGTACCTTGAGACGCGCAGGCACAATAGTAGATTATGTATGGTAGGTGATTACCGCTGAGGCGATATTGACAGCCGTCTAAAGAGAGCCAAAGACGGTAATCAACAATACACACGTGTATCATACGACGCATTTCAATTCATAGTAAATATTCCGTAACGTTAAGGAATTCACATCAATCACATCATATATTGGACGTCGTTGTATAGTATATGTGTATATATCGGGCGGTGTACTAGGTACATAAATCGTTTTCTTCATAACTAGTACTTGTAGAAATTTTAATTAATAAATAACTTTAATTTCAACAGTAAAAACAAATTGCGAAACTTTTTTGAACTGGTGGACTGGCGGGAAAAATTGAAAAGTTTTTCTATGTTGCGCATGCGGCCAAAGAGTAAAAGAATGAGGGTTTTTTTGTTTATCGTGTATACAAAATGGTAAATTTACTTAAAGTTTTAAACAGAGAGAAAACAAAAGTTATATTTATTTGAGTGAAAGTTTTGTTTATTACACACGTACAAAATGAAATTTTCTATATAAATAATTAGTTGCATGAAATTAACAAGCAATAGTTGGATATATTAATTTATTTGTGCTTTTGACCACGATCTTTAATGCATCATTTTTTTTAAGAACAATGCAATTCAAATATTAAAATTAAAAAAGAGATCTATTATCCCACTTGTTAAATAATAACAATAAAAAATCACAGTTTGATAATAGGTATCATTTTGTGCCGAATTGCGGTGAGATTGGCGCCATGTTGTGAGCAAGTGAATTGAAAAAATCAATACGCTAACGCAAAAAATACATTACATCTAAAGTATAGATAAGTATAAATGTGTATCATACTCGGACCTAAATTCGTCATCTTCCGAGTGCACTTTGAAGACAGGGATCTGCTCTTTCTTTTTCCTTGAAAATCGGATCATCCTAACCCCAAAAAAGAAAACCTGCTCCAATCCCTTATCCACCAATCAGCAGGTGTTCGGGTTTGCAGGTGAAGATCTTAATGGACCGTATTCGCTAAAATAGCGGGACGAAAAATGTAATAATATTTCAATGGGCTCATTAACAATTCGAATATTTTATTCAAATATTTTGTAATGCAATTCTTATAACGCTAAATACCTGATGTGGGTGGTAATGTCATTACCACGCATCAGATAGTTTCAGTATAAACCACAAATGCATTATGCGACCGCGTTTGGCATCAGTGTCGGTATTGCCAAACGTGTATCAGTACTCTTGACAGAAAAAAAACCGCAAAATGAATACAACGTACTCGTACCTATGTTACTAAGTTCGAAGGTCGTGCCGGGTGAAAAATTATATCCTTTCCAACGTTACCACATTGAATTCCACCATTGAAAGTTCGTTCAGCCAAACTAGGTTTTCACGATTTACACCAGTAATGGTGTAAAGCTGTAAAGTCTTAGTTAAATTGAACCAATTTCGGTTACTACCCTGGCCTGCAAAAGAAGGTATAACACTCATAAACATGATGATAACATCTTTTCTTAATAGGTACATTAGCAACTTGAAATAAAAATCATTATGTAGACATTGTAGACAATTTAGTTTTGTTATATAAAAACTCCTTTTTGACAACCTTCTTGTAAGGAAAGCTGAAAAAATAAAAAATTGACAAAATAGATAAAAACGCTCCCTTTTCAAATGCTGTCGTTTTGTACTTTTAGCTTTCTGCTTTTACATCATGTTTCTTTCAAAAGTCAAGGAGTCTCCGAGGTAGGTTCCATGCTTTTTATAAAAACTGGAAGTTTGTCAGCGCATGCTCCCAACACAGGTTTGAACGATGGCTTAGCATGAAGTTTGGGTCATAGGCATGAAGTTTGGGTCATAGTGGTTTTGGCAGATACATGGTACTACAGGTGTGAAAAAAAAACTATTTTTATCAAATAATTAAGCGTGATTTTTATTCATATGCAGACACTTTAACATGGTGGTAACCCCTTGCCAGACACCCTTAATGTTCATGAGAGTAAATGTTATTGTATAAAAGCTGATTTTTATACGTCGTGTCCCACAATTCAAGGATAAGCTAGAGGGTGAAAACCTGTGCGTGTGGAATGAACTTCCTGCTGGGGTTTCCCAAGCGACTACAATATGGGGTTCTTCAAGGTCATTAGAAGGTTTTTTCATGGTCGGCAGCGCAAGTATAATGCTCCTGGAGTTGCATACGTCCATAGGCCACGACAATCACTTTCCATCAGGTGGTCTGTGTGCTTGTCTGCCACCTAAGCGGTATAAAAATGCGCTGACAAACTTTCAGCTTTTATTAAAGGACGAAGGTCTGGCGTTCATGGGCTCTAAGTCTATAATTTTAAGTATTTGAAAGTTTGTGAAGATATTTGCTTAATCACGCTCGTAAGTCTGAACGGATCTGGCTGAAATTTGGTAAAAGGATAGATGAAATCTGAAATAATGTCCGCGCTATTGCTTATCCGTGGAACAAGTTTCCAAGGGTTGCAGGCACGGGACCAGAATTCCACGCGACAGGACCCGCGGGCATCAACTAGTATAAAATCTTAGAATTGCCCTTAAGCTTCGTCAGAATGGCAGCTGTCTTGGAGACAATAGCTGCCATTCTGACGAACTAGCTCACACGTATGTACAAATCAGTCACACTATAAAGACGCTATTGATTTCATCTGTACAATGCGAGATGTACAATGTATGGTACTTAGCTGTTATATACTTTACCAGTACAAAAATATATTAATTCTTAATCTTTAAAATTATTTAAAAAGTACTTTTTTTCTCACTGTAAAAGTCACTAACGATTCTTTTTCTACTTCGTACGTCCGTTTGCATATGGAATCTCATGAGGATAAAGTTCAGAAGTAGTCGTAAAGGATAAAATTGAAACTTAAAGTTCAAAACGAACGTATTGCGAAGTCAAGTCCTCGACTCACTACCAAAGAGAGCCCAGCGTCTAGTTTAGATAGAGAGTTTAGCAAGAATACTAATAATAGTCCACTTTGAGTTAACTAGCACCGTAACCTAACTAATGGACTAAGTTCTGATAATACTTACATGCTGTTGTCGGTACGTGAAAGCGTTTGAAGCGCATATTTTATTTGAGTAGAATTGCTGGATCATTTGCAAGGAAGATAATCTTTTCTCTTAAACTGTTATCTGTTTCCTAAATGAAATGAAATCTGTGTCCGATTGCGTGAATCTGTATGTTTATATGCGTGTTTATAAATTCTTATATTATCATTATCACAAATTAATATGATATTTTCTTACAACTGCATACTGCATGATAAATGTTTGCGCTAATGAAGGCTAGTGCTAAGTTAGATTCAGCCGTGTCACTGTGTAGGGAACTTGTAAAAGCAACAGTTTGAAAATGTTGTCGGTATACTCTGCGCTCGTTAACGTGAAAGTTAAACACATTTGCTCTCAATATTATGCAGATGTATGATTCTATAACAAATGTAGGTATTAAATATGTGCCAATTTAGCTGAAGTTAATTGCGAAGAGAACTAAAAATTCGCAATACGATCGTTTTGTACTTTCAAGTTTCAATTTCATCCTTTACAACCACTTTTGAAATTTATTTGCATGAGATTTCAGATGCAAACAGACGTAAAAATAGAAAAAGAATCACTCCTGACCAGTTTATATATGAAAAAAAAGAACATAGTACATAAAGAATATACCGCTTCCGGGGTGTTTGGCCGTGGTCGATGTGAAACTTGCGTTCCAGACGTTTCGTCGATCACTACGGTCGACATCTTCATCTATGTCGACCGCAGTGATCGACGAAACGTCTGGAACGCAAGTTTCACATCGACCACGGCCAAACAGCCCGGAAGCAGTATATTCTACATGCAACGCCGGCCGTGAAAGCTTGAACGTTTCATTGTTTACCAGTTATAAGTTTCATGTATCATACTGTCCGACTTACAAATCAATGCGAACGTAATCAAAGTTATGCCTGAAGACTTATATTTAACATAGTACATACTTTCAATTTTAAAGGTTACTTAATATCTCTTTGTAGTGAATTATATTACGACTAAGAATGTATGTACCGTACATCTCGTGTTGTGGAAATTAAATCAATCGCGTCTGCTTCTTTTGACGTGATTTGTCATAATATGTGTGAGTATGGGAACACTAGTTTCCATTCTGACGGGGTAAGTCTAGAATCAGATTGCTGGTGATCGACGTGACATTATTTGTACGATATTTGCGCTCATAACCAGCATTGACTTTACTAACTATTCCACTCATTTGGATATTTATTATACCTACAGTACCCTGCAACTTATTTTAATGTGAAGTGAGCCCTACGTAGCCTGTGGTTAGGATACAGTTCATCTGGCCAGAAGACCTATGGTCATAGCGCACCTAAATCGAACACTCTCTACGAAGAAGGTAGTATTTTTGTTTCAATGAATTCGTTGATGGAAATTGTGAACATGAATTATGTAAACACATTAAAGTGCAGGACTAATAGACGTGAACAGCCGGTCATTAGTGACAATAATTTCCGTGCTGTAACATGCTAATATAATTTGAGCGTTAAACAGCTATCGGAATTTTTGAGTAAACCCGTAAATACTAAATTTACGTTACAACTCGAATTATTCAAATTGAATCATAAAATAGTTTGCAGAAAGTGGTAGTAGTCGTAGTGTAAGTGTGAATCAGAATTTTTTCTCGTAATCATTCTGTAGAATAAATAGGTATAACTTTATTTTAAAATGGTGCATTATATTTCAAAGCACCTTGTGACATCGCATATCGTTAGTAATACTAAATGATACAATTCATCACAAAAATACAACTATAAGACGATTTTTGGTGTAGTATAAATTGTAATAAGCTATATTAGTATGAAGAGGTTGAGGAAACACATGCTGGCGGACTTTTTGGAGAAATGATCGCGATGATCTCTTTCTTCAAACAGCCACCCTATAGAAAATGGAACCTGGTTAAGCTCCGCTAAAGTGACGTATGAGATTGACTATATCTTGACGACAAAGAGGCAAATATTCAATGATGTCTCTGTGATCAGGCGTGTAAAAACCGGTAGCTATCACCGTATCGTAAGAGGCACATTGAATATTAACCCTAGGCTAGAAAGGTCACGTCTAATGAAGTCTACAATCAGACCGTCGTATGCTGATATCCAGGACTCCGCGAGCTTTCAACTTGAACTATCTAATTGCTTGAGTTCAACAGAGTGCTGGTAGAAGCTGTTTAAATGGTGGGATCTAAATTCTTTAGGTCTCGCCCTAAACAAAAACCTCAAAGGATCTCGACCCTGACCCTTGATCTCATGGCTAAACGTTGATCTTTGCCGCTACAAACCTCCGACAATGCTGAGGCATATAGGCAGCTCAACAGACGCATACAAATATCCTTGCGGCACGACATTCGCTCCAATAATACGAAAAATATTAAGAAGACGATAGAGCGAAACAAGGGCTCCAAAGTATTTACGAGGAATGCGTCTGTTGGACAAAACCGGCTAACAAAGCTGAAGACGGAGGATGGTAGGTAGCATGGCAACGACAACGGCAGAGGTACTTAGGGAGGTCGAAAGGTTTTATGGGCAGCTATATACATCTATCACACAGGCATGGCTAGAGATCCAAGAGCCAAGCTTATCCAACATTATACCGAAGACATCCCGGACATCAGCCTGTACGAGATTAGGATGGCCCTCAAACCGCTCAAGAATAAAAAAGCAGCGGGTGAGGACGGAATTACAGCAGAGCTTTTGAAAGCGGGCGGAACGCCGGTACTAAAGGTCCTTCAGAGGCTCTTTAATACCGTCTTACAAGAAGGCATAGCGCCAAAAGCGTGGAACAGGGGCGTGGTGGTCCTTTTCTTCAACTAAGGCGATAATACCTTGTTGAAGAATTATAGGCCCATCACGCTCTTGAGCCACATTTACAAGCTGTTTTCGAGGGTTTTTACGAACCATCTCACCAACAGGCTCAAAGACTTCGAACCGCCCGAACAAGCCGGATTCCGAAAGGGTACAATACCAAAGAGTGTAACCGTCCTCTTTGCTTAGGATTCGTGGACTATCAAAAGCCTTCGATTCGATCGAAATATGGGCCGTGCTACAGTCTCTCCAGCGGTGCCAACAGATCATCGGTACATCGAAGTGTTGAAGTGTTTAGGTACACCAGAACGCCACAATGTCGGTCCGAATACAGGAACAGAGCACGAAGTCAATTCTACTGAAAAAGGGCGTTAGACAGGGAAACGTTATTTTTCCGAAAATGTTTATCGCTGCCTTGGAAGACGTCTTCACGCTACTGAACTGGAAAGGACGTGGCATCATCATAAACAGCGAGTATATCACTCACCTTTGATTTGCCGATGATATTGTCATTATGGCAGAATCGCTGGAGGACTTGAACACCATGATCGAAAACCTCAGTAGAGTATCATAACAGGTGGGCCTCAAGATGAATATGGACAGTACAAAGGTTATGTCAAATGTCCATATTACGCCTCTACCGGTTCATGTTGGGGACTCAGTCTTAGAAGCTGTTGACGAGTACATCTACTAGGGTTAACTGATCCAGGTAGGCAATTCCAGCTTCGAAGAGAAGTCAATTATAGATCCGACTCAGCTGGCAGCGTTCGAGATGTCTTCTCATCCGACTTACCTCAGTGCAACGTGGCCCTTACTATAGATCTCATTAAAAAGCTCAAAGTCGCTCAACGAGCTATGGAGAGGGCAATGCTCGGTATTTCCCTACGTGATCGCGTCAGAAATGATGATATCCGTAGGAGAACAAAAGTACGTAACCGATGTAGCCCAGCGGATTAGTTTGTTGAAGTGGCAGTGGGCGGGACACATAGCGCGCAGAACAGATGGCCGATGGAGCACAATAGTTCTGGAATGGCGACCAACGGCCAGGTGGAAGGACGACCTTATCAAGGGCTGCTTTAGATCGGTCGTTGTGGAAGTCCATAGGAGAGGCCTATGTTCAACAGTGGACTATATGCGGCTGATATGATGATGATGATGATGATATTAGTATTTTATGGTACAACTATATAAAGTCGATGATTACCGCTGAGGCGCCATTGAGATCCAAGCCATTAGATGAGGGTCTTAAGAGAACCGAGGACGGTAATCAACAATACATACGTCACACCTCGGAAGCTCTCGGAAAAATGTATGAAACAATCGCGTTATAATTACTACAAACATAGCTCGTGTACATGCACGGTAGTGTATCAACACTGAGAAAATTAGAAATGTCATGGATGGCACTATTTAATATTTGAGCTAATTTTCGAGTGAGATAGCGTGATTTTTCTCACTCTATCCCTTAGTGTCATGATTTACGTCACATCCGACGGAGGCGACAATTCTGTTGTTACAAAAATTCATATTAATGATTTTTACATTAAAACGTATTTCTATCTTTTTCTTCGCTTCGGAAGAAAAGAATATGGCGATACATTTTGGTCCTGTCAATCAACAGAATTGGCACAAATAACAAAACAATACTACAACACGACTTTGATATGTTTATAGAGTAATTAAAACCGATTGTGTTTATAAAAACTAGCTGTTGCTCACGGTTTCGCCCGCGTGAAATTTTTCATTAATTATAAATAGTCTTCGTTCTGTTCGGTCTATAGGGCAGATTTCTTAACCGATTGTCACCAAACATGGCATACATGTTCTTTGATTTAAAACATCATTTTTGCCTAGAGCTTTTTAATCGGAGGAGAAAAGGGGTGCCTTTTCTGTCGCGTTATTTATGAACGGATATTGATGATTTTTGGCTGAAATAACATGATTCCTTACAGGTAGTTGTGCAAAAAAAACATGAGAAAAGGCGGAGACGATTGTTGTGGCTTTTTAGAGAACGGATTGACAATATTTATTGGTGAAATATCCAGGGAACTATAAAATAAAGATACGTATCGTATAAAAGAAATATAAGTGAGGATACCAGATTTGATCTCCAGATGCCAAAAAAGCATCTGGAACTCTTTACAAAACTACTAGTATTTATCCCTTAGTAATTAATGCTCCATTGCCAAGGGTGAGGTAGAACATTTTTTTATAAATGGTGTTTTTATAACGTACCAAGGTTTCTGAACCTCAACTGAATGACACGGATTTTATGCCCGGTTTTTGTAATAACTATCCTAATACTTATTTAGAATTGTCAACGGCGAGTAGGAAATTAGAAAAATGGCAGTTGAGCACACTTTAATTTAAAAGTGTTAATTTATTTAAGTATCAATTATAATTTATACTAAACGAAAGTTCACGGAAAGATATCTATTTATATTTTTTAGAAACAATTTTTTTTTAACCACTCTATACTTTATAAAATTTAAGAATCAATATTTTGACAGCTCACGCCTATGAAGTGTGGCATTTTTTTCAATTTGAATGTATCACAATTAATGTCGTCCATCATGGATTCCGTCATTGCCAGGTACCGCCCATTTTTAACCCTAGAATGTTTACTAATGTAAATCTGCATCATATGCTTTTGAGTTATAATCTTTATAATGTTAAAAAAATGATACACCTATAATCAATATCGGTCCACCATAATGTCACTTAACATGCTAGTTCTATAGTTATTTTCTAAAAAACCCGGACTATATGAAAATTATTATAATTGATAAGATTTTTCACAAATTTATTACTGGGCGAACCTGACATCCAGTTCATTAGTTTTTTTGTATACTGTTCATTGATGACCCTTGGTGGAACTTGTTGTTACACATATTGATAACACTTGTACATTTTCTACAGTATTTATTATTGAACCTGACCAGTTTCACAATGTTTATGAACATTTCTAGTCGTAAACACCTCTAGTGTTTAAGATTAGAAACATTTCAAAAACATCAATGTAAACTTTTGAAGTTACCATAAGGCCAAACCGGTCAGGTTCAATAATAAATACTGTGGAAAAAGTACAAATGTTCTTACTATGTGTTGTTCATTAGTTATTTATACAAAAAAGCAAGATGCTTTTGAGGGTTAAATTTCACTATAGTCATGTGTGAAAGAGGGGACGCCTTAAAAACCGAAGCTAGCCGAACTTTTCACTCTTCTTCCCGAAGTGCCGTTACTACACATTTTACTAGCGACAACCTTTGTTTTAGGCGCCCATGAAAGCGCCCATGATTTTGACGTGCGGGGAGAGGAAATGAAATCGGTGGGAGAGGGTGAGCTTCCATTCTGTACGCTAGTACTATTATCTATTCTGTGCATACGTGTATCATACGATGCTTTTCAACACTCTTGTGAATAAAATAATACTAAAAATCATTTTAACTGCTCTCATACCAAATTGTAAACATTAAATAAATTTCTTTTATTTTGTGTCTTTTTTCCTTTCGGTGTAATAACCTTGCTATCTTGTCATCAGTGGAAGATGACGGTATCAAAATCAATTTTAAAACTTCAGCTGGATTTTTTCTACGTAGTCTGTAGAAGCGCATCGGCGATCAGCATTTAGATTTTTATGCTCAACGTTTGCCATTTACGCAAATTGTATTTATTATTTCATAAGATTAGATAAATTAAAAATACTCGTGTGTTACTACAAGAAATTCGCTTTAACTCCCGCTCATATTTTTTCACCCTTTTCCTGAACTATTTAGCTAAACATATAACATACTTTTGTTTATTAAACACGTACAAGTTGAAATTATCTACGAAGTTGCATGAGCAGGCAATGGGTATATTAATGTATTTGCACTATTCAACATGATCATTATTCTAAAGAATTTTTTTTAGGAACAAATTAACCTATTTAATTAAAAAAAAGAAGTTTTACTCACTTGTGAATTATAGCAATAAAAATGTCACGATTTGATCGTATGATCATAATCGTTAATTATGGTGATTTTATGAGCAAGTGATTTAAAAAATATTAATTCTCTAAATTCATTAATACGCGTATTTGAAATCACAGGGCCAATCGCTACTCTTACGAAACCTTACTTCATATAAAATTATTTCAAGTTTTTGTACGTAACAGTTTTTCAAAACTTCCACATAAACTCTTCACGCGGCTATAGTCCCACTGCAGTGTGAAACAATCCTAACTTACTTTCATACTTTTCACAAGTTTCTTGAAGTGTTAACTATAAGAATTTATAGCAGATACTTTACTTTTATGATGCGAATGAATAGTAAAACACACTAGCATTTGAGCGAGACGTACCTACTTAGGACCTATTAATATAAACGTGTCGCGTGTAATCTTTCAATTTAGTAATCAATAATTACATACGTACTAATTAAGCCTCTTTACTGTATGGCGTAAACAGATACCTTATCTTCCCACTGGCAACGATACTGGCATACATCTTATACTGACTTTTATATTTTTTATTTCATTACCGTGTAGGTTCCCGGTGTAGTAGAATAAAGATAAAAATAATGGGAAATCGGTAAGCGAATGGGCTCTTCCGGCAAGAGGCACATGGAACTGAAAATCATATTTAGTGAATTGTGGGTGTTTAAAAACTTCTGCGTAACCCTTTGGAGATTCACAGGATTAATACATATTCATGCTGGCATTGCTGTGCTGACTCCCGTTGGAGTAGAATAGGGCCTCCTCATCCTCTTCCGGCAAGAGGCTCGCCTCCTATTACGTGGCTCCGAGAATCATAGTTGTTTTGAAATAGGTTCACGTCTAATGGTCACATATTTAAAATTATCCACGTAACTCACTAGTTTAAAAAAATGTACGTCCACAAAAGCTCTGTCTATTGTTAAAACTATTCTATCAAATTATTAGTGCAGACGCTGATTCACCTTTGTCTCGTCCGACGGATTTACTGAGTGCCTGTCCGCTACGGAAATGGTGCATCGGAGCGGGAATGACCGGAATTAAAAACGTCTCTTGACTTTCTTTTATGTTCTATTTATTTTAACATTTATTTTTGTCTGAATATCATTACGTGGTATAAAACAAAACCATTTTTACGTCGTCTGTCTATATTACCGCTTTCTTTTTGAATTTCAATTTTATTTGACCGACGAGACGAAATTCTCCATTTTGTTCTAGGTGGCCGATTTTGCTTTTATCCGTATGTCTGTATCTTTGTCAGTTCTGGTCCAGAGGCCGCATTTCTAAACCGATTTTCACCTAACTTCGCACATAATATTGTTTTAAAACAACTTTTATCGAGAGCTTTATTAACGGGGGGGAAATGGGGGGGAAAAGGGGTTAGTTTATTGACGAATTATTTATGAAAGGAATTTCGATAACTTTTGGCTGAAACATCAAGAACATGATTCGTTACAAGTTTACGGTGAACTGTTTAAAAATACCGAAAAGAGAAAAAAAAGAGATAATTAGTTGTGGAGTTTTTTAAGAACGGATCTTCATTATTCTTTGGTGAAACATCCAGGTCTTTTTAAAATAAGAAGATAAGTAAGTACCTATCGTTTTTGTCTAGATACCTGGTAATGGTACCAGAAAAAATTGGCAAAGAGTGCTCGCGAGGTCAACTGTTTACAATAATAATAATCCCACCAAAACATTTTCATGTAAAAATGTCGCCAAGACGAGTCTATGTAGCTTATCCTGTGCAAAAGTTATTAGATCTTGTATAAAGCTAAGCTCTGAAGACTGCACGCTTTAAGCCTACAAGCTTTACACTACACCTTACTTAAAATGTACGAACAAGTGATCAGATCTCATGTAGAGCCAAAATTTTTGATCTATGCGCCCTAATTTTCTTCACAAATTCTACATTTTCATCAAAACGTGTGGCTTGGCCGTTTGGCTACCGTCACGAAGAGTTCATAGGCATCTTTTCATTGGGTGTGTAACGAAGCGTTTTGTGAAAAGGTAAGTACTGCCCCTGCCCTCGCTTGGCTAGTCTTGGCGGGGGCACTACCGAGCCCCCAGATATAATTAGGATTGTATTGCTTACCCTATTTTCCCGCCGATGAAACTGTGACAGGGAAGATATGAGTACTCAAAATATAAAGTATGTTCTGGTATCTCCCCCGCCTAGGGTACACAACAGGGCTGAAGAAATCCTGATGTCTCCCCTAGGGATGATATCAGGGGAGACACAAGACTGAAACCGAAACCACAGCCTGCCATATGACTTTATCCTTACGTACTTCACGAGCTTCCTCTACTGTCATTGATCTTTTCATATAAGCCCGCCGGTTTAAAGTCTTGTATTACCTTAATTTGAAATCCATGATAACAATATCAATAATGTTAGGTAATCCTAAAACCATTAACTCATATTCGAGGTTAGATGAGTTACTAAATAAATATTTTCATCGTTATTTACTGTTAAGGTTCACCTCTATGGCACGCTACACTACTTGAACACTACGAATAAGTATGTGTCTCGAGTGGAATTTGAGGCTATAATCTCGATATGAAGCGGTGCTTTGCCGCATTTGCCACAAATTCCTTGCACTTTACATTGAGTGCCTTGATCACGGTGAATATTTCGATAAACCAAGTTTATTAGAAACTTGATATTCGCTTCTCTATCTAGGTATAATTTGATATTTTTTATTGAAAATATTAGTTCACGATGGACGCAAAAACTACTGAACAGTTTTAATGCGGTTTTATGAAGTGAAAAGTTCTTTAGCGGCGTTGGATAGGTAAAACGTGTTAAACTCGCGTCAGAATCACGTGTTAAACTCGCGTCAGGCTCACGTGACCTTTGCCCCGTAACCGACGACTTTGTAGGACGACATGACGTCATACAACATTCCTAGCTACAAAGTGTTTACTTTGCTAGGTACGAGGACTTACTGTCGAAGCGATTATATTACCACTAAGCTACAAATTTGTAGCTTAGTGGTAATCGCTTTGACTGTAAGTCCTTAATTTTTTCTGATTGTACCAGGTTCAAACTTGGGCTTCTGACACTTTCTGTCATTATTTTTTCTTTTTGTAATTTATTAATTTCTTCTGACTGAAAATTAGCAGTAAATTAGTGTAAGGTTCTATGATTGGCGCTATATTATAGGTATGGTATGGTATGTTATGTTCTTTTTATCTTTTTCTTTGTATTTAACGTAGAAAGAAAGAAAGAAAATGTTTTCACTTCTGCCGGCACTACCGGAGTGCAACCCGTCTTTTTTTTGTTAGAAAGGTCTTGGTCGGACTTAAAATCAAATTGGTTGAGTAGATTCGGAAATAAGAGATCCACGCAAGCGGAGTCTCGGTTGGAAGGCTAGTGTTTCATAAACCTATAATTCCTAAAAGTTCAGGGAACACAAATAAACTCATTTTTGTATGTAGAACATGTAGGTAGAAGTCTTTGTACACAGGCCACATCTTGCAATATTTTTGAGACAATATTCGATAATATTCGCACGAGTAAGAAGAAATTCAACCCAAAGTAACGCAATCGATATATCCAGGTAGGTGCATGTGAATCCTGATCCATAAAACTGGTATATCTAATTCTGTTTGACTTGATCAACTTAAGCGACCAAACAACGGGACGTGCCTCCGACAACTTTGTGCAACTTAGTATCATACGTTAATGTAATCTAAGGGGTGTATTTAATATTATCGAAGGTTTTCGTGAAGTTACCTAAAATAACTAATTTTGTCGCAATTTATTTTATGCTATTAATGCGTAGAAGATGGCACTCGTCTCATGAGGAAGTGTTTATTTGCCTCATCGTAACCGATTTATGTTTAATTGTCGGTGTTACTTACTACACACGCAGAACTAGCTCTCTGTGTTTGGAAGTATTGCTGTATTTTGTTTTGTGTCACTGATATATATAGAGGGTTACTTTTTGACGTATTCCTGTCACGAGGTGTTAGAGGACCCAAAATGCTACAATTTTGACCCCCATATGTTTGGGCGAAAATCAATAATTTTTGAAATAATTGACTTGTTGAGTTTTTTTCGAGTTTTAAACCAGAATCAAGACTTCAGGTGCAAATTTAAAAAAGTTTTTAGCAAGTGAAAATCATTCTAATTTACTTTTGTAGATGATAAATTTAATAACCTAAAATAGTAAGAAAAACTAAAAAAAACTCTTTAAATAAAAAAGTTGTGGATGATTATATGAAAAGTTTTCTTTTAAATTTTTACTAATTATGATCATTATTTAATAGATCTTGTTGTCATATCCTATATTATAACATTCTCCATAATTACTTTTGACATTATTAAATTTCTGGCTTTAACTCTGCAATTAAAATATTATGAATGCTTTTTAATAGAACTTATAATGTTGCATGTATAGATAATATCACAGATTAATAATAAAAATTGAAATAATATCTGTTCTGTAACCTGTTTTATGCAAATAAATGATTTGATGATCAACTAAGTCATTTTTTCAATGCATTTTTTGCCTATAAAATTAATACATTACTTGAAACCGGCGGGCTGTCAGAAAAGGATTAATGTAAGTAGAAAAAGCCCCTGAAGTATGTAAGGATAGAATCAAACGGCAGAGTGTTGTCTCTGCCCACCCGGAGGGAAATTGGCGTAGGCGAATGTATGTATTAGCACAGAATAGATAATAGTACTAGTATTAGTAATGATTTTTACCAGAATTTTCATACATTTAAAACTCTATGTAAACACGAATAAGAGTATAAACTTGAATAGCTTAATGCAGATACAGTTATTCAAAGTAAATGTCAACAACTTCTAATCACTTTTATATCAAGAGTAGCTTACTTGCTTACTTGCTTACTTGTCACAATTTCATTCTACGATATGTGTATCCATACTAATATTATAAATGAGAAAGTGTATGTGTTCGTCTGTTTGTATGTCCGTCTTTCACGCCTAAACTACTGAACTAATTTTACTGAAATTTGCTAAAGGGATAGATTAGACCTAGAGAAAAGACATAGGCTATGTTTGGTCGCGATAACCAACAACCACACGGGCGAAGCCGCGGGCCAACGCTAGTCTTTCATAATGCAGAGTATTACTAATCAACTGACACACGAGATGAGAGATATATTTATTATAATTCCAGACAGTAATTCTAGGGAGCAATTATAAAAATATTTCATAAGTTATTTAGATTACAGATTAATTAATAATTTCAATATAAGTTATTGTTCGGATACGTAATATATTTTAAAAAACGCGGGGTGTCGCTTATCGCGTAGTGTTCCCAAGCTCTAACGGTGTACCAAATTTCATCAGGATATCTTAAAAAATTACAAACATTCATCCCCTATTCTACCTCTCTCCCCTTTAACCCCTTCTGTCGCGGTGAAAGGGAGCCTATGTCCGTTTCTAAGCTTTATCCATCCCTGTACCAAGTATCAACCCTTTAAGCGCCGATTTTTTTGTATTCGAATAATTTATGGCGGCGTGCTCGACCGTCAACCGCTAAGTACGCGCGGTTACGTGATGTACAACGTCGTGGCTTAGCAACAGAAATAACTACACTGTCACTTCTCTGAATATGCCAGCCGGATTTGTTGACATCAAAGATCACTGCTCCGGTCCCTTGAGTAGTAGTGGGATGATATGTAGCCTATCGCTTAATTTACCTGGGTTGTTCGGCACTTAGCCTCTTGATTGGGCCATTGTGGTAGCCTATTTCTTATTCTGATGTATAAGCTATATTATTATGAAATTTCATTAAAATCCATTTAGTAGTTTTTACGCGAAAGAGTAACAAACATCCATCCATCACTACTCAGAAACCTCCGTATTTATATTAGAAGTAGGATTTTCTGCCCCTCTAGACAAGTGGCAATTCGCTAACCGCCGTTTAATGGAATAGAATGACGAATGTATGGGATTTGACGTATTTGACATGCGTTAACGACTGTCATATACGTCAAATCCCATATATTCGTCATTCTATTCCACCAAACGCCAGCTAGCGAATTGCCACTTGTCTAGAGGGGCTGATGTGTAATTGTGATTCGTAGAACTTTATAAATAAACACACCTTATATTTTTGAAATAAGAATTATTGAAAGGTGTAACTATTAGGATGAACATTGAATTGAGAAAATCTTTTGTATAGTGTACGCTATGTCGTGTAATATTCTTATGAATCAATGAGTTATGAGATAGTTATCACACGGCGCGAGATAGTTATTACACCCACAGCTAGCTATATATTATTAAATATAGGTATTATATATAGAAACATGCAAATCAATGCAAATAGACTTAGTTAAGTCATACGTTCAAATATTAGCTCTGTGTGGGAATTGATTCTGCGACCTCTGAAATAGCAGACAACCGTTCAACAGCCACGCCAAACAAAATGTTTGTACTCATTTATCATTTTCATGCTCTTAAGCGACGTCCTTTGACATATTCTCCGTATCGTGAATTAATATTTACATATGTCTTATTAATGTAAAACGAATGAATATTTGCTGGAAAAATACGGCCACTCTAAAACGGGTGCTGAAGTAAAACGCTTCCAAAATGTAATAAAACAACGATTACACTTTATTTAGCGGTGCAGCTTGATAGTCAATAAACGTAACGTTTTAATTAAAACTGTGATGTCATTTTAGTTACCACAGAAAGTAAAACAACAAAAATCTGTTATGACTAGGATAAAATAGCTGAAATAGTCAACGAGGACAGTGACATAACAATGCAAGATCTACTAATCAAGGTTTACAAGCGAAAGGGGGAATATAAACTGGTCAAGACCCTGTATGACTTCAAAGACATAATAATGACTTATTAAATAAATACTTATTAAATCACGAAAAAAAATATATACAGGGTGGAAGTTTTTAACCGTACCTGAAGGGGAAGTACTCTAAATACTGGAGATAGCAAATTTCACTCAAAGAAAACATTCCTTTATTTTTATAAAGAAACATAACTGCATTCAAAGATTTTTGAAAACTCGCTTGCTACACCCGGTAATCGAACCAACTAAAATCCGAAAAAGTAAGATCCTGTATTTTTATGGCATCAATCGATAGTGTCAATCATAAGGATCAAATCTGTCTAAGAAACATGGCGAATTAAATGAAAGGAAGTCCATAAAATCTTAACTTATGAAACCAGTGCCAGCAGATACAGCATTTTTACCCAAGGAGGCGTCAGAAACCCTATCAACAAAAACTTATTTTTGCAGCCAAATATATATTAAAAGAAGTAAATACTAAATGACAACTTTGTTTTCGGATTAGAATCTAACTTAATTGGGGAACTGCACGTGGAATGTAGGTAAAGTAGGTTTTAATTTAGCATACTTTATTGGAAACCTCCACACGGTGCACCCTGGGCAACGCGGATGGCGAGAGAATTGCCGTATTGGTGGTGATTTTTATCTTTTTCATCATCTTAACGTTAATCCCAGTCGCAACCGACGTTTTCACCTCGGAAACTGGGGTTCACTTTACTAGTCTAACTTGGGTTTGGCTCGATATTTGCCGTGAAGTGACTGCCACCTGACCTCCACAAACCCAAATGTGATATCGAAGCAAAGCAGTTAGATCAGTTGTTTGCCTTTTTATGACTCCAACTACCCGTAACGAGTGCGACGGCTTAACGTGCTCCTCGAGGCACGGCCATATTCATGAATGCAAATATTTGCACTGAGAGGGGATCGAACCTGTACCTCCTGCACCTCCTGCGTAGCGGCCGCGTCATGCCACACCAAAAAAGCTGTTAATTGAGCCCTGAGGCAGTCTCAGGGCTCAATTAGCAGATTTAGTCGGTTTTTTTTTTAACCGCACGAAAAAAAGTAATTTTATTCAAATATCGAATTTTATTGTTAGTATGATATCAGATGAGCCTTTGAGTAAAAGTGCTTCATTTCGTCAACTTTAATTTATAAGTTTAGATTTCAAGGATTTCCTTTCTTTTAATTAACCATGTTTATTAGAGAGATCCTTATGATTGACCCTATCAATGGATGACATAAAAATACAGGATGTTATTTTTTCAGATTTTAGACGGTTCGATTACCGGGTGTGACAAGCGAATTTTCGAAAAAAATTGAATGCCGTTTTATTTCTTTTTAAAAATAAAGAAATGTTTCTTTTGACTGAAATTCAGTATTTTAGAGTACTTTCCCCCAGGTAAGGTTAAAATCTTCCACCCTCTATACCATTGACGGACAATTAGATTGGCGTACCACACGTCAGAGGATTCCAAAATTATTTCTACTAAAGAATTTCTCGAAGTTAATACTAACAGTTCACATACAACAAAGTAGTTAATATCTTGTATCGTGGCTCAATGTTCCGAACAATGTATGTACAGTTTCTAGAACTAACAATCGCTTCTTGCATCATCTGTTTAAAGCGGAGAAACTTATTCTGCAATCTCGTTTACTGGTGTAATGCACCGGGGTACGGCAACGAAGGATTATGATTTGGGGACACTAAACCTATTAGCGATATAATAAACTTACAAAACAAGATCGCTTTCTTAAACGTCTCCGATTCTTCGACATAAATTTTAATAATTATATTTTGAGGTTCGATATAATCTGACAGTGCTATTAAGTGAGGTCATTAACGAAGTGTATGGGTGTAAGAACCCCTCCACGATTTTCAGGCCGGTAACCAGCTTATTAGCGGATGGGGGCCCGGCTCCGGCTTAATTCATCGAGTTAGGTTTGGAGGTAAGGAGGCGTTGAGGTGAAATCCTTGGATGCAATCTAGAAAATACCTATAGTTACCTTTTTTGTTCAAAATACGCAATTGCACAGAGGCTTAACCTGTTAAAATATACACAAAAGTAATCCAGCTAAATTGATTAAACAGAATGAACAAGTGAACACTTCAAAATAATGAAAAAACAAACACTTCCTCCATTAAACAAATTATACAACGTGTTAGACAGACATGTCACAGTACGCGCGACCCGAGAATTGATCTCTGAATAAAAGATAAGGACTCAAACTGACAACTTACGAAGAGACCACAATGAAATACTGCCGAAATAGCAAGCAGAATACGAAATCGTATGCGAAATATTTTAATTCATATTTAAAGACTTCGTTAGGACGTTACAGTTTGAACTTATTACTCTTAACACTGTTATCATAAGCATATAATTAATGAAATACAAGATCGCGGGTTTGATTTCCGTACAGTGTACATGTATACATATTGCATGATTATAAATATGCTTAAAACTAAGCATGATATATGTGCTAAAATAGTAGCTAGATGACCTTCTGAAATTTGGTTCAAAATATTTATTTATTTACAATTTCCAACTAATTTACATTCATACAAGACATATTTTACTTTTACTTTGAATTTTACCTTCGGGGTAGGCAGGCAAATTGACAGACCGCCAATAAAATTCACGAGTTACACCTGTAATTAGTAAATAACTATTTTACTATCTAGTAAAGCTTCAAATCTGTTCTGCCCCTCTAGACAAGTGGCAATTCGCTAGCCGGCGTTTGGTGGAATAGAATGACGAATGTATGGGATTTAACGTAAATGACAGTCGTTAACGCATGTCAAATACGTCAAATCCTATACATTCGTCATTCTATTCCTTCAAACGCCTGCTAGCGAATTGCCACATGTCTAGAGGGGCTGATATATAACTATATAATACAAAACTGTCCATAAATTTGTTGCGAACGATTTCGTTAAAGCCCCATTGACAAGATAGCAATTAGCAAGCAGTCTGCAACCGCACACCGTACCTCGAAAGTCTCCTGCATACCTTAATAATACAATTGTGCAGTTAATCTAATCTGTCAAAGCGGCTGTTCCTGTTCACCCGATTCCTGTCGGCTTCCCAATGGGTCGCATGATTCGTGACAAACTAGTTCGAGGCAAAGTTTACTGGCTTCCCTTTTAAAAATGTTCACCCCTTCGCCACTGCAAAGTTCAATCCATAACTTAAGTGCTTAGAGTTTCAAGGTCTCCCTATCACTTCTCGTGGATATATTGTGTATAACGTGATATAGAGTTGGGCACATTTTTCATCACGAAGAAAACTTGCAGTCTATAAAAAAGTACTCGGTGAAACATAGTTGGTGAATATTCACTAATATTTAGTATCCAATACCTAATACCTACCTAATACCTATACAGAGTTTATGTTTAAAAAGTGTTAAACTCGCGTCAGGACCAAGTGACCTTTGTCGCGTCAGGATCACTCGACCTTTGACCCGTAACCGATGACTGACGTCATACAACATTAGCTACAGATTGTTTATTTTGCTATGTACGCTAAGAAGTTTCGTAGCTTAGCGGTAAGCGCTTCGATACAGATAGAGATAGAGTTGGAACCTGGGCTTCTAGCACATTTGTGATAATTTTTCTTTTTGTAATTCATTATTTTTTGTGATTATTTTTATTTTTGTAATTTATTATCTTCTTCTGACAGAAAATTAGCAGAAAGTTAGTGATAGGTTCTATGATTGGCGATATATTATAGGTATGGTATGGTATGTACTTTCTATCTTTTTCTCTGTATATAACGAAGAAAGAAGGAAAGAAAAAGTTTTCGCTTCTGCCGGCACTCCCGGAGTGCAACTCGTCTTTTTTTTGTTTACGTTAAGTTCAGAATAATATCTAAACATACAATCTTTCGATTCCATAACTACTAAACTAAATTGTAAAAGTAGGCCGCTACTACTTTTATTACGTAATGAATAGGGTAAACTGAAAAGTAGGCATGTTGATCTGATTTGTTTTTATTACAAAATAAAATAGGTACTGGGTATTAGTGTGTTTGAGGTTCTACCAAGGTCTTTAAGGTCTAAGTGAACCTCACCTGCTATTCCTTACACCTGCTAAAGTTATATTGCATTACAGAAATTACACTAGACAAAATCAGTACTATTTCTACTTGTTTGGAATGTAAGCTAAGCTATGTAAAAACAACATATTTGGAATTTTTTTAAAAATTATTAAACATACGTATTAATGTCGCGTAGCCGAAAAGAAACACAATGCTTTAGATGCTTTACATCAAAAATGGAACGATACAAAGTTGCGAGCAGCGTGGCTACATTTTTATATAAAAGCTTCTTAACAAAAAATTAAACCGCCGAGAAAACTGAAAAGCAAAAATAATGAACCTTTTATATTTAACCTCAATAACTAACTTTTTAAAGTAATAAAAAAATATCTTAGTATATATTTTTGTAAAAAGTTGAGCTTTTAGTATTATTTGTGGCTATAATCCTCTAATTACCTACCACATGCTTAATTTGTTATTACTATTAATAGATCTACCTACCTTACTGTCGGTTTGTGTCGATTGATCAAAGGTCACCACACACGAAATAGATGGAATCCATTTAGAACTGTGCGTATTTTTTACTCTTATAGTTTTTTGTATATACAGACGAATTCACCAATATTGTAAAATTTTTGCTATCGGTTTCCACTTATTTATACTTTCTAGCTAACAAACGAATGATTCCTTTTCTTTTTTTGTATTGATTTACCAATATTTGGGTATTCACGCAAAAATAACATATAAATATAAAGATAAAAACAAACTAAGCCTTTCTACATAGCTATATTAGACCCAAATTAAATATAGTCTTTAATGCAGCTAAGCATAAGTAGATATTTTCACATAAACCTTATCATATAAAGTAGTATAGTATTTATTCTCTGTTGATTGTACAAAGACACTTAAACAAATGCAAATAGACATACTTTTGCACATAAATATTTGTACTGAACAGGAATCAAACCCGCAAAGTGTGATTTAACAGCCGAACATTCTACTGCAACACAATCATGAAGATATCTTAAAAAACCATACTATTTATCGCCTATTTACCCATTTTTTGCGCAATTTAATCCCTTAGTCCTATTCCCCACCCACCCCTCTTCCTCTACCCCCTTTTTCATGATAAAAGGTAGCCCCTGTCCGTTTCCTAGCTCTAATCCATCTCTGTACCCAATTTCATTAGGATAATTGGCAAAAATAACAAAATTTCATACTAACTTTCATCGCCTATTATCCTTTCCCCTTTGAATCTCTTTTTTCACTATAAAAGGTAGATATTATGTTCCCGAGCTGTAATCTACCTCTATGCCGAATTTCATCAGTATATCTTCAAAAATGTCAAACTCTCCTCCCCTAGCACTATGCCTCCTATCGTCCTCCTTCTATTCCTTTTTTTTTTCGAGATAAAAGGTAGCCTATGTCCTTTCCCTAGCTCTAATCCATTTCAATACCAAATTTCATTAGAATCTCTCCAAAATTAACAAACTTATATCCCCTAGCCTTATTCCCCCCCACCTCTGTCCCTTTTTCGCAATAAAAGGTAGCCTATGTCCTTATCCAAGCTCTAATCCATCTCTGTACCAACTTTCATCAGAATATCTTCAAAAATGACAAACTTTCATCCTAACTTTCATCTCCTAGCCCTTTCACAACGCCCGTATACTGCATTTTTACGATATGAGGTAGCATAAGCTCTTATCCATCTCTGTACTAAATTTCCTTAAAAACTGACTAACTTTCATTCCCTATTCCCCCCCCCCCCCTTCAATCCCTTTTTTTCTCATAACGTAACATACAGACAGACAGAGTTACTTTCGCATTTATAATATTAGTATGGATAATTTCGATAGATATAAAAAATATCTCCACTAAATCTGAATATTGAACACACTATGTACTGTAAATAAAATTAACAGTTTTACACTGAAATAATAATATTGACTCTTGCATGTTGCAGCAGTTTTGATGATTGAACTGCGCAAAATCTCGTAATCATTACCGCTATCATTTGAACGAATTCGATTTGGAATGGTAGTTGCTCTGACTGCATATTTACTATTTGCTTAATCAGGTAATGACACTGATGGTGATAATAAATATTTATTATTTGTGTTTGACACAGGAAGGTAAAAGCATATTATTATTATTTATTTATTCATTAACAATTTTTACATCGTGTTTGAACATCGTTTGTACACATACATTGCATATATAAATAAAAAAACATAAGAAAATCAACAATGAAAAGAAGTAGAAAATATCATGACACGTAAAAAATAACAGTACTACAAGCTGTATAGTATAATATGTTGCCGCCAACTAGTTTAATCAGCCATTCAAATAACTGCCTAGGCTGTTAACTAAACGGCGCCATTATTATATATATATATATATATATATATATATATATATATATATATAACGGCTGATTAAGCTAGTTTGCTGCGACATATACACATAGTTACTTTGTAACCATATAGTTTTTAAAGGAGATATATTTAGGGTTCCTACTCGCAGATCAGGAGTCAGGCGGATAAAAGCCTTATAAATCAAATTAAAAGGAGGACATAAAAGCACCTAAGCGGACCCCGGGCGTTTGCTATTTAGAATAATTCAGGATTTTATTTTATTTTAAAGCTTATAAGGCCGGGTTGCAGTGCGACGTCCGTACTCGTCGCACTGCTAATATTAAATTCACGAGAGAGAGATAGAGATGGCCGCGAGAGCTTGAATGGCATTGATTTAAAGTATTTACATGTTTGTTTTGGAAAAAAAATGTGTGATAAAATGCAACTTTAGTCCCTACATATTTTTATGCTCTATTTTTATTACAAGCTGCGACATTAGGTATTTGATAATGGCGATTTCGTGTAAAATGTGTTTTAATTAGCTATTTGGAGCATTTCAGAGCCATGTTTGAAGCTAATTTCTATCGAGGCAAACAATTTATGAATCGTGTTTCTGTCTTTATACGTCTCGAGACGGTTATTTGGCGCATTTTGCTATAAAACTTGATATAAATATGTTTAAAAATGTTAAAACAAAGACAACACAGCCTTAACATGTCTAATCACAATCATAACGTGAGTACTTTGGTCGCGTTTACTGGTTAACGTATATTAATAAAAAAATATAAAAGTAAACCACTTTTAATGTTTCATCTATTACGAACGTGCATGTTTCAAGCACGTTCGCATTGCGATTGATCAAATTGAATAAGGATCCTATTTTACACTTGGCCCGTCCTGTACCTATTTACGCGCAAAGAATCATTATTAACTTACAAAAAGAAAATGCAACATTGGGCAAACTTTGCTTTGTTTTGCACATATGTTATTTAAAAATATGTTCTATGTGTATCTACACCGTGTGCACACAGGTATTTCATAACTAAGAAATCTTTTAAAACGGTAAATTATTCTTGTTCGTACGTTTCGTACGGTCTAGCGTGTGCGGGGTGTCTGCCTCTGCCACCGCTTCACATGGAACCGCTGCAGCCGTTTACCCGTGCGACGCTCAGATTGTTTTGTCACGATTTTCGTGTTTTTTTAAGGTTAATTTTGTTGAACTTTATGAACGAAATAATCTGTAGATAAATACACAACATAAAGTTACTTAGATCTACACACGGGTAGACTTTTGAAGTTGTGTTGCTATTATATAATTGAAATTAATCAACGAATACTTCTCACTCTCATCACTAAGAGCCACTGGCGGGCTGAAAGCCTCAGATGTAATCGTGAATAGTGCTATGAAAAGATTGATTATCATCCAGTCGCAAAAAAAATTATACACCGATTACGTTACTCTGATTAAAACGAATAATTAATTATTCGTTTTAATGAGAATTATTAATTATATGCAAAACTTATACAAGTTAGCTGGAACTTTATCGATTTACTGTAAGACACACGTGATCACTTGGATAATGATTAATGATTTAATTGTCTTGACCAGCGGCAGTGGGCGGGTGACTACGTGTATCAACACGCTACTTTAAATTTGTCGCAACCTTGTAGTCTAGCCGAACATTAGGTTTTAATAAACAGGAAAACAGGAGAAACTAAGCTTGTCTTCTTATAAAACTACAGACCCTGTTAAAGAATATTATTGGCATTGAGTGAGAGTTTTTACATAGTGCTAAAGAATAATAAATGCCGGTCTTTAATGATCGGCCGAGGCACAGAATAAATATCGTGCTTTCACCGTCCAGGCGTCCAATGAACGAGATGGCTGTTGACATTAAGGAAACCTCACTTTGCCCGAGAAACTACACGTCTTTCAGTCACTTTTATATTTCTATAATGGACTTGAGAATCCTCTAAGCTCGCAAAAATAATGAGTGAGCTGCTTAAATTGCAAGGCAAGCACTACCCCTGCAGTGACTTCCTCACTGAGAAATGTGGCTCGTAATTAAATAAAAACCTCTGAACTTGGCATCGCGCCACGGCTCATTAAGTTTCGTATGCACCTGCTGGTAAATTTTTCCATGTAATGAAAAATGCAATAATGTAAGTGGCGAGACTTGCTATTGGAATGCGATCGAGATTAATATATCAATTCTACTTTATTTAAAATCGATTAAAAAGATTCAAATAAAGAGCTAGTAAATTGAAATAACTAAAAGACTCACGTTTTCTTAAAAATGTATATTTTTTAATTCTTTATTGTACACATATAATACAGAGAAAAATGAGTTCTTTCCCAGCAAACCTTTGAGTAGCAGAGAAGTATATAGTAATGAAGGGGGATGTGATCATGTGTAGTGTGCAAAAAATCACAAAAAACAGATAAATACAAAAAGCGTATCTAAACAGGTATATTATACACATATACACACATACATAGCATATATATTATATTTGTACATACACCTACACATATACATACATACAAATATATGTCCTACATACATACAAATTATACACATACATAGACATACACGCAAATATAAATAAGTAAATATTTAGATGCATACAGACTACATTATTGTGATAGGGAATGTTCCCTAGTTCTTCTCCTGAAGATGGAGTGAGGTAGTGAGTTCCAAAGTCTTTCAGCTTGTACCGTAAAGGATAGATCTTAGCAGCTGGATGAGTGTGCAGGTGTGCGAAGCAGAAGAATACTGTGAAAGTGCTTGATAGCTCCACCATGCAGTCGAACAAGTTTGTATATAGGTCCATTTTCATTTAATAAAGTAGCTATGCAGTTGAGCGATTATAAATTGGATTTTAATATATGAGAGGGTGCCATACAGGATTTAACAGATTATTAACTGTTATCGTTAATTGGTAAGTTAAATATATTATTTTAAATTAAAATATGCAAGAGCTTTTTTAAAAAGTTTTGACACTTCGACAGCTACCTTCATATTTATATAATATATAATTATGTTCTGTCTAACTATGGCTGTTTGTATTTTAAACATCACCGTCTAACTTAATATTATGTTTGTATCGGTATAAACTTGGATAAAACCAAGATCATGTTTAACAAACATGTTGCACTGAGACCGATTGCTATCGAAGGGGCGACGCTCGAAGTTGTAAAATGTATGGGATTTGACGTATTTGACATGCGTTAACGACTGTTATATACGTCAAATCCCATATATATTATATATTCGCTATTCTATTCCACCACACGCCGGCTAGCGAATTGCCGCTTGTCTAGAGGGGCTGGGCAAGGTTACCGACATAGCTCGAAGAATAAGCAAGCTGAAGTGGCAATGGGCTGACCACGTCGCCGTGACCGATGGCCGTTGGAGCAGACGAGTCTTAGAGTGCAGACCGCGAGAAGGCAAACGAAGGGTAAGACGCCTCCTAGCGAGATGGACCGATGGCCTGAAAAAGTTAGCTGGGACGAACTGGATCCAGAAGGCGAAAGATCGTACAAAATGGTGCACATTGGGAGAGGGCTATGTGCAGCAGTGGACTGTAGGGGGCTAATTGATTGATTGATATTATCTTTGTAATTTTAAACCTCAGGTTGATTACGTACTGCATTAATTTAACGTCCAAGTAAAAACATAATAGTTGGCAATTGTAGCTAAATGTTGGCAATAGTAATGGTGATTAGTGATTCAGACCTCACGTACAAATAATTCATCTCTGTTATTTTTATACCTCCCTACACCCTTTCAACCAACTCGAGAGGATTGAGAGCATTCTCCTCGTTAAAAAAGAATAAAGTGTTGGGTTATTTTCTTATATGAAATATATTGATAGTGTTTTTGTTCTTCTCCTTGTTAGTACGTGTAAGAGCGGTTTCACACTTTCCGATTCGATATCGGCCTCGGACGACGAAAGGCGACAGCCGTTAGCTGACAACACAGCGGTGTCGGTTACCGGACAAATGTACATATTTCATACTTTTTAACTTCCTTGATATCGGATTGACGCCCGACACCGATATCGGACCGGATAATATGAAAATGCCCTAAAGCTCAAAAGTCTCCCTTGTAATATAATAATCAAATCGCTATTTGCTAGGGTTTGGGTCCCGGGACATCTCGTGTCTCGAAGTACCGGGACTTTGTGTAAACTCTCGTGTCTCGGGTCCCGGAACTCTCAGGTCGAGCCTCGAGACGAGAAATGTTTGTTACAATAAGTCTTACAATATATTTCAATAATGGTAGGTAACAGGACACTGACAATGTGAATCAATTTCTGAACGAAGGACACGGATCTGTCACACAATTTTTAGGCCAACATGTTTGTTAAATTTAAACTACTAGCTTCTCCTAACTACTTAAATATTAACTATCAGCTACTATTAACTAAAATATTAACTATTACCTGCTGTCATATACATATATTTCGTTCTACTCAATCATTTGCGATAAAACATCTAGAAGGCTTTAAATCTGATCAACTGCAACTGCATCCAAATCCATTCAGTAGTTTTGCATCCATCGCCAACAAAGAAGACCAGAATTTTAAATATTGTGTTCAAAATCGTATTTTTTTTAAATAACCTATTAACAATTGCTTACATATTTAAACATGAAAAAAAAAACAGAAATTTGAAAAATTGTGTTTACAAAACACAATTTTTTAAAATTCTGTTTACTCAATTTAAAATTTAATCGTAAATTCTGGTTCTGTTACTATTTTACAATTTAAAAATAGTATAGACACATTACTATTTTATAATTTTAAAATAATATAGAAGCAACCTTGAAGAATCTGATGTTTTGTAATCATATTGGATGACCTCGTTATCGATACATATTGGAAGAAGGGAACTATTTAATCAAATTGTAGGACAAATATTTAATGTGTAATGTTCATAATTGTTTCAACATTTATTAACAAAATACAAAGGTTATTTATAAATAATCTACCCCGTGGTAGCTACCACTATTAAGAATTTTTGTAAGCCAAAGTTGACCTATTTAAAATGAAGCTCTCGTGAAAAAAATACTTGATAGTACGTAAATAACCTGTAAAATTTATACCAATGGGACATAGGGTCATAACATTGAAATTTAATTACTTTGCAAGATTACGAAATTTGATGGGTTACTTATATTAGATTCCGTGTCTCGATCATATAACTATAGTACAACGCTATAACGATAGTATAACTAAATGACAGATTTATATTGACGCAGTAAGTACTTCGTCATTCTCAGTAATTAGCATTACACGAGACAGGACTTGCATTACAGGACTTCGATCGTGTCCTGTCTCGTGTCCCGGGACCATGAAAATGTCGAGTCTTCCCAGATCATACTAATTACTGCAAGAAACCCAATGACGTCATCGCAGGATTATAATAATGTAACAACAACCTCTCGTCGTAGCACGTCTTTTTACACGACTGCCCAAAAAAGGAGTGTATTGTGTTTAGGGTTCACGTATGTATGTATGTGACTTTCTTTGTGCCACCATATCTCCTAGATACCTGTACCGATTTACATGTGGGGGGTATCATTAGAATCATTGCGTTAGCCCGAGTCACACTGGCTATATAAAAATATGAAAAACCAAAAAAAAATGGATTAAGGCGCCAAAACATCTGGTTTTAAAAAAGAAATATTCCTAAACCTTTTGAGTGGGGTATCAAAATGAAGGACTTTAAAAGACAATTTCAAATATATATGCGACTTATGTGTTTCTTTGTAATTTGAAATGAGAAATGATATTTAAAAAAAATAAGTTGAAAATTGTATTAATAACAACTACCTAAACTAAATTAGCTGACTCTAGAACGCTGAACCTATTATTCTTAATCTAGCGTATATGGCAAAACATTATTTATAGTAAGAGAAATTGTTCGCAACAACATTTATATCATAAGCTGAGTACCTCCACGCGGTGAAGGCGGTAACAGCTTAGCTGGCTAAAACTCCCATTAAACAATATATCTATGCCTTCGGGCTTATGTTATTGTTGTTCTATATTTTTGCAGACACCTATTTGGCACGGTAGCCTACCCGGTAACGCAGAGGAGCAGCCATCTAGCGTCCGTTTGTTATAAAATATTGCATAATTAGTATAATATTAATAATTACCAAAATGGCTCTTTCGAGGAAGACCAAGAAAGCTCGCCAGACGGCGAATAAGCGGCAACAAGAATCTCCGCATACTCGTCAACAGAGGCTTAAAAACATGAGAGAGATAATGAGAAATCATTACTCTCAGCTCTATGCAGACGAGAAACCGAGACTTTAACAGCAAGATTCTCAGAGTGAATCCTTGAAAATGAAGCGCAGTAGTTTGGGACAAAAGAAAACAATGCGTACTAGGCATCGTTTGCTAGTTGCTAGATCCCGAAATGAAGAATCTCCGACTAGCCATGTGATGAGGTTATCGCAGATGCGAGAGTACGCATCCTCAAAGCGCGCACTTGAATCACCGTCTACGCGTGACAAAAGATTGGCTCAGATAAGAGATCGCGCATCAAGTATGCGTGAACACGAATCACCTTCTGCGCGGGAGAAAAGGTTGACTCAAATGCGAGAATACTCTGCACTTTCACGTCAAATCAAGAAAAGAAAGGCTTGAAGCATCGTAACGAGATTATCGTTATATATTTTTGACGACACAAATTTTGAAAACCTTATACAGCAGGTCCCTGATTGTTTTTGTTACTCTTGCGAAAAAATGGTATATCAGAAGCAGACGCATCGTATACCTACAGATAGTAACACAACAGTCTTACCCGAAGATCATCCAGACTTACTTATTTGCTGCAATAGATACGCCAATAGCATCTCAAAAAATAAAACTCCATCGAATTCCTTCTGGAATAAAATGCGAGTAGCACCAATTCCTCTTCAGCTGGCATGCCTTAATGAGATGGAGGTAAGGCTCGTGTCGCGTGTTCGGCCATTCGTCAGAATTGTACGTTTAGGTGGAAGGTTTGGTCAACAGTGATTCAAAGGCCAAGCCGTGCTGTTTGCGCAGCAAGTGGAAGAGCTGTCAGAACAGCTACCAATTTCTGTTGCAGACGCTGGGCTTACTATCGTTGCTGAATCGTTAGAAAACGTGTCTTGCACCAGGAGGTATTGAGTGGATATGGAAAAAATTGAAAATGCACTCGAATGGCTCGTTTCAAACAATCATTTATACCGTAAAGTGCAATAGTGAAATTCTTCCAAATATTCATTTGATAGAGTATGGCAGTGCTACCCAGCGCTTGTTACCGTAAGCGTGAATAAACTCACACACAAGAAGCGAGCGAGGGCATCCTTGCAAACCTGTAGAGCATAGGTTTGCAAGAGTCAATGACGTCATCGTCTTTATCTACTCCACCCACACATCTCTTACAGAGTCACTAAAATGTAGAAAAGAAAAAATAAATAATTAAAAAAATTAAAAAAAAAACACGACTGCCTAATTTACAAAAAACTAAAAAGTAAAAGACAAGAACAAAACAGATAAATAAAAATTTCATTGCAGTCGGGGGACAGTTCTCTGGAACTTTGTTAATCTCTGTTTGTCCCCCGACTGCAATGAAATTTTTATTTATCTGTTTCGTTCTTGTCTTTTACTTTTTAGTTCTTTGTAAATTGGGCAGTCGTGTTTTTTTAATTTTTTTAGTTATAAATATTGCTATCATTCGTTTTTTTTACTTTTGTGAATCACATTACGAATTTAATATGATTTCCACTGTAATTTAGATATTTTAAGTTTATATGGGGTCGGCGCAACATGTGTGTTTCTTCCATTCATCTCTAGTTGTAGCCATTTTAACCATATCATCTTTCTCGAAGTTCATCCACCTCCTTTTAGGTCTTCCTCTCCCTTGTAGCCATCCACTTCCATAGTTAATGCCTTCCTTACGACATTACTTTCATCCCTCCGCATTACATGTCCGAACCAGGACAGTCGATTTCCTCGTAACTTTTCCGTAATTGGTGCTACTTTCAAACTTCCTTTCTTCATTCAAAGTAATGACACAGAGTTATTGACTACTTGCAAAACTTCCCACCGATTTGAAAAGCTTTTTAATAAATAAGTAATACGAACGTAATTTGACTGAATCACAGTCATATAACATAATATTAATTAAGATTCTAAAAATATCACATACATTATCTTTATGTTCGTTTGTTTGTAACATCTTAATAATATAACAAACAAATTCAGTGAACAGTCACTTATTTAAAAAACAATATGTCCAACTTTTTTCTTTTACTTATCGGTAGAACCGGCGGCAATAAGTCTGAAGCCACAAAGATAAGTAGTCGATACCCTTGCTCTACTCTATCGACCTCTACGGTTTGAATGAATCCCTTTACCTCCGTCCATAGTAAGTATATACCTACATGCATATATTAGGATCTGTAAATCTCTATATTCCGCAAACGATATTGTTTGATCCCACATAATAAAGGGCGAGCCAAACTGTCGTCAAACGGGCCCTTAGTCATGGCCTGTATGTTTACTGTCAACAGCCCTCTCCCTTAGTCGCCTTCTACGACACATAAGGGTAGAAATGCTGTGACACTATTCTACTTCAATAAGAAACAATAATGTAGTTCTAGATTGGATAAAAATCTTTGACTTTACTTTGACTTCACCGGGAACCAAGGCACTCATCCATACTAATATTACAAATGCGAAAGTAACTCTGTCTGTCTGTCTGTCTGTATGTTACGCTTTCACATTTGGCATAGGGGTAGATTAGACCTCGAGAAAGGACATAGGCTTTGTTTGGTCGTGATAACCGACATCCACGCGGGCGGAGCCGCGGGCTAAAGCTAGTAGTATATATGAGCATAAAATATGTAAGATGCTGACTATTAAAGGCTTCTCAAGATCATCTGATGAACCTCAGCTATACGTCGAGTACGTCGTGTACTACATATCTTGGCCCTTACTTCGTGAGACAAACGAGGCTCTGGTGCGCACGGATTGTTTTGTAATAATCTATGCTTGATGAATTTGAGCTCGACCACCGCCTTAGCAACCCGAGCTGTTTTCAAAAGACACGTAAGAAACGGGCACTTTGCGTATAGAGCACATTTTGAGCACATTATAGGTCTAAGATATATACCCCGAGCAATACTTTAGGTTGATATGTAGATAAAAACCTAAGACTTAACCAGATTTTCTTGTGTTATATATATTACATTATTGGGAATATAAGTATTATTTGCGGAAGAAACGAATAAAATAATCTACTTATACCTAACAGTTATCAAGTAGACACGAGAGAGAGAGCAATTAGGGCTAAACGGGCACTAGAGATAGTCTCATTATACGATTTTTGTTTTTCTTTTCCATGTAATTTATAACATACTTCTCTAATGAATATTTAACTGAAGTTTATAGTAACCCTATCATATCAGCCATACACAGTCCACTGCTGAACATAGGCCTCTCCCATAGACTTCCAGAATGACCGATCCAAAGCAGCCCGCATCCAGCGCTTCCCGGCGACCTTGATGAGGTCGTCCTTCCACCTAGCCGTTGGGCGTCCTACACTGCGTTTGCCCGTACGCGGTCGCCATTCCAGAACTCTTTTGCTCCATCGGCCATCTGTTCTGCGCGCTATGTGTCCCGCCCACTGCCACTTCAACGAGCTAATCCGCTGGGCTATGTCGGTTACTTTTGTTCTCCTACGGATATCATCATTTCTGACGCGATCACGTAGGGAGATACCGAGCATAGCCCTTTCCATAGCTCGTTGAGCGACTCTGAGCTTGTTTAAGAGACCCATAGTGAGGGACCACGTTTCCGATCCATAAGTCTTGGTTGGATTGGTAACACACATTGGTTAAAGACTTTCGTCTTCAGGCACTGAGGTATGTCGGACGAGAAGACATCTCGTAGCTTCCCGAACGCCGCCCAGCCGAGTCGGATTCGTCGATTTACCTCGTCTTCGAAGCTGGAATTGCCTACCTGGATCAGTTGACCCAAGTAGACGTACTCGTCAACAGCTTCTAAGACTGAGTCCCCAACATGAACCGGTAGAGGCGCAACATGGACATTTGACATAACCTTTGTCTTGTCCATGTTCATCTTAAGGCCCACCTGTTGGGATACTCTGTTGAGGTCTTCGAGCATGGTGTTCAAGTCTTCCAGCGACCGACAAATTCCGTCTGGGGTGGTAGCCGAATCTCTGCCGGGGATTCTTCGCACCCCCTGTCTCGCCGTTACCATGACCGCTACCGGAGCCAGGAATAGCGGGGCTGCCGGGGACTAACCTTAACCCTATATATTCACTTATTTAAACAAGTAAACTAAGATATCTCTATTATCTAGGAAACACATGTCATATGTAAAAAGAATACGTGCATTTTCTATGACATAGTCAATCAAAATTAAAATTAAGTAAAAAAAAGACGGGTTGCACTCCCGGAGTGCCGGCAGAAATGAAAACTTTTAAAAGATGATAGAACATACCATACCATACCTATAATATAGTGCCAATCATAGAACCTATAACTATTTTTCTGTGATCATCAATGAGAATCAAATTATTTAAATGCAATTAAAGTGCCAAAAAAACCATGGCCAATTCCAACGAATCAACAAAACATTGTACAAGTTCCACGTACAATTCTTTATTTGCAACCAGAAACTATTCGTACCACGTGTGGTTGTGCTTACGAGCCGGAGTGACAGATGGTGCAGAGCTCGGTCCAAAAAGAATTACATTTCGCGGATGACGTCAGAACTCACACATTGCGGCCGCGAGTTGCGCTGATATAAGACATACAATATTGAAAATGTTTGTCCGTTAACAGATGCAGCGAATCACGCTTACAAATCCGAATATGCACACCGACTCCCGAAAGCAACGATAACAATAAAACAAAACCAAATGTAGCCTAGCTAACAGTCTCCGACGACAACTTATGACGCGATACAATAATTTAAAATTGTGATTAAAATTATAATTAGTAAAAGAGAAATTTATGTACTGTTCCAAATTATGCGTCCAATTTTTTCTCGTAGTATTTTAATTAGATATTAGTGTTGTGATGTGTCAGCAGAGCTGAATGGACCAGGTTGTGATGACAGTTTGAGGTAGCGTTCAACGTGCAGTATGAAAATGAACTCGCACCGACTATTGACTATGTGAGTGGGGGGGCGAGCGAGGCGTGAGGGCGACATGGCGGCCGTCGCCGGCCTGTACGGGCTTGGCGACGAGCAGCGAGCTCGCCACCGTCGGGGACAGGCCAACGCCGAGCGCTCCGAGTCCCGAGATGACAACACTGAGGCGTAAGTCACTTTCCACCCTCTATTTTATCCTAATCTACACACCAATTACGAAGGTTTGATTGATCCGGCGGATTACTGTTTCATCGGTAAGCTGACACCAAGGACTACTAATTACCCAACGACTAACCGCTTAACTTAATTGTTTCACCGAAGGTGTGTGGACAGCGACGCTCCGCATGTCCACTACCGGCCGTCTTCGATCGAAACATGTGTTTGTCTAGGCATTTGATTACTCGATGGTGTTGATCCTGTCGTTACACAAACTTAACTAAATCAACTTGAGAAAGTAAATTATATCTGTATTTTACCGAAGATAATATAAAGACGAGGTTAAATTTTAATCCTGTCAGACTCGTTTACTGCAGTTCAAAGATGTATATGGGGCGCCACCAAAATTATCGGGGTCTAAGCAAACCTCACTTGAAAGCCCGTACACCTGCTGATTCAAGGACTAGGCTCTGACTTCAGTGTCGGGGTTAGGAGGGCAGCGGCAGTAGCTTTTAAAAAGAAACCAAATAGTAGAACTGCGAGCTATGGGCTGCGATTGTCAACCGTTAAAAGCCAGTAATTCCTGTCCTGTAAGTTACCTAATTTGTAAGTGACAACATTTTGCAGGGTTGTTTAATTTTTTTTTAGCACAGAAAACTGTTTTCGTTACAGTTCAAAATGCTGTAAGTCGAATATTGGATTTAATTACACATATTTTTGAGTGAGACGGAGGCTCAAGACGTTTTCTTTCGCACTTGTATTAACAAGGTCGACTTCAAACGCCTTTTGATGTTCCTCAGATAGAAAGCCATTTAATGAATAAGTAAATATAAAACCATCTAAAAATACAACAAAATAACAACTTAGTTTTATAACTGTAAGGTATAATAACAAAAACATGATTCTCAGAACGAATTTGCCGTTCCTATTACGGTTTAATTGGATTACTTTATGAAACGTATCTTATAAAGTTTGTAGAACCTTTTACTGTAGATCAAAGTTTGCCGGATCTGTGCCTTTGATCAAGAACATCGGCAATTACGGTACTTGACACAAAGGTGGTGCGAGTTATGAGGCTGTCTTAATTCATGAGCTATATATAACGATTCGCATTAATAGTAAGTAGTCATATACATGTATATTATACATGTTTACAATCTGGTGGTTACTATTAATATATTAGGTTGTAGGAGGTGAAAACATTTACCGTTTTTGGAGCTACCATACTATGAAACAACTAAATAATAACTTCATGATATTCGAGAGGACATATTTTGTTATTTAAATGCAATTTTGAAAAAAATAGGTGCATTTTGTTAGATTTGTCTGATTTCTGTGTTAGCTTTAAGCACATATAGACTTGACTCAAACTACATAGCTTGTGATATTGGATCTAAAATACGAATAAATATAGAGCCCAAGACTTTAATGGGGCACATTTTTACTTCCACCTCAATGAAGTTACAGTACTAAAACTAAATTATTAAACGTTAGTTCATTTTAAACTATTCTTTAATATCAAAGTTCAGCCAAATCTGTAGTTAGACTGGTAAAGTGGACCCCACACTCCGAATTGAAAGCTGCGGATGCAACTGGGATTAACGATAAGAGGAAGAGGATTCTTTAATATATATCCTTATCAAGCTTGAATTGGTAAACAGCCAACTAAGGACATACGTAAGGCATTTGTGGCCCGGTAATTGTGTGAACCATCGTTCTGGATTGTAATGTCAACTAGTGAATAGTGACGGAAATATAAAAAAGACGGGTTGCACTCTGGGAGTGCCGGCAGAAGTGAAAACATTTTCTTTATTTCTTTCTTCGTTATAGTATACATAGAAAAAGATAAAAAGAACATACCATACCATACCTATAATATAGCGCCAATCATAGAACCTATCACTTATTTTCTGCTAATTTTCTGTCAGAAGAAATGAATAAATTACAAAAAGAAAAGATAATCACAATAAGTACCTAATAAATTACAAAAAGAAAAAACAATCACAAAAAATCCCTGAAGGCCAGGAGGTTTGAACCCGAGACTATCTGAAACTACACTTACAGTCGAAGTGCTTACCGTTTAAGCTACGACGCTATCTATTGTAACTTGCAAAATAGATAGTCTGTACCTAATCTTGTATGACGTCAGTCGTCGGTTACGGTTCAAAGGTCAATTAATCCTGACGCTTCCTTAACATTTTACACCCATCCAACGCCGCTAAAGAAGTTTTCACTTCAATAAGTTTATATAAAGTATTAGGTTTCAGAAGCCGTAGTATTTGTGCTACCTAATACTATTATTTAGTTTTTATAGCCAGTGCATTTTCACTTCTGATGAGTACTGAATCCTAAACTTTCCACTTCACTTCGTCCCTTCTAAAGCCAACAAGTATGAGTGGCACCTCTTTTGTTATAGGGTTAAATCATTCAGAGGCTCCAGTTCACTTGTGAGCTGTGAAAACGTAAACGTTTTTTTTACTAAAGTATAAAAAGTTTTTTGGATATTTCAATACAATTTTATGTAGGAGGAAGAATCTTCCCTGAACATAGCTACAAATTTAAAGCATAAATCCCGCTAAGCCCACCCATTGTAATAATATAATTATTTATTATTAAGTGCGCAGATTATAAGGCTGTGACGAAGGAGAAACAGCTAGGAGCACCTAATCTCATTAATTTATTCCATGATTGTCCGCTTCACAACTCGAGCTTTGACCTCGTAGATGGAAGTGTTTCAAACAATCACGCTACTCTGATGTCTTATTAAGAAATGAGTTAACAGCTTTTATTTGGTAATCACATCGTTCAATGAAATATAATGTTACCTATGATAATCTTGACTCTGTTAGTTTTTCAATAATAAAAACAATAACAAACTGTTTTAATGCTAATCCTGATTACATCAACTTACTTGCCATTTACGGAAGCGACTACCATCTGACCTCCAACCTTGAAAGGAAAGCCTGCGGCAGAGTGTCATCCGTCAATAAGCAGACGGCTGTCACACTGGCATGTAGATGCTCATACACTCAATAATAAGCATGTGTTATCAAAAAAGGCAGCCACGTTTAAATTAAAACTTCATGTGTTATCTTTAATAATTTGACCGCATTCATTAAAACCATACCCTAAAAATTAATTGACGTGAAATGTTAGCATATTGTTAGTTTTATAAAGAGTAAAATGATATTTGGTTAGGTAGGTGATACAATTACTTCACGTATTCAATGGATTGAAAATAATGTATCAATTATATCGATCAGAAAAAGTCAACATCCAGGACGTAATATGAACCCGCCTCCAGGCCTTGTCAGAGTGTAACGCCTCCGTACTGACAAATCAGCTATTTACCTCAATATTCGGAATTCTACATACGTTCCGAGCGACGCTGTTTGCCGATCGAAATCTATAAGAAAAATTATAAGTACCTATGTTTTGTCGCATTCTAGAATGCATATAGTAAAATATACTATTTGGTTCCAAATGTCCTTTTTTAATGCAGTTTCTAAAATTTCACGATGGGATACTTTAAAAGCATGTTATATAAAGAACTGGTTAAAGTATTGCATACTAATCTAGATTTGATAATTATCAGTGTAAGTTACCTAGTAATATATATGTATGTCAGGATCGTAGCAAATGAAGATCCGTGATCTCTGCCTACCCCTATGGGAAACAGGCGTGATTTTATTTATTTATATTATAGTATGGAGAACTTACTGCTAATATTTTCAAAATAATGTTAATGAAGGTATATCACAGAGAGCCAATTATAAGTCCTTTTTATGTATGTATGTATGTACTAATCGGCCACAGGATAATAAATATCTCACCTCACTGAATGTTATTAACAACTCGGGTATATATGTCATCGCCAACTAGCTTAATCAGCCGTCCAATTAACTACCAAGGCCCTTTACTGAACGGCGCCGTTCAATTAATGGCCTGGATGGTGTTCAGCCATTTAATTAAACGGCTAGGGCCTAGCCGTTTAATTAAATGGCGTTTAATTTACTACTTTTACTACTTTTACTACTTTACTATTTAACCGTTTAATTAAATTTGAATTAAATCGATCCAAGCTATTTGCCTAGCCGCTAGGCAAATAGCTTGGATCGATGAAGTTTAACTGCCTGCCTAGCCATTAAATTAAACAGTTAGAAAGGACTTTTTTCTGCGTGGTTATAAAAAAATTGTGCAGCTATCACAATAAACCTATCGCTAATTTTCTATGAATACACCTCTGCCTACAGGGATTTACAGGTGTCAGTATATAAATGTATGTATGCAATTTTCTGTCTTATTTCGAGGTAGTACCCCATCTTACGATTGGCCTATGTATTAGCCAGCCAGGTTATAAAATGATGTAATAAGCCAGACGGTTGAATATCATTCAGGCCGTTAATTGAATGGTGCCGTTTAGTTAACTGCCTAGGTAGTTAATTGGACGGCAGATAAAGCTAGTTTGCGGCGAAATATACGTGTACACTACTCCGTTAGGTTATGTTATTACAAAGTAACATACACTAAATTCTTCAATTGGTTAGTTCGAAGTCGAGACCCATTGTTATGGCAGTTACTGGTATAAGCAGACACGGAAACTTCCTAACATATTCAAGTAGGCACAAGTTAGCTCTCTATATATAAACTCACGTATCAACGTCCTCAATTTCAAATTTCTACAATTTTGCGATGTACATGTTTTGTATTAACAAGCACCCAAATAACTAATTTCATAAAATAAAGCCTTTACAAATATTAAAATATCGCTCTATAACTCATAAAATTCACAAAACACTCAGCTATAAACACGGAATGGCTGCCGTATTCTACACAGCCACCATTCACAATATAATTAATCCAACCGACACTCTGTAAGGACTATATTTAACTTAATGCGTCTAGAAAGCAAAAATGATAATTGTAAAGTTAACCTTACCTTTTACGTTCGAGAGCCAAATTGATCCTCAGTAAAAACTAGTGTCTCTTTCTAATAAGCGTGATATGTAAGTGTGGGAGAGAGGAAGACTTGTTCGAGGTTACGGAAGCTATTAATACACGTTTGATCTTGCAACGAAAAGTTTTTTTTTAGGTGGACACTTTATTATATAAACGATGAAAGAAGATGAGATAGGTGGGTTCGAATTATTCTCAACAGTTTTTGCTATTAAATGCGAGGCAATGACGCACTTATCACATATATACATAGAAAAAAAACTAACTCATTTTAAATGCTAGACTGTTTTTATTACGATGTATCTCTTTTTGTGACGCACTGTATTACCGCTCACATATTCAAACACATTGACGCCAGATAAAAATAATCGGACACTTTTTTTTTAATACAACTGAGGTGGCAAACAAGCACACAGTCCACCTGATGGTAAATGGTTACTGTGGCCAATGGACGCGTGCAACATCATCATCATATCAGTCAAACACAGTCCACAGCTGAAGATAGGCGTCTCTCATAGACTTCCAGAATGACCGATCTAAAGCAGCCCGCATCCAGCGTGGCAGTGGGCGGGACGGGACACATAGCGCGCAAAACAGATGGCCGATGGAGCAAAAAACTGCTGGAATGGCGACCACGTACGGGCAAACGTAGCTCCTATACCATGGGACCATAAAATAGCTGAGCGATCCCCCTTCCTGTTGACCGATTGTTCTGATATTTGGTACACACCTTTAGTTCGGACAATAATACAATTTAAATCAATAAAATAGTTTGATTTGCTCCTAATGCCTTGGTATTGAGAACATTTTGAGACGTTGTACACTTAACTTATCTCTCTATATGTATTGTATTTTTAAACATGTATATACTTATATACATGTTTAAAAATACAATACACTAGCTAGTACTTACTAGCTATTGCCCGCAGCTCCACCTGCGTGGATGTCGGTGGTCGCTTAGTATTTAACCGACGCTATTGAGCATTAAACTAGCCTCTCTACTCAACTTTGTCCTCGACTATTTACTCGCCTCTGTTCTCGACTTTCTACTCGCCTGTATATGTACTTCAATCTATACTCGACTTTCTACTCGCTTCTCTACTCCCCTCTCTACTGTACTCTCCTCTTGCCCATCCACTCGATTCTCTTTTCGCCTCTCTACTTGACTCTCCCCATTCGCTTCTTGACTCGCCTCCCCACTCGCCTATCTACTCGCCTCTCTACTCGAATCTCTACTCAACTCTCTATTCGATCACTATTCACCACTACATTCATCTCTCCACTCGCCTCTCTTATCGACTCTCTACTGGACCCAAACTAGATTCTCTACTCGGCTCTCCACTTGCCTCTCTAGTCGCATATCTACTCGCTCCTGTAGTAGACACTACTCGACTTTCCATTTGACCTCTACATGCCTATTCACTCATTCATCAATCTATAGCCTCAGACCCCGTGACTCGCTGAGAGAACTATTTCATGAAATTAATATTTTAACAGTTGCTTGCCAATACATTTACGATAATGTCTTATATGTACGCAACTCAAGAAACTCTGTCGTACACAATTATAATACGAGAAATAAAAATAAACTTGTAGTACCTAAACTCAGACATCATAAGGTTGGTAATTCGTTTGTGGGTAACAATATTAAAATGTTTAATAAAATTCCTCAAGATCTGGTTGACATGCCACTAAAAGTGTTTTATGATAAAAGGATACTAGAAAGTAAACGAATACCTCAATGATAAAAATGCATGGTCATCCTAATCTTTTTGCTTGCTCGCACAATATAAATCTAATTGAAAAAGAAAACATATTCTTTAAAAAAAAAGAAACGAAAATATTGTCCACTGAGTTTCTTGCTGGTATCTAAATTAAAACTGAGAACAGTAGAACCAAATTACCGAACCAGCGAAAGAATCATTTTCAAATGATTTTTTTAATTTATTTAATATTCTATTAATAATTTCTTGTAATGACTGTAATATTTTGACGTTCATATGTGCTCTTTATGTGCCTAAATTGAATGAACGAAATTGATTCTTTGATTCTTCTTTGATTCACTCGCCCCTATAACAATCTCTACACGCCTCTTTATTCGGCTCATTACTCAACTATGTGCGTACTAATCCACCTGTGTACTCAATTTCATGAGGATATGTAAAAAACATCATACTATCATCCCCTATTTAAGCTTTTTTACGCGATTGAAAAATGACAAACTTTCATCCTCTAACCCTATCACACCCCCTTTTTCGCGATAAATGGTAGCCTATATCCGTTCTCAAGCTCTAATCCACCTCTGTACCAAATTTCATCAAGATCGGTTCAGTGATTTAGGCGTGAAAGCGTAACATACATACAGACAGTCGGCCAGAGTTACATTCGCATTTATAATATCAGTACGGATGTCTGTCAACATACCAGAACCTAATTTGCAAGCTGTTTGGTTTAAGTTTAGCTAAATAGTGTTATTATTCATATAAAACGTTAAATAAACATATTATTTGCTTTTTCAATATGTTATTTAAAAGAAACCAATACACCTTTTTAATATTTACCACAGATTACAACAAAAATAATTAAACCAGAAAGAAAAACGAATAATTTAATCCCTAGATAGTTTAAAATAAGTTACGACGTGTGTTCTTATTCATATAATACTTGTTGACGAGTAAGGCAACATGAAAAGTAACATCGTCGACATAGTGTCGCAAAATCGAAAACATTAAGTACGGTTACGTATTATAATAACTAGAGTTATTTTAACTATTTTCAAGACAACTACGGTCAAAAAAACTACTGTTTAAAACACCTAAAGATCGTATCACATATTTTTGTAATAACTACTGGTCGAAACAAATAACGGACGATTCACCTACGGTTTATTCAACTACAATTAATTGTGCTAAGGTTGATTGAACTATGTATGAAATACCTAATAGTCGATTCGCCTACGGTTTATTGATACTACTACTTTGTCACAGAAATTTACGTTGTTGCAAAACCGACTTCATGTAGTCTTGTCTGTCAAGGTCGACGGAGCCCCGCGCGGGGCTCCTACTTCTGGGTGGTTTATAAAAAAATAACCACGAAGGCCTAATGCGGGAGCTTCGCTACGCTCCGCTCCCGCATTAGCCTTCTAACCTAACATATCCGAGTCGGGGTAATCTGAGTCGGGGTGTTAACGATAATGACGTTTTATTAATAATTTAATAACAAAATGATTATTTCTGTCACAAAGTAGTAGTATCAATAAACCGTAGGCGAATCGACCGTTAGGTATTTCAAACATAGTCAACATGTCCAATATCTTAAATGAACATTATATTAATCGTCCGTTAGTTCAAATAATTTTAGTTTATTCGAAATTATGTGTATGAACCAGTAGTCGAGTCGTCCAATATGCGTTATGACCATATGTGAATCAACCGTAGTTATCTTGAATATAGTTGAAGTAACTTTAAATATTATGATACGGAACCTTAAGTACATTTACATACCAAACGGCTGTGCATAATAGCACAGATAATATAATATAATTCTTATACGGATGCACAATCAGGAACAAAAAATGGTTACACTCGTTACTACCATAAGTAGGCAGGCCACTTTTGTTTGCAGGAGTTGTAATTAGATGGCGACACTGTTTTGGCATTTTTTTCTAATTTTTACTAGTAAAAATTAAGTTGCAAAAATAAAACAAACACTAAACACAATATTGAATATGATTAAATAGAACTATAAATATTATAATTCATATTGATTTTACCAGATTCTTCGTTAATTGTTAAAGTTACAAACTTAATCCACCATACCGCTAGATGGCGGTTTCCTAAAATAGCACTAATGTCACGAAATATTAATTTATTACTTTACCAACGAGTTTTATATGCTTACATGCTTACATTATCATTTGTTTAAGTTCTGAAGTAATTTACGTGCTTCTAAATTAGGAAATAAGCGTTTTAACTTTTTTTATTTCTTTAAATGAGTACTGGTGCCATCTATTGAGTTTTGAGTATTACTAAGGATATTTTCATAGTATCGATACCCCGTGATAATATCTTATAAGTTGCTCCTCGTTGATTTCCACGATATACCGATACATCATGCAAGAGCCCCTAAGTTCTGATTATGGTTGCATTCGACGTTATCACCTCGAAGTAGGGAGTACACTTTCCATTTCTTAGGGCCATTGATTAATAATTTAACCACATATTTACGACCAATCGCATTAGAATAAGTAGTGATACGATTAGCAGCAGAAAACAAACCGATAAATATCAATAATTGTCAATCGCTTTGGGAACTTTGTTAAGCAATCACAGCATCCCTCTAGATTTCATATTCCGTAGTTGTGTCCACAACAATATGAAGTGAGCCAATATCGACAGTAAACTGTGGCGGGGCTAGCTGTGTACACATCATGCTTTTGTTAGAGCAAGACAAAACAAAATCCGCAGAATTCACAATAATATTAAACGCTGGTGAAAGCTATTGCGAATTTTTTCAGTACATTATCTCTAAGTAGAAAATATGGTATTCTATAGTGGCAAATCGCTGCACTTTCCATCTGTTACTATAATGACTAATCGTTGCCCGTATCATCTTTTACCAGGTAACAAACAAACTACTACATATTCGGTTTTTTGCTACTGTAGAAACAACAGAACATTACCTCTATTGCTATAGTAATAATGCATCGCACATGTGCACGCTTACTGCCTCACTTCTGTAGGTGCTACCTATCTTAATTTCCTCTCTTATCTGTATAGAAGTATTAGGAAGTCCATTTTGCAATATTTATTTAACCCGAAAAATTTAATCATGAAGCTCAGCCAAACTAATTTAGTTTACTCAAGTCTCATCATTTAAATATATAGTTGTATCGCCCAACCTCTCCGTGTTATTTCTTTACTCGAAGGTAATTGGACTTATTGTAGTTAATACTCGTCTAAATCACTCGAGATTAACTCTCGAGATTAATGACTCTTCCACCAACTTTCGATGAGCTCACCGAAAATGAAGCTTGTCGTCATAAATAGATCATTATAAAGTCGTTGATTTTTTTTATTTTGCATATCTTTCCGGTGACATTGTAGTTTGGATGAGATCGTAAGGCCAGGGATTCGACTACATTTTGATTGACAGAGAGGAACTTTCCTGTTTGAGCCCATATTGGTACTCAAGTATTGTGGTTATTTACAAAATAATCATTTTCTAAGGTTCATCTTTGTGCGAACTTCAGCTAAATGTCAACAATATTGTCACAGCGTTACTCGTACAACACTCAATACTAGCACATCGGAACCTAGTCACTCTTGATAAATTTTGGCTTTGAATGAAATTTTGAAGCATTTAGTATGCTAACTTTACAAATCGATTAAGATTTTGGCTTTTACGGGAATTACTACTGTATAACCTCCAGTCAAAGAGAATGCCAACTAACAGATATGACTGATTCAAACCACAAAGGTCTTGATGCAGCCCTATATAATCTATACAGGTAATCACTAAAGCACGCAAAATGAAATGGATTAGATAAATGTAAGAAATTAAAAAAAAAACCCCGGCCCTAAAACATACATCCAATCAGTGATATAATGAAACGTGTTGCATGGATAATGAGTTCTGAGAATATATAGCATCTTGATACATTCTTAGCAGTATGTAAAGGGTGTCTCATTAAGAACTTGAATTTCAAAAATTAAAAAATATTTATTTATTTAATATTTTATTAACATTTTTTTCTACAAATGTATGGAGGTAGTGATGACATTTACACATGAAACAAAATATCGGTTAAATGGCCACCTTTGGTCTGTTGGCAGGTATGCACTCTTTTGACGAAATTTTGCAGTACATTTTGCAGTAAGGGCTGCTGGATTCGATAGGAAAGCTTGCGCCATAGTCTTGTCTCTCTTGATGGGATGATCACAAAATGCCATGTTCACGTCAATGTTAAGTTGAATTTCAAATTATCAAAACTAAAATAATCCATTTCCAGTCAGGCTTTATAGTAGTGAGTACTATTGATAGAAACTCTTCGTACGGAACCCAAGAGCTCATTAAACAAGCCATCGCATCTACACGTTTATCTAAACCCGACAATTTCACGCTCATCCAAGTAACGATCACACCGAGCGTCTACGATAATTCGTAGCGACGCTACGCGTACGTCTACGCTCGCTACGACCGCCTACGCAATCTGAGTTGGTAGACCGCCCGGCGCCTAGAACACATCGCACCCTACTCAGATTTCATGGGTGTTTTGTTCTTTTATTTTTGTAATGAAAGAGCCGGTGGCTGGGTAACAATTAGATAAGGATTTAGTCGAAGTCATTCTGCTAATAAAGGATGCCTCGTAGGTTTCGCTTATTATTCTACTATATAGGTCAGAGGGTCCATTCTCGGATCAAGCAAACTGAGTTTAGCGGATAGAGAAAACAGATAAAATTGATTTGTGATTCAAATACAGTTACAAAAATATTGTTACGGTCTATGATAAAACGATCAAAAACACATACGGAAGGGTGTTGAAATCAGCTTATTAGATTCTTTTACGCATTTATTTCAGGGTGAACGGCACACGGACCACTAGTTACCCAACATCCGTCTTAGAAATGAACTGGACACTGTATCAAATCCTGTCCTAAATGTTGTTTTTTCCGATTTCAATTTATTGTAACATACTTATAAAATAACACATTACACATGCAGTAGGTACCTCTATAACATTATGGTGGTCGAAGAAATAAGGCGTTTGCATTAAAAAGCTACGCTCCGTTTGGTGAGCACCTCGCCCTTGACCCTGTGCAAGTGGCCGGTGGCGAAGGGCCCGCGCGCCGGCCGCGACCCGAGGGGCGCTCGGCACTCGCACGATCCACTACCGCACCAATTTTACACATAGTGCAAAGGTATCGAGAATTAAGTGCAGTATTGTACTCCATTGGGTTATGTACTTGACTAATCGTAAACAACCTTAATGTGTCTTAAATATGTCTTTTTTTTAAACTCAGTTTATTTATATAACTATGGAGGTACACAACAGAACTCCTTAATTATATATAGCATGAATATCTCGTTTATGTTATTGAGAGCATTAGCATCAATCTTATGAAACAAATCCCAAAAGCTACGGTCGATACTGAATTGGATTAAATCACTAAATGGGGGGGAAATTAATACAATTTTAGGAACAACCTATTACAAACACTGAAAGGTAAAAAAACTACGTTTATAAAAACCGACTTTAAAAAGTAAAATATATAAAATAACTTAGAATAATATAACTAAATTTACAGATTTACTATTCTGATAGAAGTCGATGCCCACTTTGTTTGTAGTGCCTGAACTACTGTGCTGGAATCATCTATTATCTATCTAAATTCAGTTATTTTTCTTTAAGTTATTTTACACTTTTCAGTTTCTGAAGCCGGTTATTTTAAACGTAGTTGTTTTTTATTCACCTACTATGATAATACGATAAATATACTAAAAGTTTTAAAACTACATGTTTTTCTTTTAATCATGAAAAAATCAACACTTTAAAATCTTTAGTCTATTTATTATCCGACTACATTACCACTTACCACGTCGAAAATAATTGTAGAATTCCTTATTTTTATGCGCAAGTGTACCTAGACAACAAGTTGACAAAGCGTTATAGCAATTAGAGATAAACCCTTTTGAATCACCCAATTGACATAATTGACAGCCAGAAATAGTTAACGATATATTATGGGAACCTTGTTATAGTTGCCGGCCAGAATACATACATATATGTAGATTAGGTGCCATCGCAACACTTACAATACTAACTATATGGACAGTTATTAAGTAGATGATCATTTTCATATTGCAAATTTGGTTTCTGAACATAATATTTATTGAAATGAATCACCGAAGCGGAGGTATTCGCTTGGCTTCCACACAACAACTGCACTCATTTTTTTTTATGTATTCGTTATTGTCAGGAGCTCGGTATATGTATGAAAGATTTATTTTGGAATTGTAAGGTGCTTTAATTATACCAGGGCGAAGTCAGGACATGCAGTTAGGGATGGGATGCCGCTGGCCGCTTCACACATAATCGACACATTCAACTTATTTTTTTTAACAACTGACAAGCTTAACAGTAAGCGTTGGAAAATAGAAATTCAATTGTAATTGTAATCGAGACTCTCTTGATCCGGTAGTCATACTGTGTAAACAGTTTTGTAGAACCATTTCCAAATCTGTGTAATAATTGTGTAGAGTAATAAATAAATTTAAAAACATTTTGAAAGTCTAACTGTCCATTACTACACTATACTACAGTGTCCAATTAATATTTATGAAAACCGCTGATTTCGCACACCCTAAGCTTCGCAAAGTAATGCACGGAATCGGAGCCACGATTACTCGATCGTAAGGCCACAGTGGCGAGGGGGTGACAGGATTCCTACCGGTTTGCTCTGCAAAAGGAAGCCGTAGTAGAGATGTTTACATTTATAATTGATTATTTGCACCGGCTTGCCTTTTGGAAATTTTCACCCTTCACCGCTGTAAGGTCAACATAATTACCCACTCGACTACCTCTGTACCGTGAGTACAGTGGTAAAAACTCTCAAACAATTTTATTTTTCTAAATTTATAACCGTACTTAACCGTAAATAGTTCAAAATAGTTTTGGCAACAAAGTAGGTACCTACCTACTTACACTAGAACACTACACATAAGTATATGGTATAATTATACACTTACTAATACATTACGTTTACACATTACACTATAGCATTCAAATTAATTGTCATTAATCTTTTATACGTCTCAGGTGGCAGGACAAGCACACGGCCCATCTGATGGAAAGTGGTGATATCCTAGTTTATAGCGGTATGTTCATATAAATAAAATAATATATAATTTTATATAAAATATATAAATTAATATTCAATGAAGTTGCGATATGATACTAGGCAGTTTAAATATGTGCCATCTTGCGGCCGACAGACAAAATAACGATTGTATGTAGTATACAATAACGATACTAGAGTGCAGTGCTTTCGCTCCAACAGTCGGGCATAATAAATAAAGTTAGTAATGAGAATTATACACTTTAAATTGTTGCTTATATTTAAAGTAATTAAGCAAAATATTATACGAATTAAGTCAGTCTGTTTGTCGTCATAGGTAGTCTCAATCGGAATTTATAAGAACTACGACTGCTTGGGTTTCTACTTCTCGGTCACAGAGAGCGCTGTACATAAAAGTAGTTGCTTACACGTTCACTAGATGGCGACACACATTAAATGAATGAAGTAATATTCTTGGCTGCAAAACCATTACAAGTTGACACTGCTGCGTTTTATCTACACAAAGGAATTTTTGCGTACGGAAATAGAATTTTACTGGTTCAAAAAGGGAGTTTCTTTCAGATTCAATTTTCTATTCCAAGTGAAAGTTTGTGACGAAATCTCATAATGATAATATAATTCATCATTACATAATAAGTGTCAAAATAGTATCTATTATTTTCATACAAAATTATTTGGAAGTATTCTCATCACTCACTTCTAGCTAAGCTTAATCATTTTTGTTAGAAGTGGTTAACGTCGATAGCTCAATGAAAGGTGTTTGAAGCTATCGGCCTCCTTAGTTTTGCTCTCCTCAATTTTCAACGGCGAAATTTTATGACAGGTACTTGTAGCTTAGTAATGGGTATAAGGGGCTTACCAAGATCTTCGAGGGTGGGCCAAACTCATCTGGAAACCGCTACACCTACTGATTGTTTTTCTTTTCGATGTAAGGCGGTCATAGACAGTCATTTTCGTAAAAACCAAAATAAAACAATTGTTGAATGGACGAGTGTGAAGGCAGATCCTGAGCCTTAAATTAGAACCTATGTTTGAAACTAGGATTAGGGCTCGGATGAAGTAGGTACCGTACTTAGGGATACAGATATAAAATACATTTTATATTACTTGGAAGTAACTAAGCACATATGGCACCTAACGTTAAGCGGTTGCCTATGGCGGATGGCAGCAACAGTGTCACTCGTATTTTGAAATTTGTAGGAAAGCCGGACGCGTAAACACCCACCGAGATGCCACAGCGCTGAATAGAATTTTGTTTGAATATTCTTTCAACCTCATTTGTCCTTTCAATAAACGGATGAGTAGAAGGGTGAATCTCGAAGGTCGACGTATTCAGTTGATTTCCTTGGCACATTTAATTTTAATTTAAGTTTTTGTGGAATTTTTGGAATCAACTGAATGCATTGACCTTCAATATTCTCCCAGAACAACAACTATAACAACTGGTCCAGCTGAGTCAGGCTCTGGTCTGGACTCTCAAGGTCATGATGAAATAATGAAACATACAACAGATAAGACACAATTATTTTTATCTTTTTTACCTACGAATTTCAAGACTATTGCGTATATGTTATATTATTCGTAAGCAAATAAAATTTCATGTATTTATAACGAACTTGTTGTCTATATCATTTGATTGTACAAATAGACGCAAAGAACTTGTTTGGCCACCAAAGCAAATATTTACTTCTGAAATTGATCCTGTACTCGAATATTTGACAAAGCGTTTCCCGGAATACCGCCAATCGGATCAGTGTTCACAAAGAGAGGTATCACAGCTAATACTTATCGGCGTATGCAGAATGTATTGGCATCCTTTCAGAATACCTACCTCGTGTATCTACGCATTTGAGGTCCGTATTCGGGGAAAAGTTCAATCTCACAAATGGAAAAGCTATCGCCCGAACCCTTGGCGCTCTCGCGCTCGACCCAGGTACTGCGGAAAACTTAATACTAAAGGTTACCGATACAATTTATTTATTTGTCGAAGGCCAATAGCGTTATCAATTTCGGTGTATACTTATTGGATGACCTTCTTCTTATTTTATACAACTGAGATAGCATTCAGTTTTTAAGCTCAGCTGTTAGGACTATTATACGTGGATATTGTGGATACTAACAAAATGTTGAGTAAACAAGTTCGAATCCACCCGTACATTTATTTTAATGCAATAAACGTTAATATTATCATCTTATTAAATTAGTATAGACTATATAAATGGTCCTAGCAAGATACTTGGGGCCCATTCTTTTTGTTTCAGCAGGACAAAATGTACCTTCCTCATTTCGCGGGTGTCATACGCCGCGACTCAGTGAGTGGACCGTTAGAGACACTACGCTCTCGGGCGGCTCAACAGCAGGTGTAGGGCTAACAAGATATTTGGGGCCCAGGCCAACTCCACCTGCCAACCGGTACACTTACTATTCAACGGTCGATGCTGGTAGTGGCTTACCTCTCGATGTTGAGATTCAAGCAGCAGTCACGTTCATATTGGCTTGGATGTCAATAATGTCCTACGTGCCCGAATTACGCGTGTTGATAAATAAATCTTAACTTAACGATATCATTATACTCGAAGTACTTTTGTTGATTAATTTATTGACAAGTTCACTTTGCGCTCTTTCTAACTTGTAACAAAAACAAAATATGTCGCACAGTCTGCAAGAATAGAGGCAGGAATTCGTCAGAGCCGATGCTCTCCCCGATGCTCGTGGTCATACTAGTTTGTCACACCAGTATGACCACGAGGATATAAATGTCCTCGTAGTCATACTACAACCTAATCTATTAGAAAAATGGCTTTACTTCCTCCTGTATGTATTTTTATAGAAACTTTTCCGCGTATGACCGTGTATCTCACTCATTAAGAATAAAACCAGTACAGGCAATAGAGCAAATAAATAAACTGTCATCGAAAGGAAAGATAAGTGCCAGGTTCAGTTACTATTAAAGTAAGTTTATTTATTTAAATCTTCCTCTATTTAACTTAAATAAATTATTATCAGCTTCCTTGTGCATTGCCAACACTGAAAAATGCATCAATTATTTTAAATTTCTAAGGTAACCCACGCGTTGAAATCGACAGATCATACCTGCAAGCCTGACTTTACTAAATATGATATAGATGTTTCAGTGGATAACATAAAAGAGCAAGCCCAACTTACCGATACTCCGATTCCTCAAATTTATAATTTAGGTATAAAAACTTGAAAAAATAAAGTTGAACATTTCATTAAGCCATTACCTACGGTACAAAGTGTAAAAACATCTTTATACACACATAGGAATAGATCATGTTTTAAATACACTAATGATGTATTTATTCCTGAAAGGTTTGAAAGTTATATTCTAGCAGACTATCATGAATTAAATTGTCGAATCGTAGCATTCGCTCCCAAGAAGCCCGAAGACAGATTCTAAATGTAGATGATTTTTTTTATGGATAGAATTGTTCAAAATATATACAATTGTTCAAAAGGCCTATGGCAACTTTCCATACATGGAGATATCAGTAAATCATCAATGGAAACCAATGTCGTACCTCTAATTTACGTGTTTATGTCGAACAAAAGACAAGAAACATACAGGGCTTTATTTGAGATGATGAAATCACAAATTACGGGATGGTCACCCAAAAAAGTGCACCTAGATTTTGAAATGGCTGTTTCTAATGCATTATTGGAAGTATTTCCTGAAGTACAATTAAAAAAATGTTATGATCATTTTACAAAATGTTTGTGGAAAAGGGCAAAATAATTAAAGTTTAATTCCAAAGTCGAAAAACGAATTGTGGGACTATGTACCGCGTTTCCTTTGTTGCCAGAAACACAAATAGAAGATGGAATAGCGTACATAAAAAATAACTGTCCTAGGATTGAGAAATTACCAAGGTTCCTGAAATACATGAATATGACCTGGTTTAACACATGTTCTAAGAGACAGTGGTCCGTATATGGTGAACGCCACAGGACTAATAATGTGGTGGAAAGTTGGCACTCCCTACTTAATAAAGAAATGAAAAAGCGATCCCCGGAATCAATACTGCGTTTGCTTAACGTTTTAAATGGAAAGGAAAATGATATAAGGGAAAAGGCAAAAAAATTACGCCAAGAGTATATTGATCGTGATGATTTCATTACAAATTATCAAATAAAACTCATACATGGAGAGATTTTTATTGGTTTTTTTTTCTAGAAAAATTGCGATAAAGGTCTTTTTATTCTTAGTTCTGTATTTTAGTTTCCTTATTTTTATAAAGGGGATGTCGAAATGATTGTATGACTACGAGAACATTTATATCCTCGTGGTCATACTGGTGTGACAAACTAGTATGACCACGAGGAAACGGGCAAACATCTCACCTACGTTAACACTTTTATTATCATGGAAATAAAACTATTTCTTTATTTGAAGGACAGTGAAGGACCAATAGCCATTATCGTTATAATATTTTTAATAGTAACACACAGCCAATTATGGGCACTCACTGATACCATTCAAACAACGCATATTTTGTAGACTTAAAATATTGTCTTATTTTAAAGCAGCAAATAATAAAGATGTGAAAATTTTACTTTCCGACATGAATGTAGTAGGAATCATTACATTTTCTATTTGTCACATGAAAAGTGTCACACCGCCAATCAGCGCCGGGCCATAAGGCGCTTATTATGATCCGGTCAGGCCACGTTCACCCGACCGCACTATTCGCTTAATCCGCGAGGTTGCCACTTTGTCACGGAGCCCTCGCGCCCTCGCGCCTCGGGGTGTGTGGAATGTTGGTTGGATCCGACGATTTAGTGAACGAATGCCGACCTCTTGCAAAATCTAGGCCAGCGTGATTGTACCAAATCTAATGTAAAAAAATCAATGTTATTTTGTTTGCTTGCTCGTATTTATGGGCTGCCGTATGGTTTATCTTTATTAATGATCAAATCTGGTTGTATGTTCATTATCTATATATTGGAATCATTATCAACATTGTCATCGTCTTAGCGTTTTCCCAGTTGTATCGGATGTTTTCTTTCAGAGCCCGATGTCTACTTACCCATTCTCTTCCTTTTGCTTTGATTTATATGGCTTTTATAGGAATGGCTGTTGCCTTATCTCCCAACGCCGAGAGAAAGTTCTACGCAAGTTGTCAGTTGCTTAGTAAGTGCACCGAAAAGAATGTGTTGGCTTGAGCAGCAAAGGTGTTGGTAAGGCCATAAAAAAAACAATCTTTCATTTTAATATATATAAATCTCGTGTCACAATGTTTGTCCTCCATGGACTCCTAAACCACTTAACCGATTATAATAAAATTCGCACACCATGTGCAGTTCGATCCAACTTGAGAGATAGGATAGTTTAAATCTCAAATTATAGTCCGATTCGCGATAACCGACATCCACGCGGGCGGAGCCGCGGGCGACAGCTAGTCTATCTATAATTCTATACCAAGGCCCGTATTAATAAATCACTCTTAATACTGAGAACAACCGCCCGATAATTCTTTTGATACACCTTCTTACTAATAAAAATAACATATACAGAGTACAGTGTACCTCTCTCACTAATAAAGTTATACAGAGTATATACCCTGTTTATTTTTTTATTAGTCAAACTATTAGAGTGTAGTGAATAGAGTATATTAATATTCATGCATACAAAGATTTTGCTCTAAGCAAAAATCAAATCAGCGAACGCTGACGTGGCATTTGAACGTTCTACTTACACAGGTCGAATGAAGCATACTGCAATTTAACGTTGATATTAAGCGAGTATGTAATACTTCCTTGTGATCACAGGTATTATTAGCGTTTGGACTAAGCTATATTATTCGACAATGGTGCAGTGAGATTGAAAATTTGAAAATGTGACCTGCATGCAGGCCTACAAAATAACTTCTACGGTGTAGAGTCTCGTAGCGTTTCGTAGCATTCTGTAGATAAGGTATACAATAGAAATAGAACCTACTAGCTCTGTCACCAATATACGGCATACTACAGGTTGATTTGTAAATAGTTGATACAGACTATACTTGAGCTTGGCATAATAGCAGTGAATGCAATTGCTTTATTGAACAAGCCGGGAATCGCAGGCTCGATTGCCGGGTTCAAAAGTGACCTTTTTCCTTATAATTTTTATTACCAACCCCGCCTACTAATGATGCACAGAATAAAAAAGTTGTTCATTATCAAAACATCGCATTAGTACCATTAGGTTGGTGTGTAGCGTTGTGTAGACGATCCAACGTGCCGGCGTCTGCCTGCATCCCTCCGCGCGCCCCTCCCCTTGAGCCTTCGGTATTGTTGTCTTGGTACTGCAACGCTCAACTAAAGCCAAAAACGCTAACTGGGCTACGTAGCTATGACGACAAGCAAACCATCGTAATAACGCGAAGTTGTTACAATTATGATATTGTAGATAGTGCTTCACAGCGATATCTAGACCTAAATTGTGTCTAAACTAAGTACCTATATAACTTGTTATATATTGGTTCTACAATACGGATAGACTTACCTGTATACATATTTTACAACAACATACATATTATAAATTCATTATACGTATCCATTCATAATTTTCGTACATGCAAATATTTATGCGGAGTGGGAAGTGACCTCTAACATATTAATCCAGCTGTAATCAATCTATGGCTCGCAAGCCGCATGTGACATAATTTCTAGAGTTTTAAATTTATCACCAATCAAGGAAACAGTTCTCTGTGTATTTCAGTACCTATTGGGAACACCCTATCGCATACCAACCAACGAGTAGATCTCGTAGACGATAAAGGGGTAATGAAAGTAGAAGAAGTGAAAGATGTATGCCAGGATCGATGCAAGTGGAAGCATGTGGCCCTTGCTTACCCCACTGGACAAGAGACGTGACTGCGTGTATATTTCCAAGGGCCGATTACTTTTGTTTTGAGTTTGCTTAAAGGACACTAATCAACTTATTTCGATTGGTACAGAATAGTGTTCAGTTAGTTATGAAAGTAGAAGATAGTAGAGTAATGAAAGAGAAATATATGAGGAAAGAAGATTTTTCCAGGTTAATGGAAATATTTTGATGTGCCAAGGTAATACAATGTAGCGATTGGTTTGATATGCCGTGATAGAGTTACAGTAAAAAATAACTCGATTTGTCACCATTTTACCACAAAACATAAATATATCAGTTAATAATTTCCTTCCTTCCTTCCTTAAGAAGTAAGGAAGGGTTTTTTATTTAATATTTCCTTAACCACTACGTACAGAGATTTTTGTGTGTGATCCATCATGATTGAAACGTGTTCGTGGCCCCTATAACAAAGTTGAGCCATCACCATAATCTTAGCGTTGAGTCTGGGATTTGCATTTGGTTTGGCTTATTCTTCTTTCATAGGAGTGACTGCACGCTGGCCTCCCATCCCCGGAGGCTTCGTCAATCAGCAGATGAACCGGCTTGAAGGTGAGGTAGACTTGGGCACGGAGTGTTTTGGTGAAGTAGTCGACCACTCTATCGCCCACCAGACAGGAATATTATTCTGTTTAGAGCAAGTTGTAAGTACCATCGTAACGTGTGAAGTAAGTGTATGTTATATCTTCTGCCTTCTAAACCTTGGGTGGCCAGAGCTTTGGTATCAGACGTGCTTGTTTATGTTTATCCGCACTTTATGACCCATACAAAAAAGTTATAATCAATTCTAGCGTAATTGACGCTGTGTAAATATGTGATGTGCAACGATACTTATTAAATAGAACAAGGTCGGCAAATCATACCACGGAGTTAATCCATATAATGCAGTTGATTTGCAGTATAATAAAAGAACGTGTGGTATTTTTTTTTATAGTTACGTTCCAGTTTAACTTCGAACCATTTGTTTGTAAGCAACGCATTCATCGTCAGCGATTATCGTAAACACTAATACATCACGTCCGAGCTGCACAGGTTCAAGGAAAATAGTATCATACCGCACAATAATAAAACCGGTTCAGCTAGAATTTCGAGTCAGCGTGGAGCCACGACATTACTGTGTCGGGAGAAGGGGTGGGCCACAGCGAGGGAGGAAGGGGGCTCTCACCCTCCACCGTTTCGGGAATGATACAGCAGTGCGACGCTGTAGCAGGGACTCGGTAGACGCGTTGACGCCAGGCCGGCCTTGGACTTTCTAGGTCACTCGGAATCGCCATTATTACGCCCCGTATGATAATGACAACAGCGATTTAGAAAGGACTTGGCTTTTATTGTTTAAGTAGTTAATACGTAGCTATGACATTTGTTATGATTAATTTGTTGTCTTCTCGGGACTGTTTGAGCAGTCATTCTTCTCTTTGTCATTGGAGATTAAAGCGTGTAGTAAGATTACGTGTATATACTACATACCTTCCAAGAGTATCTGGTAATTCATTCAGCCCTTTGCATTCATTGTATTATAACTTACTTTTTTGGGTTTTTGGGTGCTTCTATTAGGAAATTTTCAGTAGCAATGCGGCAATAAGCATTTACATTACATACAATAAGCAAATTACGTGGGATCAAAAATCACCCCTTATCATCACCGCGTCATCACCCCTTATCATCATCATAGCGTTCTCCGTTACTTCGAGGTGAAACCTCGAAGCTCGAGCCACTTACTCCGTCACCTCCTATAAATTTAGCTTATACGAGAGTAAATACCGTCTAACATCCCGAAACCGAGAGGAAAGCTAACTATCACCTCTCTTCCGTCAGTCAGCACGTGTAACGGCTTTCAGAAGAGGTTGGCATGGCCCCAAATGGCCAATCTTGGTGGAACTTGATACCCCCACCTAAAGCTACCTCTGCCTACTCTTTAGAGAAAATACAACCATATGTATATTAAAAAGAACATAAATAAACACAACTGGCAAATCATCAAAAGGGTATAGATAGAAATATCTTCTTATTATATCGAATATTATAATGAAATACATCAAAGAACTCAGCAAATAAATTCCCAAGAAATACAAACATGAAATGAAGGAGTAGGCGGCCAACCCATCTCCTAAATAATGACTTGATACACAAAAGGTTCCTACCCTCGAATATACCTCTTGAGAATGTAATCAATATTCTATTTAGAGAAGAATCGTTCCAAATATGAATACAAGTATAACGAAAAATTACGCAACTTATAACTGAACACAGGCAATAAAAATGATCATATTAGTCTTACATATAAGTCTCTGTTTCACTGGCCATACCAACACTTCAGAATGATTTTACCGTATTCATTCACCTTTTTTAATACTTTTTAATTAAACGGAAAGTAAAACTAGAAAAATTGCGCTGAAAATTGAAGAATATTACAATGTTTAACAACCACTTCAGTATTCTACATTGGCGAAGCTGCGAACAGCATAAATTACTGCACTGTTATTATCCTCTCGTTTCCGACGAACTAGAGTACAACGCTCATCGATCCCTGCTCTTCGAAGACCTTGACCAGGAACTTGAGCAGGAAACGGAAACTAAACGGCACTATTGTGTTTATGTCTCTGCCAACTAGCTCAATCAGCTGTTTAATTAACCACCTAGGATCTTTACCGAACGGCGCTATTCAATTAGTGGCCTGAATGGTGTTCATCCATTTAATTAAACGGCTAGCTTGGATCGATGACGTTTAATTACTTGCCTAGCCATTTAAGCAAACAGCTGTAAAATTGACTTATATCTGCATGTTTTTTTTTCTTCTTTCTAACATAACCTATCCATGTTGTACTGCGTAACTTACTCAATGAACCTATCACTAATTTTCTGTGAATACATCTCTGCCTATCCCCTTGGGGTATTATAGGTGTGAGTATATGTATGTATGTAATTCTCTGTCTTATTTCGGAGTATTGCCCCATCTTACAAATGGCCTAAGCATTAGCCAGCGAGGTTATTAAATGTCGTAATAAACTTTTTTAATTTTTAATTTAGGCCGTTCATTGAATGGTGCCGTTTAGTTCACAACCTAGGCAGTTAATTGAACGGCTGATTAGTATACATGCATATATGCATCGCCATAAAATCTACTGAAAGTATAGAGCGGAGAACCTCTATTAGATCCCTATGGTGCTGTTAGAGTCGGTTGATTTGAAATTACAAACAGTAAATTCTGCTTTACCACACTCCTTCCTGAAGACACGATTGATTCATTATGCAATTATATAGAAGATCTATGTTACACATAGATGACCTTTGTGTCGTGATAGTATAGTATTAATTGCCTTAAGTTCGATTCTCGTATTGTGCAAGTATTTATAAATGCATGGTCTAAGCATATTTATTCGTTCTTATATATTTCTAAGTATATTATGGTGGTACTGTACTTTATAAAGCTGTTTTGTATTTGCGTATTTGACATTTTTGGCAAACTGTTACCATGTGTGGATGGTATATTTGACAAAGTATTTGCCTTATATGCCTTATTGACAAATATGACTTATACCAGACCGACGAACGGAACATAATTTCTTATTTGGCTGTCAAGCGTGGATATTTGCATGTACGTCAAATATTATGCCAAAAACAACAAACGCCCAATAGCGGACGTAAATTGCCATGTGAAGTGCCACCTTTAAATACGTATTAACAAAGGCAATACATTTATATATGTAATAAACCTTACAAAATGTGGGTCATCATAGCTATTTCCAAGAATATCATTAGTTTGGTGTGGTAGATAAACACCCTACAAACGCACACAATCTTTCTCATCAAATATTTAAACAGAAGTTCATCTCCGCCACCACTGAAGTGCTGAGAATAAATTACTCTGTGGAGAGCAGCGCCAGTATCAATTTTGTCTTTTTTCTCTCACCACTTCCTGATTATTTCGATTTCCCGCTCGACTGGTGGCTGATTGTTTAGTAAAAATCGGAGGCAAAACTGTGTATTAAATCCAGTTAACTTACGACTACGATTTTAAATCAAAGACTTTCGATTAATAGATAAATGCAGGTGCAATGGTGCAATGGAAAAGCATTTTTTATACCTACTTATATAAAATGACGTTACCAATAGCGTTACCTTGTGAAACAGTAACCTCTGATTTTTGCACGTTTGTCAAACTTAAGTAAACAGTTCTAAAATCTACTGAGCGCTCATTGATAGCCTATTGATCATCAATCATGTTCAACCAATATGCATACTGTTTTTAGTTGACATAAGTTTGGCAAACGTAAGATGTGTAAGAGTAGGTACTGTGCCACGGGAAGGAAAGAGATAATTTCCCTGTTGTACCCAGGAAGGCAGCACAAGATTTCGACGGAGATACCCCCTAGCCTAAGCCCCCAACACCCACACCATTCACCCCGCGTCAGGTGGCACCTTTTTGAGCGATGACGCCACTGTCCCTAAAATGTTACAGTTGCACTCAACTCCAGCAATTGGAGAATGGTTGGAACCTAATTTTTATGAAATTTTCGTACGAGTATATTCTTTGTAAGTGTTCCCCTATTAGAAAATGTGGAATAAGAAAAGATTCAGTTTAAATAATAGACCTTATTGTAAAATAATGAAAAATTGTGCTATAAAAGCAAATGGTAGCTAGTTTTCGTTTCGTTTCCAAAACGTGGATTGGAAGACTAGTTTTACTCTGGATATTATCTACGATAATTTTGTCAAATATAGTTCATGTCTCGCACTGAAATTCTTAATAAGCGTCACTTTGAAAAGGCAATAAGTTAATCAATTTGTTTTCTTACGGTTCACCTCGCGTACCCTTTCGTTCATTGATAAATCGGCAATTAACTGCCATCGTTCGTTGAACATAGCGATACATCGCGATGTTTTCGAATATAATTTCTATATCTATTATACAAAGTGAAACCTCTGTATGCATATATGCCCGGCTGACGTTTAAAAATCAGATCACAGAGCGTAGACAACTATTATAGTAGGTTGACCGCACCTACGATGACAAAGGCATATTTTTTCAGCAATATAGGCCAACTGCAATACAGGGCACGCGGCTCTTCGGTACACGTGAAACATCGTTCGGTACAGATAAAATGACAGTACGCAACTTGAATTTCGAATACGGTATCACGTATTCGAATTTCAAGTTGTATATTGACTAACGACCCGGTTTATTGCTCTTCAGGAGTTGATCTAGAAAAACCTACGCATATAACCTTCCGAGAAGAAAGAATTTAAATTCGTATCTAATGGTGTTTATTAGATAAGAATTTAAATTTAAATATAATTCTTTTTATAAGACCTTACGGATAGTCATATTATAGATGCCTAAAAGTCATTTTATTCAACTATGTAATGATATCTTATCACAGGCGTAAACATAGTACTATTATTTGTTCTGTGTCACAAGTTACTGGTCGAGTCTCCCCCAATCACAAACTACTTGTAGCCTGCCTATGAATACAACTGGTCACAACCTTATTCATATTTAGAATCTAAATTATGTTCAAAAATTGTGTACGATGCTTCTATAATTGATATTGCATATATCATTGCATATGTCATTATTTATATCATGACTTAACTGACAGACTAAGATCCTTCATGCTATAGATAGAGGTTCGCAGGTCTCTTTGGTCAGAAATATAAAAGTAAGAATATTTGAATTATATTAACACATATCAAAGAGGAAAAAGTAAGCATGAAATATCATGTACAAATGTGGAGATTCAATCCAGTAAATGACAACTCCGTTTTATTTATTACATAAGCAGCCGCCCGCGTGAAATTTTAACCCTATTGCCGCAACCCGAGGGAGCCTGAACCAGACATAAATCTATCCCTGTACCAAATTCCAGCCAGATCTTTTCAGCCGTTTGAGCGTGATTGAGTAACAAACAGCCGATCATTTTTATAAACCTTCTCATTCCACGGCGGCGGCGCGCATCGCAGGACGATGCGCGCCTCCCCACACCGGGGTTGAGTCGGGGATCGCGTGGTCCCCCACCTCCCGAGGAGGGCCAGACCGAAAGGGATGGCCCTGGGTCAGCCGGGGTGCGAGGGATGTGTCGCAAGACAACCTCACCTTCGGCCTAGCACCACGACCCACAGACGGCGTGCGGTTTAGTCGGTTCGAGTCCGACATAACCTACCCCTCCGGCTCCGGAGGGGCGGGTATCCGTGGGGATTTCCCGCACGTAAAAAAAAAAAAAAAAACCTTCTCATTTACGCGTTTAATATTAGAAGTATAATACATCATTCATATGGATTCAATAGAACACAAAATTACACAAGGTGTTTAGCCATCAATTGATATAATGGAGCTCCACTCATTTACGCACACGTTAAAATCACTTAAACCTTACGAAAATAATTTGTAATTTTGTTCTTATAATTACAAATCATATCTCCCCATCCGACTACACACTCGGGTCAGTCCACAGTTTTGAATGCGTTCATCGTTTATTTTAATTGTACGTTCATCGTTTTACAGACTTCAAACGTGGTCGCACCTTTGAACGATGTATGTAATTGACATGATATTTAGTCACTCATCTTTTTGTGTTTACAACAAATGCGACCTAACATAATCCAATCTGAAATCTGTATGTGTTTAATCCATACTTCCATACTAATATTATAAATGCGAAAGTAACTCTGTCTGGCTGTCTAGCTATCTGTCTGTATGTTACGCTTTCAGCCCTAAACCACTGAACCGATCTTGATGAAATTTGGTGCAGAGGTGTATTAGAGTTTGAGAATGGACATAGGCTACCTATTATCGTGAAAAAGGGGGTAGAGGGGGGGGAGAGTTTGTATGGAAATTTGTCATTTTTGTAGATATCCTCATGAAATTTGGAACAAAGGTGGATTAGAGCTTCGGAACGGATATAGAGTAATGAGCCAAAATAGAAGCGAGTGGAGAGGCGAGTAGAGATCGTTATAGGGGCGAGTGAATAGGCTTGTAGAGACCAAATAGAAGTCAAGTAGAGACTACAGGCGCGAGTAGATATGCGACTAGAGAAGCCAGTGGAGAGGCGAGTATAGAATCCAATAGAGTGCAGTAGACAGTCGAGTAGAGAGGCGAATAGTGAGGCAAGTGGAGAGCTGCATGTAGAAGCGAGTAGAGATCTAATAGAGAGTTGAGTAAAGATTCGAGTAGAGATGCGAATACAGAGGCCAATGGAAAGGCGAGTACAGAGTCGAGTAGAGAGGGGAGCAGAGAAGTCAGTAGAGAGTCGAGTATAAATTCAAGTATAGAGGCGAGTAAAGATTCGAATATAGAGGCGAGTAGAAAGACGAGAATAGAGGCGAATAAATAGTCGAGGACAAAGTTGAGTAGAGAGGCGAATTTAATGCGCAATAGCGTCGGCTCAACACTGAGCGATAACCGACATCCACGCGGGCGGAACCGCGGGCAAAAACTAGTTGTAAATAATAAGCTGATACATTCAAATTTAAATTGAACGGATAGGCAAATTGGCTTGGATCTGTCGCAGCCAACTAGCTTAATCAGCCGTTCAATTCACCGCCTTGGCTCTTCACTGAACGGCGCTGTTCAATTAGCGGCCGGCATGGTGTTCAGCCATTTGATTAAACTTAGGCAAATAGCTTAGATCGATGACGCTTAATTACTTGCCTAGCCTAGACAGGCTAGGATTAATAATCAAACAGCTACAAAAATTACTTATATTTGCAAAAAAAAAAACACGGAGGTCAATGCGGGGGCTCCGCACCTTGTAACCTAACCTATCCAAGTCGGATTGCGTAACTTTCACAATAAACCTATTACTAATTTTCTGTGAATACACATCTGCCAACCCTCTCGGGGATTTACAGATGTGAGTATATGTATGTATGTATGTATGTCATTTTCTGAATTAATTCGGGGTGGTGTCCCATCTTATGAATGGCCTAAGCATTGGCCAGCCAGGTTATTAAATGTTGTAATAGATGTTACGACTGAATATTATTCAGGCCGTTCATTGAATAGTGCCGTTAAGTTAACAGCCTAGGCAGTTCATTGAACGGCTGATTAAATTAGTAAGCTGTGAAATATACATATATATACATTAAATTGTGTAACAGCCAAGTTATCCAAAAATGGAAATGAATAGTAGGGCGGACTCCGATATCCTAAGTACAAATTATGGAGTGTGGATGTAACCGAACAAGATACATACCTACATATACTTCATAATGTGAATGGTTTAGATACTTGTTTACCACTTTTAATGCTTTTAAATAAGCAAGTGGGTAGGTCAGTCAGGGTCGGCCTCGCAGAATATTTATAAATAGGTCAGAAGCTCCCGAAGGCGGCCCGCTTGCATAAAAAGGTGCCAGTAAAGAAAGCTAAAGCGCTGCCTACTCGGAGAGAGAGTCGTGTGTTTTGAACCGGATCTTCATTTAGTAAACACAACTTCACTTAGTACAGTTCTCCCATTTTCTTCTTTTCCGAGCTTTAAGCTTCATTTTAATGATCTATGCAAAATGAGAGCCTTTTGAAGTTTTGAGTTTTACGATAAATATTATAAATAACTTTATTAGTAACACGATACCATTAGCTAATGCGTCCACCACATCGGAAGCGCCGATGTCGGCTTAATAAGTCTTTAATATCAATGGCCCGTTTACATAATCGGAGCTTAAAACCTTTGACACTGATATGAGCGGCTTGAATGCGGCGAGACTTACCGGCGCGGTGCCGAGCCGCCGCCTGCCTCGGGGACTAGCGTCATTCAGTCTGTGTTTGCACCGCTCTCCCTCGATGAAAGCCTTCATACAAAATATCAATGGACGATCATTTTGAAGTCTCATATAGTAAGCAACAGGGGCTTATTATTCCTCACTATAAACTGAAGCTTTAGAATGAATTAGTTTTACAATAACTATATTTTTACTTCTTTCTGAGAATTTCAACCATTAAGTAAAATTACTTAGGTACTGTTTGACTTGATAGTTTGCCGAAAAACTTCAAAGTATTATTATTATTATTATATAGTTTTAGTAATAACTTTAACAGACTTTAGCGGAAAAAATATGATCACCATCTGCTGGCCGTGTCAGCACCCATCTTTGAGTCAGTACCTACAACATGTCTAAACATCGCCTGTCACTCCCGCGTCATCTTATCTTGAGTCTGCCTCTGCTCGTGAGCAAATCAAATATTAATGTATATGAATATACTATAATTTAATATTATATAAAATATTATAATTATAGATGTTTATGAACTTCAACATGACCAGGTTCTATATTTTGTACTTACAGCCAGTTTCAGAAGGCAATAGAAGCCTGTGAGACAAGAATCTGACAACAAAAACTCACAGCCACTCTTTTTTACCTTTAAGTTTTAACAGCTTTACAGTCATCGTTCCCAGAATATCTCCATATCGTATTGCTCTGAAAACTTCAAACACAATTTATACTAACTTGAGTAAAAGCCGTCTAGCATCCGCATCGCTAGTTATTTGTTGCAGAGTGGTTCGGCCGGCCGCTTGTTAGCAAGAACTCGTTTAACTAAAGGTACATACAATTAGGTAGTACACGATTTGTTATAATATACTCGTGCCTAACTCAGAGCCGGTTCAACACTAAACTTTTCTTATTACCACTACTGATGTTCCAAAGTAGATGGAAGCTATTGTACTGTAAGTTATTTCAGGTCCTCTTTAATTTTTTTTGGGTAGTGGTTAAATTTGGTAACTCTAAAGCACTAGGAACCGGCGGGATTGCATTAAAGATTTATAACTTTAGAGGAAGAACATGATGCGTGTAAGGATAGAAGCAAATGACGGGCTGTTCTCTGCCTACCACAAAGGGAAAAGGTGTGAGCAAGTATAATATTCGATTGTACACTGAGAAAGGAAAATATCATGTGTAGAGATAATAAAATAAATCATTAAAAACAAAAAGCCCAACTGATGCTAAAAAGATTGGAACAAGATTTATAGCATGCGGTACCCATTAATTTTTATCTGGTTTGAGATTCGCAAATGGGTACCGCCTGATATAAAGCTTATTTCAATCTTTTAGCATCAGTCGGGTTTTTTGTTTTTAATAATTTATTTTATTTTATATGACATATATGTATATATATATATATATATATATATATATATATATATATATATATATATATGTGACATATATATTTGTGATCACCTTCCAATTGCCTTCATTTTAGTTAAAAATTTGAGTATTTCGTTTTTTACCACCTACATTTTGGCGTCAAAAACCCAACATTATATAGCTTTTCTTCATATTTTATGAACCTATATTGTATGTAGTATATTTTATGTAAGAACACTTGGGCAATAAATACCTTTCATTTGAAACATGAATCATTGAAATCAGTACGGTGGTTCAGCAGATATGAGGTAATAAAAAATATTACAAACATACATACAAGATACGCGCGAAAAACATAACCCTTCTTGGCAGTCGAGTGAAAATGTTGCACCATTCATAATTTATGCCAATTGATGTTACAAATTGAACCGAGTAGGTACCCTGAAACCCCATCATTAGTGTGTGACGTACACATATTGTATTCAAACAAAATCTCAAAAGGTCGGCAAATAAAATTACCTGCCTAAAAAATGTTGATACTATATTGAAAATCGAACCAACGAACAACTCATAGTATGAAATGTATCGTATTATTTACAAGGCATTAAGGATTAATTGTATTTACCATTGTTTATTGATATTGAGTTTGTTATACATAATGCTGTGCTCTCAGATCTCTTTAATAATAAATAGCCTCAGCCAAATAACTTGATAACATGTTTTACTTACCTTTTTTATTTACATAAATCTTCAAATGAATATTATTAGCATTTTTTCAACCTGCTTCCCACGCCCAAGATTAAGCTCTACATTATTATTTAAGTAGCTTCATAAGGAAAACTCTCAGAATGTTTGTTCAATTATAGCTTTAAGTAAAACTCCTAACACAAGTAATCTAGCTTAGCTGGCAGGATAACGAGCGAAGGTACCAGTCATTTTAGTTACTAGTCATTTTCATTCTCCTAGCGATATACTGGTTGTGTCTAAAGTTTAGACTTAGGCGTTTAGTTTTTTTGATTGGTTTGTTGACCAACTGACCTTTCAACTTGTTTAGCAGGTGAGGTTTACACTCAATGAAAATACATCCAATTCTGGTTATTAGTATTCTTATTAAACATAGGCATGTGGACAACTTTACTGGTATGTCATTAAGCAGTAGTTTAGCTTCCATTTAGGTTTATTTTTAATATATACTCTCATAGTAATGCTTAAATCAATCAGTGTCATGGTTAGGTTAGGTTATCTTTGTACTTTGTATTGTATGACATGTCGGGCGAGTTTAATAGATAAATCTGAAGATATTGGTTGCACACTTACGAGAAATTCGATAAGGTTGGTGATTTTTTAAAACCAAAGTTCTTCATTACGCTAAAAGTTTATACTGCTACCTGTCGTTAGTTACAGTTTGACACTTACTTATTGCCTCGTTTCAAATTAAAACCACAAACGGATAAACAATGCTTAGTTAATAATAGTTCGAAGTAGATTTTCTGTTTATATCACTAATTAAATTCAAATTCAAAATATTTATTTCAAACTACAAGATTCATAATTTAGTGTTAGTAACAATATGTCTTAAACTCGAGTTAGTTTTTAATATAATCAACCAACTAAATAAATAGAATCTATGAAGTTAAATCAACAATTTAAATAGAATTCATAAAATTAAAATCAACATGTACTTAATTAAGTATAATACTAATCTAACACTATAAACATAATATCCACCACAACAGTAATTAAGACACGAGTAAGTTACTCACTTATACACTTGGATACAATTATTCCTGCTAGGTAAATGGAGAAACGCCGCACCAGTCAAGTTCAATCAATTAAGTTATCACGTTGTTAAGTAAGCGGAGTGTACAAGTAAGTACGTACTACTCATATTAAATTTACACGTGTTTTTACATGTGCCAGCCACGTTTGTGTAGAAAAGCACGATGTTACTAAGGTTAGGTGGGTGTAGTCTCCACGCGATGTAGTTAAGTAACCGGCTATTATAGGCATGAGATGGTCTCTTGACATAGACGTTTGGGATTCGATCTTCCCAAACGAATAACGTAGTATCAGTACAGCTGGTTTATTGTGTAAAGAGAGATTAATAAACTCTTGCTTAACAGTAACACTAAGTAGTAGATATTATTAGTTCGATTTATTGTGATTAATCTTTACACAATGGATTTCTCGGAACTTCTTTAAAGAAGTATTTCACAAAAAACATTATCACCAAGGCGCTGCTGCGGCAAAACAAGCCCCTGTTAGTTCTTCGTTATGTGGCTTCATTAGCGCCTTCATATCTCGCCTATCTCAAAGTATATCATCAAAACCAACGTATCATATGTCGACGAGCCCCTGCTATGTACAAATGCTTTCAGCAATTATACTAATTAACTAATCTATCTATCGTTTTTATCCTTGGTCAACGTTAGAGCTCAGGGCTAATAGGTATAGTGCTATTAATTAGCCAGTGATTAGTTAATTGATTGTAAGTAAGATGGATTGAAAAGTACCTTCTGGCAGATGTAAAGAGCTTATTATAGAGACGAAAACCAGTTTATTTGTTAGACAACTTCTAAAAACAATGAGTGCATTATGGTAGAATTTTGGCTGCATGGGCGCCCAACAAATTTCTAGGGGTCAAGCCAATCTCACTTGCAAACCAGTGGTACACCTACTGACTCTGTTGCAGGCTTTTATCCCAAGGTTTAGAAGTCAGACGGCAGTCAAAATAAATCTAATATGACACGGTGGATGGATCGGACCCCGAACTTCTAAGTATGAGCATTGAGTGCAATCGATATTGGTGCTAGCCAAGTACTGAATTTTGGTTGAAGTTTTGCACATTTACTAATCCTGGGATAGATTGCTACTGGGACCTTTCTCCGAAATGGAATTCATATCCTTCGAGAGTTGTGAATATTGGCTAGGTACAATATAGGTACAAGGTAACAAATCAGTGTTCAAATGGCCTAATCTGAACACTGATTTGTTTTAAATGAATAAAATTAATTATAACATCAATGTTTCTTCGCTCATATTTCATGCGCTACGAGAAAATTTTGTTAACTGTGAACTGTCCACTTGCGCAAAGGTATAATTAGACATACTTAATTCAGACATGTATTAGTCACGGAACTCGCCTCATTGTTATTCTCTGGCCTTCCCCCACATTACTAGGTTATTACTAGGTTACTCTGGTCTGGAAGGATCACCTGAAAGACGTTAAGAGAGAATTTTAACAGGGCCGGCGACCACTCTTAAATCAAGGTGCCACTTTAAGGCCATCGATATGCAGAACTCTCCCATTGTCAACCATTCATTTTGGATTTCCAAATTTATCGCGTGCACTAGATATTTATCATTTTTATCTTGTTTTAGAAAGGGCCTAAGTATCATCATCATCATCATATGAGCCACACACAGTCCACTGCTGAAGAGGCCTATCTCTCCCATGGACTTCCAGAACGACCGATCTAAAGCAGCCCGCATCCAGCGCTTCCCGGTGACCTTGATCAGATCGCCCTTTCACCTGGTCGTTGGACGTCCTACACTACGTTTGGCCGTACGCGGTTGTCATACCAGAACTTTTTTGCTCCATCGGCCATCTGTTCTGCGCACTATGTGTCCTACCCACTGCCACTTCAACGAGCTAATCCGCTGGGCTGCGTCGGTTACTTTTGTTCTCCTATGAATATCATCATTTCTGATGCCATCACGTAGGGAAATACCGAACATAGCCCTCTCCATAGCTCGTTGAGCAACTTTAAGCTATACCTATAGTGAGGGACAACGTTTCAGATCCGTAAGTCATCACTGGTAACAGACATTGATTAAAGACTTTCGTCTTCAGGCACTGAGGTATGCCGGGCGAGAAGACATCTCGTAGCTTCCCAAACGCTGCCCAGCCGAGTCGAATTCGTCCATTTACCTCGTCTTCGCAGCTGAAATTGCCTAACTGGATCAGTTGACCCAAGTAGACGTACTCGTCAACAGCTTCCAAAATTGAGTACCCAACAAGAACCGGTAGAGGCGCAACATAGACATTTGTGTCTTGTCCATATTCATCTTAAGGCCCGCCTGTTGGGATACTCAATTGAGGTCTTTGAGCAGGGTGTTCAAGTCCTCCAGCGATTCTGCCATAGTGACAATATCATTGGCAAACCGAACGTGAGTGAGATACTCACCGTTTATGTTGATGCCACGTCTTTTCCAGTTCAGTAGTTTGACTTCCAAGACAGCGGTTATCAGTTTCGTAGAAATAACGTCTCTCTGTCTAACGCCCCTTTTCAGTGAAATAGACTTCGTGCTCTGTTCCTGTACTCGAACCGACATTGTAGCGTTCTGGTATAAACACTTCAGCACTTCGATATACCGATGATCTATCCGGCATCGCTGGAGAAACTGTAGCACGGCACATATTTCGATCGAATCGAAGGCTTTCTCATAGTCCACGAATCCTAAGCAGAGAGGCCGGTTAAACTCTTTGGTCTTCTGTATAACCTGCCGCAGCGTGTGGATGTGGTCTATGGTACTTGGCGAGACGGTTCACAATAACCCTCGTAAACAGCTTGTAAATGTGGCTCAAGAGCGTGATGGGCCTATAATTCTTCAACAAAGTATTATCGCATTCCTTGAAGAAAAGGACCACCACGCCCCCGTTCCACGCTTCCGGCGTTATGCCTTTGTGTACGACAGAATTAAAAAGCTTTTGTAGAACCTTCAGTACCGGCGTTCCGCCTGCTTTCAAAAGTTTTGCTGTAATTCTGTTCTCACCCACCGCTTTGTTATTCTTTAGCTGTTTGAGGGCCATCCGGGATGATGTCCGGGATGGCTGCGGTATAATGTCGGGTAAGCTTGGCTCTTGGATCTTTAGCCATGCCAACGGGCTATGTTACAAATGTATGTAGCTGCCCATAAAGTATAAGTATATCCTGGTCCTTTTTTGGGTCTCGTACTCCCAACCCCACGCTGTTCGACTGTGCCCCTATCATAAATCCTTTATGGAATATGAGTCTAGATTCAAGCTCGCACGCGTTATTATCTTTCGGGAGTGCCCTGACTATGTCATCTTGAGATTTACCTAAGATGTGGGCTTTGGTAACTCTAAAGTGTTTATAGAGCTCTGATGGTTTCTTTGATTTCAGTCCAAAATTGTTTTGATCCCTGAAAAGAGCAGAGGTATCAGCAACCATGAGTTAGTCCAAGCCACGATCTAAGCGATTTTATGACCGTTGCATCTATTTTCGCTAGTAAGGTTTTGACGAATTCGTATACCAGAAGAGACCAAGTCAGACGTGATGTTACGTAGTTGTCATATATCCAAGCTTTTTTGATATTGTACAGTGGTAGCTGATCTATCTTGTTTAGGTCATTTATAAACATATCGACAACTTCATCTAAGGATGGTGTGAGTCCTTTATAGTCTATCTGTCTTCCAAGAAATTTAAACGTAAATCTTACCATAAAAATAAATTTGTTTGGTAAGACCAAAATGCCAAAAGATTATCGCCGCGGTAGGCTATCATAGAAACATTCTTATCCCAAGAGATCGGAATGTGTTTATAAATATGAGACGGAGTTCTAAATATGTCCACTATAAGCTGAATGAATGGACGTACGAGTGTGGCGTCGACAGCGTCAGGCCTAAAAATATTGTGAAGTATCGTCTAGCCGCAGTATTGAGAGTAAGAAGAAGTATTATTTATATTCGTTGCTGGAGTTCTATGTTAAAATCGGATTAGCAATTAAGTTTTTATTTGACTTTCGTGTTGTAAAGAAGCTGAGATGATGATGACGCGTGCACGTTATTTAGCATTTATTGTGGTTTATCTGTCGGACTCGGATTTAATGTGGTGTTTCCGTGTCTTTAACAATTAAAGGCCTGTTTAAGTTTATTCTATTTGGTTAATTATAGTTAATTATGTAAATAGTTTTGTTTACATCAACCAGCCGTTTAGTGTCCTTAGTACGAAATACTAGTGAGTACCAACCTATACTTTGCTCTTGGTATGATTTGTTTTCATAAGCTACCGAAATATCTAGAAACCTAAAGATACTGAGAGATTTTATCTTAATCGATACTGAGAGTTGAAACGAAATTTTGCATAGTCAGATAAGGTGCTGCTGGGACTTTATGCTAAGAATTTTTCGGTGGGAACACGGTATTTGAAAACGAGCCCTACAAACAGCAAATACCCCCCTACAAAACATAATGCACATATTTAATATTGTAAAAAATACTATAGCTGACTAAATTGGAGTGTTTAATATACCCAAATTAAATATACCCAAACAAAATTTTATTAGGAGCAAATTAATTGCAATACAATTTCACAACGTATTTTTAGTGGATACAGTTTGTAGAGAGTTAAAAATAACGCTCACGTCTATTTCCCTTCATGGTAGACAGAGAAAACAGCCCGCCACTTGACTTTATCCTTCCATACTTAACGCGCTTCCTCTTCTGTCATTAATTGTTTCATGCAAAGGAGTCAAGTCCTTCTGACATGCCACTTCTCCAAAATTTTATTAATTTGGCCAATATGTGTGCTGCGAGTTCGACCCCGGCTGGTCTACCCATTCACCTGTGCCTTACATGCCTAGTGTGTCATTCGATTCGTGCCCTTCGTTCTACGTGCCCAAAGCATATTAGCATACCCTTTTCAATCCTCGTTACAATATTTTCTTTCAGGCCACACCTATCTCCAATCTCAGTACACAACACGAGGTTATTATCACCGCGGTATTCAAGCTTCTTTTCCCATACTCAAGTTTCACTCCCATACATTAAGTAGAGGACTAGTACGCCATTATGAACCACCAGTCGCGCCGTGTTCGGCACTGTGATCACTTATAAAGAAATGTAGTGCACCATTTACGTAATTTCTTCCATTCATTCTCAAAAACTATAACTTTCGTCTTTCGCACATTTACTTTCATACCTTTCACTTTAAACGGCTCATTCAAGCTGTTCACCATTTTCTGCAACTCCTACACCGATGATACAAGTACAATAACGCTTTTAGAATGATGTTGGGGCTGCCCCGATTCTGTAGTGCCTCTGGCATGTTTGCGGATGCACGCGTAGACTGTTTTCACGCGACCATACGCAAACGATGCGCGTCTCTGGTGCGCAGGGTTCGGGCCAGCTCTAACGCCGTTCTGACGATGATAGCAGCCCGCCTTATCGCGTGTCCCTTCCTTCGTCATTGTTGCAGCAGACATATTGCTGTGCCGATGCCGAAGAGGGGCTACTAAGAACTAAAAACTGTGATTTAATTTTATTGATTATTTTAATGTACAATTTTTTTATTTAATTTTGTTTTTCTTATTATTCATTGTTTTGTGATTTTTACTATTACATATATTTTACTTCCGGACATCAATTTTATTTTATTGTATCTTAACTTATCATATTTGAAATTATTAGAATTTAATTTATTTTATTAAGATTTTAAATTTTATTTATTGCATACTAACACTAGTTTTAAGCTACATTGTTAGTAACCCAGATATGGATCGTGTTATCCGAAATAAATTATTTGAATTTGAATAACTTGGTCATAAGCGTACAGGAAGCACTTAACATGCAGGCCTTCCATTTTTAATCCATACTCACTCCTACAACTATCCATGAAAAGGTTGAACAGCCCAGGTGAAGCTACATGCCCCTGCCTGACCACCATAACCAGTCCGTGTGGGCGCCATTAATCCTAACACAGGCTCTGAAGCCTGTATAAAGACCTCGGAGCCCGTATCAGGGGGCCATTCAGCCCATACATGGATAGTACCTTCCACAACTCATTCCTGTTCACCTTATCATACGCCTTTTCTAAGTCTACAAATGCGCAGAATACTTTCTAGTTTTCTGCCATGAAATTTCATCGCTATGCAGAAAAGACTTGAACCCTACATCTCCGTCCCTTTCGAAAACCTGCTTGCACATCCTAAATCTTATAATCCGTCACATTAATTACCCTATCAATCAAACTTTTGGCCTACAATATATCAACTACACTTAGAAGGCTGATGCCGTGGTGATTATGGCATTCCGGCTGTGAGCCTTTACCTTTATAAATTGGGAGAATCACCGTCTTTGTCCAGTCTTCTGGAACCTGGCCTTGTGTCTCCATTATAGGTTGACTAGGCGATGCAATAGTCCTGCCACTATGCCTCACCAGCCTTCAACATTTCAATCGTCACTCTGTCATAACCAGCAGACTTTCCCAACCTCATATGACTGATCGCTTTCACAATTTCATTATCTCCAAGCGAATTCTTCACTCCTTCATCATACTCCATCTTGCTCACACAGACTTTCAAAATACTTTTTTCAACGTTTTCACACTAATTTTTCTACATTCCAAATTTCTCCTTGTTCATCTTTTATCATATTCATCAAAACTGTTGTAGCATTCCCTCGCGCTTCTTTTACAAATTTCCAGAACTATTAATGTTACTCTGAAAACTTGCGCTAAACGTTCTTTCAAGCCTCTCCATTTCCTCCCTTTTTTTTCACTTTATGCATTTTTTCACTTTATTTTTCACACTTGGACAAGTCCTACTTTTCTTTTATATATATTTCTTCATACCTCCTCTTACTCTATCAATAGCCTCCATCGCTAATACTCTACCATTCTTCTTGTTTCATCATCCCGCCAGTCAGCCTTCATAGATTTTCTTCCCATTCTGATTGCTGTGATGGCAGAATATTGTCTCTGATAGCATGGACTTGTAACACTAACTTTTTTGTCCACAAATCAACGTTCATTATCAATCAGGCATATTATCCATATCTACCCGCGTCTGTGCCTGCATTACAATTACATTAGAATTTGAATTGCATTTCATTACATTTGTTCCGCCATTGCGCGCTGGTGGAGAAGAGACGGCGCCTTGGAAGCGGTGGTAAAATTAGCTCAAGAAGAATTATTATTGACGGCAATAAGAAGCAAGTATGTTATAAGTAATTATCTAATTATATAATTTAATAATCTGTATCTGTATAAATAAATAAATTGATTGATTGATATTGTTCTACATTGAATAAAAACCTTTGACATTGGTTTTTAATTATGCACCATAGTTTTAATAGTACAAAAGATCCGTGGAATAAGTAAGTAATATAACACAAAGGATTATCTTATTAAAAACCTTGATCATCTGTTCCTACTCGCTGAGATAGTTTACCTTATTAGGTATATGGTCGCACAATTACAAGCTTAACTGCATATGTGTTGGTTGAGGTAGCATAGAGACCTAAATGTTATCATTAGAAATACGACTGTAATCTATACTAATCTAAAGCAACATTCAAGCCGAATTGCTCGTTTGATATCTCTGGAGTTACTTGTGTGATATGCAAACTTCGTTTTGCATCCCAGTACCCAGATATTTCATAAATAAGTTCATAATAGTCTCTAGGCTATTTATCATCACAAATCTGGTAGTTAAACACGAACTGTCTCTAGTTTTTATATGTTCCTTTATCAGATCCTTATGTGTACAAACTTTTTAATCAGTCTAGAGAGATTGTACATACTTTAATTAAACATAACAAGATATCACTTCATCGTCTGCAAGTTTTTATCTAGTTCGAAGCCTGACCACAACTTGACAATACATATTTATGAGGTTGCAAAAATATAGTTAACTACACCTGTAAACTGGCAAAATAAAAAAGAACTAAATCGTTTCAGCAATTACCAAGATACTTCACTATACTTTCAGCAATTACGTAAATATATTAATATATATACAAGAATAGTTCGATTATAAGTATTAAATATATAAAAAATATTCTTCAAATCATCTATGACGCTGTTCGGCAAAGCAGGCTGACCGCAGACACACTGTATAATCTGTGTATTGATTTAATCTTGTTCGTAATTCTGCGGCGCTGGCGTATCTCGCATTAGCCCAGTGCTCCACTTCACACGTAAGGGGCGGACAGGGGACACGTCAGCAGTGCTCACTTTCCTTTTACAACATAATCGCGTCGACTTCAACTCCATTGTGATGAAAGCAAAAAAAGAGGGTTTGTGTGTTCCACTTGTATGTATGTAGCCCTATGTTCACTCATAACGACTAAATGGCTAAACCAATTTTGACCGATAAATAATAAAAGATGTTGTGTTAAAATACGTTTGTTATTCTCATTCATAGTGTATAAATAAATGTGTCTTATTAACAATGTTATAAAACTAGAGGTTTTTTTTTTAAACGGACCCTATTGATGGCTGTGGTCTTACCACCAAGTACGTTGGATCGAAAATTTTACTTTCATAGTTACACTCTGTACATGCTAATAATACTTAATTAAGAATATTTTTTATCCCCGCGTGTAGCGAAGCGTGTCGGTACTTAAGAAATATGACCGCATGTTTTGTCCGTAAAAGGCACATAACATTTAGTAAAAAGCTGGGTACACTACAAAGGCACGAGGATTAACAAATGCCATTGAATTGCTTTCCTCATGATATCAATGGTTCATTCATATTGGTCCGTTCGGCTTTGGCCTCTTATTGTATATTCGGGATAAATCATTGTAGCAGTCTTATTAGCACATTTATTGGGTATTATTTATTCGTGAGAGAAATATTGGATGGTCAATATAATTTATGTTGTAAAATATATTATTCTCGAGATATTATTCTCGCACTGCGGGCAAATTAGCTATGGCATCAGCTAAACGATAGGTTTGTTCTGTGAATGCGCTGACCTATTTCCATGCTCGGGTTAATCTCGCAGCACTTGTATTGAAATGTTTAACGTCAATACATTGGATGATTTATGATTTAACATACAAATTATGATCGATATGTCATGCTACTAAGCGATGCGCGTCATTTTGTAACGTCGCGCCAAGCTCAATTAATCCCCTAAATTACACCGAGCGTAGTGAAATTAGGTGTCACGGACTTGTATTAAGTTAATAACGAGTAAATTTCTAATGCGAACTTACATTTTCATGTATAAAACCACCCAAGTGTATTAATTCTCCATTTATCTACCTATTTCATATACCGTAACCAATACATATAAATAATATATTTATATTATATACCTACTTACATACCTACTTACCTACTTTATCTTAAAACTCAACAACGACTGTCCGATTCGTAGGAGCAGGCTTAGAAACTTTTACGTGACTTGTTTAACCTCGTGTGGAAAAGTGCAGCGACAACGATCTGATTAAATGTTGTTCACTTGAAGCGAAGGTCGAACTACTTGGCTCAAGTTGCACTCATGAACCGTAGCAACCTTTGATCTAGATTAGTGAGCGAATCGGCGTCGACCAGTCTGCTCTGCCACTCCGATGCACCACGGCATCGCGTTACTTTACTTTAGCTAGTGAATACAAGCGGCGAGCATCCTCCCGCTCGGGTCGGGCTGTGGACGAGCGCGCCGATAGTAGCCGCACTGTCGGAGCGGAGTTATCCTGGTGCAGCTGATGTAAACTTTACTTACGTAATTTATACCTTAGCTTTTCATTCAAATGCTGCTTCTCGCTTTCACCTTTAAATATGGCAAAACGCATGTTTTAATTAATACACGGTCCACGGAAACGAACGGAGTAGGTACTGATACAGAAAGCATTTGAAAGTGAATAAAGTTAAAGTTCCAGGAAGTACTAATAAGGGCAAGGAAAGCGAATGTTTTCCTGGGAATACGATGTGTAGGGGGTTGCGTGTGGCGGTGCGGGTGTGCAGTGCCGCGGCGTGGCGGGCGCGTGGCAGGCGCGGGCCGCGCCGGGCGCGATGCAGTGGTTGGCCGGTGTCGATACGCTGGCGGGGAACAACGGGCGAAGGAGCGGCGTGCGGGTGGGGACGTGGGGGAGCGCCGGGAGCACGCACGCGCGCCCGCTCCAGTACTCCTCCGCCGCGCCAGGGCGACACACTCGCTCGCCCGAGCATAGGCGACCGCCACGCGGCTTTCTGTTGAGACGATGACTCGGTGAGGCGCCGCCACACGCGCCCCGAATACGCATTACGTAAGGAATAAACGCTTACGACGCCGCCCGCGACCGGCAGTCACTCAACCATACATATCGGAATCTATATCGAACTTTGTCACATAATCAACGTAATATTAATTAATGAAAGTCGACCATCCGCAGCGATAATAGATCGCGGCAAAATCTCTTTCGGACGGGTGCTCGTAATTCGGCGGTAAAGTTGCGCATCCATCGGTGAGTGCGCGGTGTGCGAGGAGGGTCGGGCGTACAACCGCGGTACCGGACGGGCGTACGGGCGTGCCGCATTGTAGCGAGCGGCGCGATGCGGCCTCGGGACCGCGCACCGCTCTGAGCCATTATGAGGCCCGTCGCGGAGAGTCGCGGAGATCAGGCGTAGCGCGACACTGCGGCAGGCAGGGCGCTAGACGCAGGGTCGCGGACGCGGGCATGGCTCGCGAGTAAGGTGGCGGCCGCGGAGCGCGCTACGAGTCGGCCGGGGGGCGCCGCGGGCCAGCCGGCATCTCCGCCGCGTCCCCGCTGCACCGCACCTGCTCCGAGCCGATGACACATTGACGTTGAGCAGCCACCATTGCTCGCATAGAGTTGGTCGAGAAATGGGGGCTGACGCCTGTCCTCAGGCCGAGGCAGGAATGCCCCCGGGCCCCGGAGGAAGGCGGGGACCAAAGGTATGTATAGACCATCCCATAGTGAATAGAGTTGCAGCATAGTTTTAGCGAGACACGGTGGTAACGCCGGGAGCGGATGTGTTCAGCGGTCGTAAAGCAGTCTGCGGTCAGGATGTGTCCTGTTTACGTCACAATAGTCGGTGTTTCGGCGGTTTGCCTCGAGCAACGCTGCTACACGCACACGCATGTTGTTGCTGTCGATCGCAATGGACTACTTTGCCATGTGTTGGTGAGTGATGGTCGACGCCGGACGTTGCGGCGTACTAACACATCACCACCTAACCGCTGTCATCTGACGTCTAGTGAGAGTCGTTCCGGATAATCTTGTCAGGTCCGCCGCATATATCTATCCAGTTGTTCTACATTTTCATAATATTTCAGAATGCCCACATAATAGTAGTCGCACTTAACAATAACACCTTGTTGGATTCACATATCAGTTGCACTAACAGATGCTTGGGTTAAAGCTTCTGTCCATCTTCTCACAACTAGGTATATTGAATTACAATTGCTTTTATGAAAATATGAAACATATGTTCTGTTGCGGCAACGCGCCAGTCACCCGTTTAAAGATATATATGACAACAGAAAAACAATTGCTTGTTTACCAATCTCCGGGAACTGTAAAAATATCGATGATGGACGTCGTACACATAACTGGGTGGATACTGTGCTCTGTCCACACATTACGTTCGAATTACATACATACATACATAGCTCTCAAACTGGATTAATAAAGATAATTAAGTATAATTATCCAGAGTGAGTCACTGATCACTTATCTTGTATAAGTGGCGATGGCAATGATGGTATTAGCACACAATCCATAAGTCGCGACTCATTATTTGTTGATGTCGCAACGCGACGCCCGCCTCCGCCGCAGCACAGCAGTGCGCCCCGCGCGGCTTACACCCCTCCCTTACACACGGGGACACCCAGCTGTACATCGCTTTAGTGTAGCCATAGCGATCTCCAACTTTTAACCCGAATAAACGCAAATGGTGATATATAGGTCATTAAATAGGTATTGTAAACCTAAACTGTATTTTTCAATCTAATTGAAACATGTAGGTTGATATACCTATAAGGGTTACTTTATACTAGGCTTGAAACCTGTCTTATCAATTAACCTTCGTTGCCCGACTTTCTATCATAATAGTATATTTGATGTCGATTTCTTTAAAAGTTAATGAAAACGACGTGAATTCACCTACCTACATGAAATAGGTATAGTGGGCCATGCAAGTGATATCGAAACATGATTGCACAGTATTCCTAAGCGTAAGCTGATAAATCAAACTAGTGGCATATAAAGCCTCCAGACCAGCCCATTACCTTGCATCTCATTGGCTTCATTATTAGTAGTTAGGTGGTTCTTTGATACTCCTAACGCTCTGCAATGCATTCCAGAAAAGTTTTGTTCTAAAGCTGCATATATCCGTTCAGAGACTTTAGTGTTTCTCTATAAGCATGTGTAGGCATCCATTCATGCACAATATTCGGATATTGTGCTTTTTAGAATACATGTTTTTGAAGTGAAAACTTCTTTAGCGGCGTTGGATGGGTAAAAATTGTTAAACTCGCGCGTCAGGACTGCTTTACCTTTGGACCGTAACCGACGACTGACGTCATACAATATTAGCTATAGACTGTCCATTTTGCAATATACGATAAATAGCTTCGCAGCATAGCGGTAAACGCTTCGACTGTAAGTCCTTATGGTTTCAGATAGTACCGGGTTCAAACCTGGCCTTATTACACTTTTTGTGATTATGTTTTCTTTTTGTAATTTATTACTTTTTGTGATTATTTTGTCTTTTTGTAATTTATTAATTTCTTCTAATAGAAAATTAGCAGAAAATGAGTGATAGGGTCTATGATTGGCGCTGTATTATAGGTATTGTATGGTATGGTATGTTTTTTTATCTTTTTCTATGTATATAACGAAGAAAGAAAGAAAGAAAAAGTTTTCACTTCTGTCGGCACTCTCAGAGTGCAACCCGTCTTTTTTTTGGTGATTCGGATGGTATACGTTAGAATATGTCCTCGTGACCATAATCAAGAACTCTTATAACAATATCAAAAAGTATCAAATCGCATTGCTCGCGGGAAAAGTGGGTATTCTTTATTATATGCGATGTAGCGCTGTATGTATTGTTAAGTTATAAGATTAATTTGTTTCCTTGCTGCAGTGAAATTTAATTTAAGTTTTACCAATAGGTTTGAAACACAGATATTATAGTTAAAACACAGATAGTATTGTTATAGATAAGAGATGAGAACGAGAGTAAGTAAGCGTGCTTATTTAGTTAATATAATAATAATTTATTAAATGGAAAATAGTGTTGTTAATTTATTTATTTTTATTATATATAACTAGTTTATTTACTTTTTATGAATCACCTTTTCTATAAAAAAATCGGTCTGGTTTTTTAGTTCTTTTCATGTGGTTAGTGGCCAACCTGTGGCAGAGTTGTTCAGGTTGCCCATATAGGCCTCCGTCTTGACCCAACGACTGTTGACAGCCGGGACCGACTTTTAACGTCGATCTGGTGCAAGTCGTATTCGCGCACTGAAGAACCCGGTTTGAGGGACACAGCTACTTAACGTTGCTGTTGGAAAATTGGAGTTACCAATATAGCTTGCTAATCAGGAATGTAGTGACAATAGGCTAGCCACAAACGGGTCTGACGGTACGAACGGTGGAATATCCTCAATCACAAGAGCATAGTATGATGATACTATTGCTAATGTATCCCTTACTATTAAGTTGCATCACTGAAAATTTTGTTAAATATTTACTTAGACAGCGAAACTGTTCAGAAACCCTCTCTCGCTGCACTGTGACGTAATCAGAACACGTATCCGCCGCGCTATGCACTAACGCTTGATGCTAAGCAGTTTGACCCCGGAGGTAAGAAAGTTCTCAGTTCTTTGATAAATTCCCAGTTAGATTCTTGCGACTAACTGAAACCTTCTAAAACGGCTGAAGAGTAATATTTTTTAATCGGACGCTCTATCTCTGGAGGTATGAGCTTCTTGAAAATTTCATTTTGATTTTGTAGTCCAGTCCTTGGGAAAGGTTACAGGTTCTTTAACATCACGCTACGATCGTTAAGAGTTGAGTCAGGCAAATTGTGAATAAACTTACTGGCTAGGTATATAATATACGAGTTTATATAGATATGTACCTACACCAACAACAAGCTGTGGTCTTATCTATGTAGTATAGTTATGTGGTGAGCTTAGGTGTTAAAGATTTTGATAGCAGCCGAAGCAATATTGCTAACCAGAGCCGTAGGCGAGGGCTACAAGAAAGCAGAGGCTGTATTTATCAAAGCACATGTAATTACCCATGTCATTCGACGTTTAATAACATATTTACGAGTAAATAAATAAAACTCGCACTTGTTTGAACGAATAAATCTTTGTAACAAAATTTTAAATTAGCGAAGCATTTGCGTTTTATTTTTTTTAAAAAGGCACGAAAACATCAGTATACTTAAATGGTTGTAATTTATTGTCAACATTAATTAAATTGAAAAATTAAGTATTTATTTACTATGATAGGTAGGAGTAAAAGTATTTTCGTATTTTGAATGTATTTTTATAAGTCAACCCTCTTTCGCAGTAGATACTGAATGTAACTGGTTGATTTTAATACCAATAAATATTGATAGGACTGAAGATGCAATAAATTAAACAAAAAAACAAGCAGCCGCCATTTCTCAATTGTTTTTTAAGCATGTGAAATTAACGTTTAAAACGAAGAAACACATTGAAAGGTTTCTTTCAAAAATAACGACGAGAAAGCCGCGATTAAAATTTGTGCGGACCTAATGCGGAAACTATAAGGGAGGTATAAATGTGGTCCAAGCGTGTCCAGTCTGGAAATTTTAGTGTGAAAGATGGGGTTCGCTCTGGTCACGGATAAAATCAGTGCCATCTTTGAAAAAAGTGGAGCAAGATCGACATATAAGTAGTTACGATATTGCCGAAGAACTGGATGTTGATCACAAAACAGTAATACGTTATTTAAAAATAAATAAGTAGTTCATCGAATAGAAACTGCAAAGGCCGTGATTTTAATTGCTTTCTGAAACTTGATATAAGTATATTTCAAGGTGCTTCTCCGACCCAAACGACCTTGGAAATACGTTTTCTTTTTGCCGCAAGAGCAGTAGTATTCACAGATTGGTAAATAACTTCAATTTTAAATCAATTCTAGAAATTAAAACGAGCATGACGTGTTAGATAAACTGACCAATTAAGGAAACTGACGAGTGGTGACCTAATTCCGTTCATTATCAAATTGTATAATTCATTACTGTTAGTTAGTTACAAATGAAAATTATGTAATAAATTTCACATAATTTTCTTTTGTCACTAACAGTAATGTATGTAATTTACCTATCTTTTTGTGATTATTTTCTAAAAATATCTATAGCTAAATATGAAGGCCACATTGTAAAAATGTAAGATTACTAAGGTAATTGTTCATTATTATATTTTTTACACATGACAAAATAAGTACTAAAACATGCGTATCGTTTTACCCCGGAATATGCCTTAGGCCACATTTTCACGAGTTACACGGTCTATTGTATTGCAGATCGCAGTGAACCGGTGATAGGGACAATATCTAAATAACTCCCTAATGCGCCATACAAGATTGTCGAAAACGAACGGACTTGGTTTGCCGGGCTAATTGCCGGTAGTGCGCCGTCAAGCAGCCGTCTCCAACAGACGTCTCAACCTTAATCTATTCTGTTTAGGTTACTTTGGCACACCCATGTAAAACAAATCTTTTTTAATATAATAATATAATATAATAATAATAAATAGTTGTTCCAGGTTGATAATTTAAAACCAATCTATCTCCGTGTCTTGTATTTCGGGGAAACACATCTTTAGCCTTGCTGAATAAGTGTAGGAGTGTTTTAACAAATACGTATACCAATTTCGAAAATGTATGTGAAACATTCACAGCTGACCTATAAAAAAAGATATAAGTACAAAAATAGTAAGGTTTTAACTTAATCCATACTAATATTATAAATGGGAAAGAGTTTGTGTGTGTCTGTTTGTCCGTCTTTGGCACCTAAACCACTGAACCGATTTTGATGATTTTTGGTATAGGGGTAGATTAGACCTTGAGAAAGGAGATAGGCTATGTTTGGTCGCGACAACCGACATCCACGCGGGCGGAACCGCGGGAAAAAGCTAGTATATTATATACTGATAAATTAAGAGATGGCTTCGTACCTCTTTTTACGTAAATTGCGCGGACGGAGGAGTATGACATTTCCCAAACCTTTTTTGTTGTTAGTCTGTGTGTCAACTAATGTTAAAACTTATAATTTTTTAATTAATTATGGTTGATATTTCGACTACTGGGCGACCACTAGTTTGGTATAAACTAGCTGTTGATAAACCTACTTCTGAGATGAAACGTAAACATACCTTACTATTATTCCAATTTATCTATCCCTGTACCAAATTTCAGTGAGGTTCGTTAAGCCGTTTGAGCGTATTTGAAACAAAGATCCAAACATCTTCACAAACTTTCATCACAATATAACAATATTATTAGGGAGAAAAGTAACAGACAAGTTAGTTGGTAATCATCCCGTACACCTTTGCAACACTGTGGGCACACTCGTACTCTCTTTTGATTTTATATTCCGCACGTGTTTCTAACAACAGAATTCGATTGATCCTTTGCCTTTAGAGCAATAAGACGCCACGTTCTAGAGATATTTGCAAGACTAAAATAAAAATTAATGTGGTACGGGCGGCTCGACTGCGGGAATCCGGCTCGTGTGCTCGTGTGCCCATTCATCTGTAAGCTTTTGTTTGTTTCTTTTACAAACATTCGTTTATATACATCGTCTTATTCTATATATATTCTCTTTTATTTTTAAGCTCATAGGTTACGTTTTCTCTCTTTACTTTTCCCCTAGCGAAACTTTTTAACCTCTTCCTATGGACCCCACCGTACGAAGATATCCCAATATATGAGCGGCGCGGCGGGTGGATATTTAATATTAATACTTTCTTTTACAAATTATTCAGGTCAGAAGCACATGAAACCGGCGGGTTCACAAGCTCGTGAAGTATAATAAGGATTGGGACAGCAACAAATCGCGGGTTGTTGTCTCTGCTTACGTGGTTATGTGGTTCCTGGTGTAGTAGAATATAAGAGCCCTGTCACAACGGCTAAGAAATAGGCCCGTTCCCCATCCAACAGAGTCCTTAAAAAATGCCTGGCTGAAGCCTATACGCCTTTTATTAAGTGGCAATGGTATCAGTACTCCCCTCTTTGTGTACCCCTTCGGGACGTGCGGACCCGTGTGTGTGTATTGTGTATTTAAATGCCGATATCGTACAGTAACCATTACAATTGGTAGATATACAAATTTGCAAAATAAGATTCTCGCACGCAAATGATTCGGTCGATTGATTGATAGATAATCATATTGATGTTTTGGTTGATTGATATGTTTATTTATTTCACATGTTCACATTCACAATCAATCAAAACATCTATTTGCCAGAGACCATACTTTGGTAAATAAACCTTAGGTATAAAAAGATGTTGTTCCATTATGATTCCCTCGATCGAATACGTGTCAAATTTACATTTTTAATAACTTACCCTTTTTTATATTAGGATTAGTATTAGAAAAAGTCATATCAAAACTCATGATTTCATAAACTGCAATAGAAAAAGATCTCAATTAATTTAAATATTCAGTAGCATCGCGAAGTTTGGTTTCCCTGACTTCCCGAATGAAACGGAGAGAACACAAGGAAATGGTAGGCTGTTATCTATACTTTGAAAATAAAAACAACACTAATCAATCCTCATTTCCTAGCCTGTCCTAGCCTTTTGTCAACTTAGTTAGTAACGTAGCCAACGTGACTTTTTGTCACGAATGGCCACCCGTCCTAAGACTGACCTGGCTAGTACCGTATAACCTTGCAATTTGAAAACCTATTCAGTAAAGCCTTAGCCAGGACCTCCAATACAGATAAAAATATCGTAAAACATAGTCATACCACTCATATTGATGCACAAAGTTAAACCTTTCCGCTGTATTACCTCGCGATGAAGAGGCAAACTTTTTATTAACTCAGTAACGGATAAATTCCGCAAATTCGAGGAAGCAATTGCTGTAATCTGAGCAAATTGTTATAATCCAGTTCACTAGCCGCCAACAAGATTTACACGAGTCACTGAATCCTGATTCAATTTTATCAGTTTCAGCGTAACATTTTTTGGCGTGCAAAGTAGTAAATGATTACGAATGTTTTAGCTTAGAAAAGCGGGTTCTCATTATTAGATTAAACATATTAAATTTGTACCTACATAAATAGTAATCAGAGCATTGAGATATTCGTGGCCCAAGTGTTAACCTCACCGGCAAGCTGGTCTGCCTGCCGATTGATGGACTCTCAGCAGGTTGGGGTTCTTTACGTGGTTGGGGCCAATGGCAGTGACGGCCGTAAAAGCCAAATCACGAGAAAGAATAGAACAGCGGATCTTAGGCATTTTTTGAATGCGAACGGAATAAGATCAGAAGATAATGATGATGGGGCAGGGTAAAGAACTGTTTCTTTACCCTGCCCCATCATCATTATCTTATACCTTATATAACCCTCAATTGTGTTCCGTATTAAATACAAAATAGGTACTTTATTGTTCTTTTTCGTGTAGGTGTATTTTTAATATTTTCGCAATGATTCCAAACTGCAAAGGATTCCATGGCGTTAAAGACTTCTTAAGTTCGAATCAAATTTCTAATAAATGAACCAAGTATTTACATATTATTGTATCCTTTTCATTAGGTTATCTGTAGAAAAAATGTTTTAAATATAAATAGCTTATGCCCGCGAATGTACCTGCGCGGATGTTGGTTATCGCAACTTTTGGGCATATCCTCGGTTCTACTCAACGGATTGCAGATTTTTGTAAGATGTTAAGACCAAGACCTTTCTAACAAAAAAAAACGCAAAAAATCCCAATTTACAGACTCTGCTACTTTTACAATTAAATAATACATAGTTTAGATAATTTAAGACAACACATGTTCAGTAGGCTTCAATACAGGAGTGTTGAAAACTACTAAGTACTAAGTGCTTTCAACTCCCTATTAAGGCAGGGAGTATTCGAGTCAAGTTTATATCACATAATAAAAATGTGCCCTCCCTCACTCGCCTCCTAATGAGTGGGCAGGGGTTGTGAACGCCAAAGGTTCTACATTATTCAATAGAGCTATAATTTTCGTTGACTCGATTAATGATACATTATATTGTTTATAAACATGGCTTGTTTGTTAGTAAACTTCACACTAGATCGTGTGAGGCAGCACCTGTGACGTAGCGAACGACATAATTATTCATTTAACCGCTTATAACGAAATAATCTGTGTGCCTCTACTACATAAAAGTAGCTACTGTGTATGAAATTAAGTGCAGGTATTCAGTCACTGAATTTTTAAAAGTAAAGGGCCCCAAAGGGCACTTTCGGGGCCCAAGTTAACATCTCATAGTTACTATGACAACAGACGAGATCCTGGCGCGTTTATAACTCTGGGTTGAGCGCTCACACAGCAGTCGCTCTCGTAAAAACCAACGAGCAATTAAAAATGAAACCGGCCATGAGCTCTTCTAAACCTTGAACGCAACTTGGAAATTGCTCGGAGGAAGCTCACAAAGTTCGTAAGGATACAAGGATATGGCGGTCATGTACTTTTGTCTCTCCTTAAAAATGTATTTCTATAACTTTTTTCTGTTTAGAATTCCGTATACTGCATCGCACGCCTGTATCTTAAATGTGTCTGCTTTGGTGAATATATGCACATAATAATAATATAAAATAACAGACTGAAACACTAGTTCCTTGCGAAATGAAGAGAGAGTGAATCAAAATCATACACGTTCATTAGCCCGACTGCGAAAGTATTATGTGGTCTGCCCGCATGTCAGATCTGACTTATGCGTCTGTTTTTGTAAATATATGTATAAAATAATAATAAAAGTATCATATATAAATTTCAGCTTTGCTGAAATAACGTTAATGTGTATAAAATTGCCGCAGATTTGATATTATATAAAATATAGTAGGAACCGGAAGAAGTGACTGCCATTAAATTTTTCTACACAAAAAATTAGATATTCAGATATCAAAACGGTAGACATGCTGCGATCACGTTTTGAAAGACAATATTTATGTCTTTCGACTTCTAGCCATGTTTTGTAGCAGCCATAGTCACGGGAAGACTAACGATGGTGGTTGTCTCATAGTTAGTTAGGAGATAAAACATGCAATATTCGCTGAAACTGCCGACGATAATAATAAAATTAGTTCAACATGATTACATTACATGAATACAAAAAACTTTATTGTGAAATTTACTATCAGTCATTTCAAACTCCCAATTTTTATAATTCCGAATTGCCAAAATTCCGATGAATCATAAATCCACTTTATTTTTCAGAGATTTGAATTTGTGTTCGATTTTTAGGATGAGGCGAAGCGACCTTTAGAGCGGTTCGTTAAAGGTGGTTTCGCTGGTAAATTTATAGCTACGAATTCTGCCTTCTGATATGAGCTATAGTGGTCCTATATGACTAATTTTGCAAGCTGCTGGTATGGTCAGATACCGACATTGTAAGCATACCTAACACATATTGCAACATACATGATTGAAAGTTTGCACTATGAATGGAAAGGAAAAGTTCGACATTTTCTCGACAATTAACTCACATTAGTTTTACTTTCAGTCAGATCTATAACAAAATATCTAGGTACTTAGTACAGTTTCACTAACTTGAATATCATATACACATGTATGACAGCTTGTTACAGATATTAATTTAGTTTTATAATTTAACTGCCCTGTGAACTTTAAATCTATCTGTAGCCGGATGGTACCTATTGGTCACTATTTGATATTGTTTACCTACTAATGTTAATGTTGGTTCTTTAGACTTACAAATTATATATGTGGGATGAAGTCATATCGAAGTATATTTGGCATGAAAAAGTAGCTGTTGCCCGCGGCTTCTCTCACATGGAATTCTAATCTCACTACTGCAATGCAACCCATAGGAACCTATTCTAGAGATAAAAAGCTTATGTATTGTTCCAGACTTATAATCTATCCTTATGCCAAATTTCTCTCAAAGCCATTTAGCTATTTGAACGGGATTATGTAACAAGCCGAGCTTTTTGTGTAACAAGACTTCAGAACAGCCATTTTGAGACTATATTTCGGCAATTGACACCGTGCGGTTCAAGTTGACCCGAGTACTACATAGCCAAAAGCCATATATTATGGCGTTTGGCTATGTTGGTCAATGGGGGCGGTATACGAGAAGAATTTCGAACGAAAAAAATCTACAGCTGTATACAAACAACAGTACAAAATACAGTGTGTTAACTGTATTTATGGAATGGAATGACTCAATTCACCAAATACGTATTGGTTTAGTGCCAAAAAAGAAATTCTTCCTAAATGTGGACCCGGTCGGAGACGATGTTGTTGACTTATTAATAGGTAATTATTCCTATAACTACCAACCGGGACAACAGCTTTGCTTAAATACATGTCATTCACTTCCATACTCTTTTCTTTACCTCTTTCACGCAATCCATCCATATATTCTTGAGCTACTGCTCTTAAAGAATATTGAAGACTGAATTTATAAATATTGTACCTTTACAAAGTTGAAATTTTGGCCTCTTATGTGGTTAACATCCACTAAGGATCAATTATTAGAATTTTCTCCCTGTAAGGTTTGAATCTCTCTGTCATTTTCATAATTAGAAGCATGAAACTTTGTATGTCTACTTCTGTTTAAAAATAAATGTACACGTATATATATATATCAGTGTTTTCCAAAATATATCGTTTTAACTTAAGGTTATCGAGTGGGTTATCAAAATGAAGGGGATTAGAACGCGATTACAAAAATATATATGAGTCATATCATAACTCAGAAGATTAAAATAAAATAAATTATTAAAAAATAAAAAGCTCGACTGCTGTTTAAAGTACGCAACAAGTTTGATAGCAGGCGATAGCCATTAATTTCATTTCGGTTTATGATTTCCAAATGGGTACCCATTTGGAAATCATATCCTGCTATCAAACTTGTATCGATGTTTTTAAACAGCAGTAGGGATTTTTATGTTATAATAATTTATTTTTCCAATGCTTATCAAACAATTTTCTTAATTTGGACGTCTAAATAGTGATAAATATTGCCATAGCAAACAAAGTTATTGCAGCAGCATCTTTTACGTCCATTTCGCGGCGTGTTATAATCATCTAATTACTTTATGCTTAAAAATAAAAATAAAATGTTCTACTCAACTCAACTCAGCACTAAAATCTGTGAGTGAACAATAAATCACCCCTATTTGCATACCCTTAGGGTTGGGTTTTTATTATCAAATTTATATGGGACAAATCACTGCATGTTTGAAACAAAAATATAATAACCTAATAAGCAATTCCATTGCACTGCACTCTGCCACAGTGGCGAAAATGTACTTTACTTAGCGCGTGCGAATGCTACAATGTCGGTCGGCTCGGAAAATGTGATTTTGAATTTTTCTGTTAATATTTCATAGTGTAGTCTGAAATAGAATATTGTAACGAGAATTAAAAGGGTTATGCTAAGATGATTTGGGCACGTAAGAACGAATGAGTACTGAGCGAATGACATATCAAGTATGTACAGGTTAATAGGTGTCAAACTCGCAGAACATACCCTGACTAAATTAATAAGATATTGAATAGAGTGCAGATCAGTTTGAAAGGTTTACGACAATAGAGAAAGCTCAAGAAGTGTGTAAGACCGTAAACAGATAGAAAGCTAGTTACCGGCGCCGATCTAGCAGCGCTTATCGGCGCTGGTCCATTCTGGTAAAAGTTACATAAAAGCAAACAGGCGAGGCTCTACAGCTTTTCTGCCTATATTCCTATCAAAAATTACTAGCGAGCCCGGGCCCGTGCTACGAAATTATAATAAAATTTCTAATTGAAAGTAAGAACATTACATAGATAAGATTTTGATCAAGTTAAAAGGGTCTGTTGCGTGCTTCTGACTGATCTTTCTTTGTTTATTGACGAGGGAAGAGACCTCAGTGCACGGGCTTTAATGGCATCAAACCATTAGGAATGTAACGCAAGTATGTAACATCTAAGAATGTCTGTTTATATAACTACTGAGGTATGGGTACGGTGTGATGATATCATCGATTCTGTCAAAGAATGTAACATTATGAGCTCATTGTCTGCCTTATGAATAAGCTTTGCGGGGTTAAACGCAGTGCCATTTGATTTTATATTACGAAGTTTGTGTATAAGAATATTGATAATATTAGGTCTATATATACCTACGAAATTGGCATTTTATCGAACTGACCATTAATATATTAACTCCTAGAGATGTTCCATTAACATCAATAAATCGTAGATCAACCAATGAGGTATTATTATAGTTCATATATTCAGATAAACCGATATCGATTTAGATTTAAATAACGTTGTCATATAATGACAAGATAGATGTTTTTTGAGCTTATAGGTGATGAAGGTGTTATTGGTTAATATTTGATTAAAATTAAAATGTGAATTGGCCAGCCATCACTGAGGGGTATACACGGCCAAGAAAATAAGTATATACCTTTACCACCAACCACCAACAACTATATAGTGAGGGTGCCAGTGGTGATGGCTCCAGGGAGAGGAATTGCCTTACGAACCGTGCCGTGTTGAGGAGTACTGCCTTCTGCATCAGGCCCTTAACCCAACTGTCTAAAGCGAGCCTCTTGACGCAACTCTCGGAATAATAATCGCCGAATCCACATTCCACACGTCGACAACCTCGTGGGCTAAATCCAAATGAGACGATATTCTTAGCAATCCATGGATTCCCCGTGCGGGTGTCGGGTCCATCGCGTTGCTGAGTTGGGAACTCGGGACAGTGCCTGGGACTTGCGACCCAAGTGTAGGTTTAGAAGGGGCCCCTTTTGTTGATGTACATCAACACTCACCTTCACTACCCAAGTTCCCCTCCCTGCCTAACCAAATTTGATACGAACCTACAAGTGCCGCTTTAGACATTCGTCCTAGTAATGAGCTTATTGTAGCTCTCGATATGCCTAAATCTTTAAGTAGGTTATAGAGAGATTTTGCTGGTATACCTCTCGCTCCCACTTCTACTAAACACAAATTAACCACGTAACCGTTTTTGATTAATTCGTTTGTGAGATCATAGTATTTATTTTTCTTAAGTGTGTGGTCCTTCGGTATATTTGTTTCCCACGGTACAGTAAGTTCCACAAGGACCACATATTTAGTCGTTTTCGAGTAGAGAAATATGTCCGGTCTAGATGACGAAACCCCAACATCCTCCGGAATTTTATAGTGCTTTTCATACGCGTCGATTAGGAGAGTCCAATCTGGGGCAGTATCTAAGATTGAATATGGTTTGTTCCTGGATTTTATGGATGAACCTTCAGACACAAAGTTGATATGACGTCTGTTAGTAGTGGGGTCATCTGAAAGGCGTTAAGATAGAATTTTAACAGGGCCGGCGACCACTCATAGATCAAGGTGCGCCACTTTAAAGCCATCGGTATGCAGAACTTTCCCATTGTCAACCATTCGTTTTGGATTTCCAAATTCATCGCATTTTATTTGCTTAACTTTTCCAGCTTTTACGAAATTCTCGTCATGCGGAAAGGTGACATCGATAATTACTGCGCGGCTGGACATGGACAATGGACAATCCTGGCTACTTGTTTGTGTCTATGCAAATACTCGCTGTTGGCTAGACGAGAACAACCAAACGAAGTATAGGTGGTAGGATACGACCGTATTTCCGTCCAATGAAGCAGTCCGACTGGGGAAGTAATTCCGCCCAACCGAATACCACGGCTATAATAACCTCGTGTTGTGTTCTCGGCGGTGAGTAGGGTAGCCAGAGGTCACTGGAAAGTTTTTGTGCTATCATTGGGAAGACCAAAGGCTATTCCTGGTTTGTCTTCTACACTGACCGCATAGAAACCCTCTGTGCGTGTGCACAGAGGGTTTCTACGTGACGACGTGTGTCCATAGGCACGATAACCACTTTCCATCAGGTGGACCGTGAACTTGTCTGCCACCTGAGTGGTATAAAGAAAAGTTAGAAGGCGTACTTTTTTATTATAACCTCGTTTGCGAAACCAAAAAGTGTAATTAATAAAGTTTGAAGCGTCTATTGTCTTATAAAACGGATTGCGAACTGGCGACACCACTTGCTAGTAAATAGTACTATACAGGGTGGAATTTTTGCACCCTACCATTTTATACGATTTAGCTGTTAGACAAGCACAGGCCCGTCTGATGGAAGGAAGGGGTCTACCAAGAAAGTCCAAATTGTAGAGATCTCATTAAAAAAACCAAATCTGCCTTCAAGGATGTTCAGACAAGCGCTTGTCACACACTCAGTAATCGAACGGCACAATACAATGGTAGTAATAGAAAAATATAAATTAACAACTTGCAATCATTTGTGCTACCAACCTAGAAAAAAAATCATATTCCACTTTAGTAAGAACTTAAACTGAAGCTTGCTGCAGAGCGCGTAAACATACCTTATTTTGTACTATTGTTACTAAAGCAGTGCAAGGTCGCTTCGAAGAAGCTTTCTCGCTGAAGTTTTCAAGGCACCTATATGATATACCCAACATAGAGCAATAACATTTTGACGTAGATTTCATGCGTATTACGAGTATACTTATAAACATATACCATATATCTAAGTGGGCATATTTTATTTTGATGAATCTGATCTTGTATAAATAAAAATTTGATAAGCAATCACTGTTTTAGAAGCAAAGAAATAGTATCGTCCCATTTCAGTGGCTCTGGTCGACCCGGAAAAAGTTTAAGTCGAAATTAATTTTAAAAGCCACTATATTAGAGTGAAATTATAAGTACATCAATGATGACAGAAATAACACATCTGTCTATAAACACGCCCGATATAATAATATATAACACGCAGATGAAAGCAACTCAACTATTCACTATTAACCGAGATTGATTTTTTGACCTTATTGAAAGTACAACTGTGAGTACCTAATAGCACAGATTACCTTAATAGCTAATAGGCTTTTAAGTAATATTAACCACTTTTGTTATTCACAAAACACCTTTAGCGTCTAAGAGACACTCCCAATAAATACTTTCCCTGCTTGTGTCAAACTTGAACCTTATAAAAAGCTATTTATACACAAACGATATAATCGGATGATAACAAATTGTAATGAATCAGTCGTCGCCCTATCGCTATTCCTCAGAGTCGTGTCGGTGTAAACGTGTGAAAGATGATCACGAGATATCAACACGCACGATAAAACTTCACTCTGTACTAAACATACGAGTGTGCTATTAATAATCCGTCTAATCATCCGATACGTACGCCGTACCCAAAGCCGAGCGCGTTAAGTCCTGATCTCGAAAGACTGTCACGAACGCGGCCCACATTATGTACTTACTTGCTTATTGTCACTAATTATATTATTATTTAGTAGCCATCACAATACTATACTTACTAATTATTATGTGCTTAAGAGTTAGTGTCACTATTTACACGATCGTAGTTCTTATCGTACCTAATTCGTATATATACCTATATCGTAGATTTTCAAACAAAACTGAAACTGATATTCTGCTATACGGTTTATAACTTGAGCGCATGGCCTTGGAGTACAATACTGCCATCACTTTAAATGTTACTTGTATTTCGCCTAGGTTTAGTTGTCAATTTGACTCTCATGCCATGTTGAATATATCTGAATATTGACATCACAATACAGAATCCAAGCGTCCTATCTCTGAAATAAATGTCAGATCGCTCTAAAAGGAGCATTACATAAAGAGCACTCGGACAATGCTGAGGAAAGACGTCGCTGTTTGTTAGTTTGTGAACACAAAAAATCACCAATTCTGGTTTAAATAACTGATAAGTTAAGCACAGGGACCGCCGATGGTAGAACGAACGGTGCTATAGACAGAGCGTCAAGCTCCGGTAAAACTACTCTATAGCAACAATATTATACTGATAGGCATGAGATACAAGAGCTGCGTGACAAGATCGGCTCACGCGCGAATCGACACGTTTAGGAGAAACGTGCACATCTTCGGGCTACCGGTAGCCGTCAAGCAAGCCTTGTGTTTACTCAAAAGTCACTGGAGGAAGACTTCGACCTATCAAAAAAAAGCTCTCGACAAAAATTGAGTATTAAATCAAAGAAAATGTGTTTGAAAGTAAAAATCGGTCAAGAAATGAACTGATATAATAACATAGATACGGAGATGAAGCAAACTCGGCCACCTTGTCGAAACAAAGACTCGCTCGCTTCGCTCGCTCGGACAAAAACTAGTAGTAGCAATTTTTTTCGGAATTTGAAAAGAAAAATAAAATAATGTTTTCATGTCGTTTCTATAGCTACCGTTTTCTTAAGTTGTGTCAATGAATTTGTCACTCTCTTGAAATATCTTCGGTATTAATATTGTTGTGTTAAACCATAAACTCTTTTTCCTAACTTAAATTCAGTAATACCATTTCTGGCTAGTGCAACTACTATTTCATTCTCTCATCAAAGTAGATTCAATTAACAGCTGGGTACGAATTATTATAACCTCGGATGTGTAAATAGACCAGGGTATATGCACTTATTAGAATATCATCACAGATTATGTAGATAAAATGCATTGACACCTCTTTGTGTCCAGCTGAAACAAGAATGGAAAAAGTAATGACACAGTTGCCCATAGAAGACCCAGTGGGGTGAGCACGAATAATTTGCGAAAAAGTATTCGTATCGTTAACGTAAAAAAATGTATGACATTTGTACAGCGCCCCTACCGTGCGTAAAAGTAACTAAATTTGGTAGCACGAACTACTTTCGTAATGTTATTGTATCGAACTATTCGATAGTCATTCGATACGTGACATCTTATGAGTGAAATTGGTAGCATGAATTTTTTTTTGACATGCGGTAATGTAAATTGCGAAGGCTGGCTATCGAGTTTTACGAATCTTTTGTCACTGAATTTTTGACGGTGAAAAAGTTTCGTAACCTTATAAACTACAATAAAATATAACAATATATAATATGCATCAGCAGAGACATACACAAATGTTCTTGGAAAGACCCAGATGTCAATAGAAATAACTTTTGGGCTATTGAAAAGTTGTTGCCGTGTTTTGTGAGAAAAATGTGTGAACATTTTAACAGCTTGCTGAAAGCTACACAACCTGACATACCACAACACCACTCATCATTTACATAATTTTATATCAAAGATGACTTACGGGAAGGACGATTAACATGTGTTAGTAAATACAATGAATAAACTAAACTCATAATTTAAATGTTTAATATTGATTAACAATAAAAATATATGATAAAAAAATTAAAATATTCTCTTCTTTCTTCATTTTCCTATGTAGTCTTTTCTTTAGACATGAGGTTGTGATATTGACTTTGACAGCTAGCGGAGGACTACGATCATGGTAGGTGGTCAGATTGAATTTATAGCCTCAACAGTAGATGATCTCGGTTTTCGGAGGCTGCGTGGCGGATATGTACGATGAAGCCGTGGTTATTTCGTGTGCGTTTTGGATTAACGGTTTGAGTTTCACAATAGTCAATCAACCATTAATCCTTGTTTTTTGATTGTTGTATGTATATTTATTGTTTTATATCCATCTGTCATGCCACAAATGTTTATATTCTATGTTTAAAAAAATTTAAGCTTTTATTGCAAAATTCTTTGTAATTTTCTTTACGCTCGTATTTATTTGCTTTCAACGTCCCAGTCTTCTCCATCCTAGCGTTAATTCCAGTCGCACCCGAAGCTTTCAACTTGGGAGTCCGCTTTACCAGTCTAATTGCGGATTTGTCTGAACTTCGATATTTTCCGTGAAACGATTGACACACACAAAGCGATATCGAAGCATTGCTTTCAACAACACAGTATCACTGTATATTTCAATTATTTATTCATTTTTTCATAAACTAACTTATTATAAGCACAATGTTCTTATTTACTAACTTTGACAGGAGGGTATCTCATGCCAATATGCGTTATGTCAATTGGAACCATGTTGTTCAGAAACCAAAGAAAATGTTTCAAAATGAATATATTTTTATTAAATTTTTTTCGAAGCTTCTGCTTTTCGTAATCTTCCATACCTTATTTAAGAATTTTACTTTGTTTATAAGACTATATTTTGCCTTATTTGCTAATAAATAGGACATTTAGTCAAGAATAACAAAAACGGAGTTGTTTGATTTACTTTTCGAACGCATTGTTCATTCAATACCAAGTTGATTTCGCTCCCAATGTCTCTTCTCTATTTACATTAGGATGACGTCACTACGGTAATCGTATCGAGCTCTCGATACCTTATGATTTGTGTTTGTGCTGTCTCCTAACGTAATACTCCGTTATCGTATCGAGGTGTCGATACCGTCACGTTACGAATTCGAATATTATTCGTGCTCGGGGTACTGTACCTTTTTTATTTTATTTTGATATTCTATGTGTAAAGACCACCATTAAAGATTTGCTTTTCATTTTTTAATGTTGACATTACAGTATAAGAGCAGAGCAGACACCTTGGCAAAAAAACCCTCATTAAAAATGCCTATACGAGATACGATAAAAAGGACTCAAAAATAGCCTCGAATTGTAGAAAGGACATAGAGTGAAACCAATTTATTTCGTTTGTTAGTAAATAATTACCTTATATAGAAAATATTTCCATCTATTTTCACAGAGTTCGCCAAGGTATCCTATTTATGGCACAAGATACAATTTGTCATCTTCGTCGTGATCACCCACGCTTGCATGTTTCTATTTATTATGATTTACCAATCCAACGGTACGCTGAACACTCGTCTATTTATAAAACAACCTTATTTTAGAGGTTGCCTGAAAACTCACTTTGTTAATGCGCAAACTCACAAACATCCATACTAATATTATAAATGCGAAAGTAACTCTGTCTGTCTGTCTGTCTGTCTGTCTGTCTGTCTGTCTGTATGTTACGCTTTCACGCCTAAACCACTGAACCGATCTTGATGAAATTTGGTACAGAGGTATATTAGAGCTTGAGAACGGACATAGGCTACCTTTTATCACGAGAAAGGGGGTTTAAGGGGGGGAAATAGGGGATGAAAGTTTTTATGAAAGTTTGTCATTTCTGAAGATATCTTAATGAAATTTGGTACAGAGGTAGATTAGAGCTTGGGAACGGATATAGGCTACCTTTTATCGCGAAAAGGGGTAGAAGGGGGGGGGACTAGGGCCTTGGGATGAAAGTTTGTCATTTTTGAAGATTTCTTGATGAAATTTGGTACAGAGATAGTTTAGAGCTTGGGAACGGACATAGGCTACCTTTTATCGCAAAAAAGGGTAGAAGGAGGGGGGGAGGAGGAGGATATCGCTATGGGATGAAAGTTTGTCTTTTTTGAAGATATCTTAATGAAATTTGGTGCAGAGGTAGATTAGAGCTTGGGAACGGACATAGGCTACCTTTTATCGCGAAAAGGGGGAGAAATGGGGGGGACCAGGGATTTGGGATTAAAGTTTATCGTTTTAGAAGATTTCCTAATGAAATTTGGTACAGAGATAGCTTAGAGCTTGGGACCGGATATAAACTACCTTTTATCGCGCAAAGGGGGAATAAGGGGGGGACCAGGGTCTTGGGATAAAAGTTTATCGTTTTAGAAGATTTCCTGATGAAATTTGGTACAGTGGTAGATTAGAGCTTGGGAACGGACATAGGCTACCTGTTATCGCGAAAAGGGAGTAGAAGGGGGGGGACTAGGGCCTTGGGATGAAAGTTTGTCATTTTTGAAGATTTCCTGATGAAATTTGGTACAGAGACAGTTTAGAGCTTGGGAACGGATAAAGGCTACCTTTCATCGCGAAAAGAGGGGTAAAAGGGGGGGGGGGCGAACTAGGGCCTTGGTATGACAGTTTGTCATTTTTGAAGATTTCTTGATGAAATTTGGTACAGAGATAGTTTAGAGCTTGGGAACGGACATAGGCTACCTTTTATCGCAAAAAAGGGTAGAAGGAGGGGGGGGGGGGGGAGGATATCGCCATGGGATGAAAGTTTGTCTTTTTTGAAGATATCTTAATGAAATTTGGTGCAGAGGTAGATTAGAGCTTGGGAACGGACATAGGCTACCTTTTATCGCGAAAAGGGGGGGAAATGGGGGGGACCAGGGTCTTGGGATTAAAGTTTATCGTTTTAGAAGATTTCCTGATGAAATTTGGTACAGAGATAGCTTAGAGCTTGGGACCGGATATAAACTACCTTTTATCGCGAAAAGGGGGGAACAAGGGTGACCAGGGTCTTGGGATAAAAGTTTATCGTTTTAGAAGATTTCTTGATGAAATTTGGTACAGAGATAGCTTAAAGCTTGGGACCGGATATAGACTACCTTTTATCGCAAAAAGGGGGTAGAAGGGGGGGGGGACTAGGGCCTCGGCATGAACGTTTGTCATTTTTGAAGATTTCCTGATGTAATTTGGTGCAGAGATAGTTCAGAGCTTGAGAACGGACATAGGCTATCTTTTATCGCGACAAGGGGGGGTAGTAGGGGGCCTAGGGCCGTGGGATGAAAGTTTGTCTTTTTTGAAGATATCGAACGAACATAGGCTACCTTTTGTCGCGAAAGACGAGGTTAAGGGGAGGGAGGGGGTTATAGGGGATGAAAGTTTGCCGGTTTTGAAGACATCTTGATGATATATTTGGTACGGACATGGATTAAAGCTTAGGAACGAACGTAGGCTACCTATAAACGTGAAAATGGAGGTATAGGGGGGGGAGGGGGTAATAAGGGATGAAAGTTTGACAGTTTTGAAGATATCCTGATGAAATTTGGTACAGAGATGGATTAGAGCTCGAAAATGGACATAGGCTACCTTTTATTGCAAAAAAGGGAGTTGAAGGGGTGGAATAGGGCTAAGGTATGTAAGGTTGTCAATTTTGAAAATATCTTGATGAAATTGGTATAGAGATGGATTAGAGCTTGGAGTCGACTACAGGGGCGAGTAGATATGCGACTAGAGAGCCAGTGGAGAGGCGAGTATAGAATCAAATAGAATGCAGGAAAGGGTTGAGTAGAGAGGCGAATAGGTAGGCGAGTGGAAAGATGAATGTAGTGGCGAGTCGAGATCGAATAGAGAGTTGAGTAGAGGTGCGAGTAGATAGGCGAGTGGGCAGAGTCAAGTAGAGAGGCGAAAAGAGAATCGAATGGATGGGCAAGTAGAGAGGCCAATGGAATGGCGAGTATAGAGAAGAGTACAAAGTCGAGTAGAGAGGGGAACAGAGAAGTCAGTAGAGAGTCGAGTATAAATTCAAGTATAGAGGCGAGTAGAAAGTCGAGTAGAGGCGAGTAGAAAGTCGAGAACAAAGTTGAGTAGAGAGGCGAATTTAATGCTCAATAGCGTCGGCTCAACACTAAGCGATAACCGACATCCACGCGGGCGGAGCCGCGGGCAACAGCTAGTAGTTGTTAAATGGAAAATTCGAATCTCTAGTGTTTGGATTATACGTTTGGCTTAACTTATATAATAAACTAGCACATAAGAAGGCCTAGAACTTCAGTCTTACATTCATTTAAGTTATGCCAGCTTAGACTGAAACCAACTCCTAGCGTTAACATTTTGATGTATAAAAAATTCCGAGGGCCAGTTCCAAGGCATGTCCGTATTAAGAATATACCCATATAATATCAAGAAAAGCACCGCTTCCTTGCTAGTCAAGATTAACTGAGTACTTTTCCTTTACTCCATGTTTTGTTTTCAATCACCGGGTCCCATAAAACTAGGGTAAACCAGGCAACCGTGCCACATTATCGAAGAATTTAAATAAAAAATGGTGCTATTTAAAATATGTTTATTTAAATAATTTAGTCGTAGTCTCTGACTCAATTTGCATAACAAGAACTAAAAAGTCACCTTAAAACAGCAGATATCTATCTAGGGTGAGACACATTACACGGATGCATCGCATCAGTCATAACTTCCCCAGTAAAGCTTTTTGATTTGTCGTTTTCTTTTTCTTTTCCCTTCCCTTTATTATTGCCCTTTGCACTTGTTGTAATCTCTGAAAAACTTGAACACTGCAAACATTGAATATTATTATTTCATATATCTGGAAAACGGGTAGTGTAGCAAATCTTCACTATTTGTAAAACACTTACATTGCATACACACTAAGGCCCATATTCTATAATGTGACTCAGCTGAATCTTGATTTATCTGAGGAATCAGACAACCTGTCAAATTTGACAATATGTGTATCTGTGACCGTAAAATTGTAAATACCGGTAGATTGTAATCTATCGAAGTGAAACCCGTGAGATTGTAAACTGTCGAAAGATTGTGAACCTCAACGTACTGCTTACAAATTTACGTATTATTATTCGATAGATTGTAATCTATTGAAGTGAAACCGTCAAATTGTGAAACGGAACGCATCTCGCGCGTCGAAAAATGGTTAATAAATTAGAACTTTTAGAAAAGTGGGTAGGGTTAGGTTAGGTTAAAACTGTAAGCCCAACAGAGCGCGAGCCGAGCGAGCGAAGCGAGCTTGCCGTGGGAGCGGCCGGCGAAGCGCCGGCTAATGTTGCTTAACATTACGTACGTTAAGGTTCGACGGATACGATTAAGGTAGGACGATCTCGCGAAAGATTCTTACGAGATAGATTATAATCTAACTGTATTTACAATTTTACGGTGACATATACAATCTTTTCCCAGATAAATTGAGGTTCAGCTGAGTGACATTCTAGAATACTAAGGGAATTACTAATATACGAAAAGAATCTTCATGATATTAATTTACAAAACCAAATGAAGCAATGTAATCATAACTGCACTTTATAATTTCAATATAGGTTATCAGGGCTGACTCTAGATGACATGCGCCATCAAAAGGCTAGCCGGTGTTGCCGGTGTACAAGTGGGGTACTTAGCGTTGCCTACAAAACAGAAACTCGTATTCAAACTCTAATGTCCCTTACTAATATACGAAAATAATCTTCATGATATTCATTTGCAAAACCAAATGAAGTAGTGCAATCATAACTGCATTCTATAATTTCAATATAGGTTATCAGGGCTGACTCTAAATGACATGCGCCATCAGAAGGCTAGCCAGTGTACAAGTGGGGTAGCGTTGCCTACAAAACAGAAACTCGTATTCATTTAGTCTATCGAGATCGCCCGTTACCACTGCACATATCGTCCAGTTCGCGGGCCCTCAGCCGCACGGGGAGATGTACTCGCGGCGCCGTGGCTACGTGGGGCGCCAGAGCTTCCTTAGCGTACTTAGTACGATAAGCCATAATAGTCAATCGTGAGTTTTAACGGTTTAAAATGCATTTTGGTAGCATTTTGTTTTTCATTATTAAAAAAAAAAATATATGTTTTATTATAGTTGTTTTTTTTTACGTTTTTGTTGAATTATTTATTATATTTATACTTGTGTCCAATTGAATTATTAAAATTATTATTTGATTCACTTTTTTGTTATTTTTGTACTCGTTTATTAAGCTTGAAATTATGTATAAATTCGATAACCGAATTATTTTAAGTAATAAGCATTATAATACACATTATAAAAACTTGGTTACTTCAATTTGAAGTGTATAAATTGAATTGGGGTATTAAACTTATTTCAATTTAAATAATTTAAACTTTAAATGTATTACGCATTTGTGATCTACATGAAACAATTATCGTGTTTGAAGTGTTAATGGCTAGATCAATATTATGTATGTCAAATATAGCTATGGCCAGGACAAAGGTATGCAGGCGGCAGTGGCATTGCTGCGTGAGTCCTGTTGCGCAAGACGACCCGAATCAGTTCGGTACCAGAAAAGCGTAATTATAGGCAAATAAAAAGTTCACCATTTTCTGCAGAAAAATCTGACTATTTTTCATATGTATTTTGTAGCGTACAGATTTCTTTTAAGTACACGGGTACTGATATTTTACTTGCCGAGTTCATTTAGCATCAGGAACCAGTGTGTGTTAAACAAAGACATATTTTACTGTCGGTCTGCAAATTGGTTACATTGAATTTTATTAATGCCTCACGGGCGTTACGGTAGCTTTTGCAACTGTGGCGCAGATTTTAGTTGTTGGAATAGGCAAAAGTAGACGTAAGAAAAACCAGACGGGTCAGCAAGTACGGGCAGGAAAGTCAGGCAAACCGGGCTCACAGATATGACCTCGCTTTCTTCTCTACCTTAGAGGAGAAGCATAGTTGTCGGTATATCGTATGCATATATGTAAAAATATTTTTGCGAGATAAATATATGAGAAAAAGGGTTTATGCTACCATGTCTTGTGTTAGAATAAATAAGTAAAAATAGATTTTTTAACAATTTAAATATATCCTCAGTAATACATAATTAAAATAGTCACTCGGACGTTGGCTCTTTCTCGATCTAACGCAGACACCGGCAAAACCAGCAGTGTAATGTAGTATGTCTAGGGTTCACGTATATGCATGGAAAATATTGAAGTGAGTCCGCGTAGTCAGAGTAGTGGCTAAAGATGATGCACTCTGATATTTCACGCTTAAATAGGTGTGTGAGTGAAAATCGATTGCATTTTTTCTGGGCACAAATTTAATTATTAACATGGCTAACAAGGGTTGTACTCATGTCACGGTCACGATCACCTTCAACTTACAGCTAGTGTATAAATATGCGCTGCCTTAATCGATAGCGTGCACCAGAACAGGTATTTATTGACGATACTATTTTCTTTTACAAATGTTATTAGTGATGTGGGTGAGGCAAATGGCACAGTAAACTGATATCGCACCGAATGAAAAATCACAACACATTATTTCGTCATGGGATACACAAACCAATTCCTAGTTACCCAATAAGGTATTTCCCTCGCACCCCGGCTAATTATCCATAGACTTGATATAGTCCACTCGGGTTTAGGAAGGAGTTCCCATCTAACCCCAGAAAGGGGAGCGTGCGTCCCACCCGCGCGACGGCTTGTTTCTTCTGTGATGGCTGGCAACCGCATCTGTCACCACCAGGTTTACACACGGAGACCCAGCCCACCTCTTTTTTGCTCTCCACTGCGCCCTCAGTTAGTCAAAGGGATACTTGGAAAACCTCCGAGCAACCTTCTGCAGGGCCCGTATTATACTAATATACTTCCCACAGCTAGGTATTAAACGGCGACGGTAAGATGTGATTTGTCTAAACGCAAATATAAAAAAATTGTGTATCAGTGTGCCACACGGTAATTACCCTGTTAACGCTTTTTTATTTTATAAGCTTTTATTAAAATTATTTAGGGTCAAATCTTGAACTCGGTTTTGGAGCAGATATCCTCAACAGATGATGATGAAATTTTGCATACACGTTTACTTTGGATAACACAATGCATTATTATGAGATGATGATGGAGTCTGTGGGGTGGCCAGAGGAACTCCTAAATTATGTAAGATAAACCTATCAAGCTTGGGCTCATTTGTTTGGTCTTAACAAACTATCTATTAATCAGGGTTTGAAGATTGAGTCTGCAAGAATAAAAGATTTCAGTCGCTCCCGTAGGAACCAATATCAACCGATTAAAGGAAGAAGTAGAGAAATGCGTACCAACTATAGAATTATTTCGATAGTGCCAATTGGTTGTGGAGTTCAGAAGGTAGTCGCTTCACGGGAAATATCGAAGTTCACCCGCATCTCTGTCAAACTGAAAAGTTGATCCTAAAGTTAGGATAAGGCTTAGAGAATGATGAAGGCTATTGGTCAGGTGGGCCTAACCACGAGCCCAGTTTGCTGGGTCAGGTAGTATGAAATAAAAACATTTTGTAAAGTGTCTAATGCCCACAATTCCGTGCACTAAAGTTTGCCACCACCGTCCCTTCAAAATTGACAAATCGTGTGAAAATTATCTTTCATTTGCAATGAAACTGTATGCATGTGACAGTGACAACTATAATTTCGACAAGTATAGTTTCTGTTTAAGCCATTTCACGGATTCGTTGGTTCATCTATAAGAAGTTTTATTTCTAAAACTTAGATTCACGAAAACTTCAGACTTCTTTATATCTTTTTATATTTTGCCAAAAAATTATGGGAACTCAGAAACATCAATACAAAGGAAGAGACAGTTTGAGAACACATTACACACGGGTACCGTGTGTAATATTATAAATCACGCACTTCACGCGCTCGCCTTCTGTTAGCTTACGCACCGACATAGATCTCTAACCAAATGTTTTTGTTTGCACAGGTCGCTGCCGAAATTGTGCAATACAGACGAAGAGCCTGGAAGGCCCCCCCAAGGAGGGGTATTGACGTTCGAGCCTATTCAACACGATCACGACTTCTGCGAAAGAGTGGTTATAAACGTAAGTACCTATGCCTGTATAGTCACTTTCCTACTACAGAAGGATTTAAGGTACATCAGTTGATTGTAGAGGGTACGCAACAAAATTTACATAATGGTGGCGGTCTTCAATTCTTTTTTGGAGATTATCCGGAGCTTTCACATATACGGTGAAATTCCTTGGTACGGGTTCAAGGAATTTCATCATTGTTGGCTATCTTTACGGTCTTGGCAAATGAAAGAGTAGATAACTTATTTAATTTCGTTACTTACTTAATTTACGCCTCTATCTGACTAGCATTCTCTTTGCATATCATGCAGTGTACAATGTATACATTTAAGTGACACATGACTACATGTAGTTATTTATGATATTACCTATTATAAATTGGAATGTGAATGGTCAGGTTTAGACTTAAAAACTTGCTAGTAAGAATTTGTTTAAATCTTTATAGTTAGTGTGTCTCTTTTCTTCCGAGTTGCAGCAGGGTTTTCCGCTTATTAATATTTTATAAGGTCGCCCGTTGTTATGAGTGCAGGAGTCATTAGGTTATTATAAATTATTTTAGATATAAATTCCAGTTGCTGCTTATACTATAGTATTTGATATAAATATATTATATAAAATTACTAGCTGAACTGGCAACGTTGATTTGCCGCTATTAAAGAATAAAGGTTGTTCGAAGAAGGGTAAAAAAATTAGGCTTGTACGTATTTTTCAATGCCAAATCATAATAAGAAAAAAATTAAAAAATTATCAAGACAATAAAAAGCTAACTATTTTTGGGTGAGCATCCTTTATAACTTAGGGGTTTAAAAATAGTTATAATAATGGTCATTTAGATGTTTGTCTTTTCTAATATTTTTGTCAACCATTATTAAAATTAACGACTTAACCTTTGCAACGGGCGTATGTAACTCTGCAGACTCTTTATTTCAATTCTTTCTTAGGCGATTGCAATGCACCGCGCTCCGCGGCGGAGCGCAGAAAAATGAGGCCAAGCGCGTGTTCTCGGGGGAGCAGATCTGCCTCCACGCGCAGATTTGTTTTCAGTCACGCGCGTTTCGGCAGTTTGAGTTAGTTCGAGAGCTGTTACACACGTTTAGGTAGGTGTTTGAGGTATTCTAAAATGTTATTAAAAGAAAAGTTGAATATCGTATACTAAAAAAATAAATAATCCATACTATTTGCGAGGGATTTTCAAACATTTCACCTAGCTTGCCAAACTATATTAATATCCCATTACTGAGAGGACCCGGTTGCATCGGCATTTTAGAATGACACACCAGATTTCCATACAAATAAATTTGACATTTATACACGTTGTATTGCATTATTACTGATTTTCAGTTTGCCTCAAACTTCTATACAGAAAAATCTAACAGCTCTCGGACTAAAAGCCCGCTATACTTTACGTCGATTTTAAACATTCTTTTTGTATTTGTTTTAGATAAGCTTTGCGCTAATCCTGTAATAATTTCATTGGTATTGGACTTTGGTATTGCATTTATAAAAAGAGGAAATTATCAACTCGGATGTTTTTTTTATGTTTGTAGGCGCATAGCGCCGCCATGTGAAGACGGATTTGTAAAATTCTTTCTTTTTTCGAAAGAAATATATTCCGTACTCGTCCCTTTTAAATTTCGCAAAGGTCAGTTGACGGGTTTTGGAGCCATACCTCGTAACTCTTCAATTAATAACAGGAAATCAGCCGCGAACGAATGTAAAATGCGAAAAAAGTAATTAAGTTCATTTTTAACCGACTTTTAAACAAGTAGGAGGTTCTCAAGTCGGATGTTTATGCCATAACATATGATAACATCACGATTGTATCTTTTGAAAAGGTATGCATTTGTATTCATTGTATTGTATTCATTGTATTCAAAATATTCAGCTATATTACCAGTGTTTATGCAACCTTTTTTTAATTCTTTTGGTATTTGTATTTGATTAGGTTTGAGGCTATATTAATTTTATTAGAGTTTGCATCTTCGGACCGGAGATTCCCAAAGCAACTCCACAAAATCAATTAGAAAATGTGAAATGATTGAATGGATTTTTGACCACCATGTAGTACGGTGGGTACATTACTGTGGTCAAAGACATGCTGGAACACAATTATTGACAATGTCTCGTTTAAGTTGTAGGAGTATTCTGCCGATTCTATTAGGTAGACGTATCAAGCTATGGCTGCAGACATGCTGGAATGATCTAGATTTTGACCAAATAGGCAGATAATGGAACTTTACAACACTTCATAATTGGCTCGTTTGAATTATGGGCGGAATATTATTGCTTCTATAGGTAGTTTATTAAAGATAAGACCTTAACAGCAATTTAAACGATTTGTTATCGTATGGTCTTCTAGTTTTCAGTGCTTCCAAGTTTTCTATTTTAAACTCGCATTCAAGTTGTTTACTGCCATAATAGCCGTCGATGTACCTATGATTTTCTACTTTGAGACAAATGTTTCACCTTCTTTAACATGTATACACTCTTCTCATATGAGATAGAAATGTCGCAGCCAACTAGCTTAATCAGCCGTTCAATTATCCGCCTAGGCGCTTTACTGAACGGCACCGTTCAATTATTGTCCTGAATGGTGTTCAGCCATTTGATCAAATGGCTAGGCAAATAGCTTGGATCGACGATGTTTAATTACTCGCCTAGCCATCTAATCAAACAGTTGGAAAAATAACTTATTTGAGTAATTTGTACATGGTTATAAAAAAAACCACGAAGGCTAATGGATAGAACTTCTAACCTAACCTATCCAAGTCTGATTGAGTAAGTTTCTCAATAAACCTATCACAAATTTTCTGTTGAACACCTCTGCCTACCCCTTAGGGGATTTACAGATGTGAATATATGTATGTATGTATGTAATTTTTTTGTCTTATTTCGGAGTTACGAATGGCCTAAGCTTTAGCTAGCCAGGTTGTTAAATGTTGTAATAAACGTTACGGCTGAATTTCATTCAGGCCGTTCATAATGGCGCCGTTTAGTTAACGGCCTAGGCACTTAATTAAACGGCTGATTAGACTAGTTAGCGGCGACAGAGACACTATCTCAAATGAGAAGCGTGTTTGGTGGACTTACCCGAAATCTTTTGAGTTTTAGTTGTTTCTTTTTTGTTTTCAGGGCGTTGTTGTTCTAGAAGTCGGTTTACGAGATCAATTTACCAATGAGTCTAGAATAGATGAGGTGTCCTCTATGTGATATACTCAGATAATTCACACGCGTAACTCTCTGAAGGGGTAGGCAGATCTATTTCAGTTAAGTCCATACTTAACTATTTGTTCACACACACACACACACACACTTCCAAACTCATTAAATTCCCCTGTTTTTTTTTTTTAAATTGATGCTAATGATCACTTACCAGAGAGACCTTGTAACATCGTTCGCATCACTTCAATACGCTTAGTGTATGTTTATTCTAGTTGACAATGCGATTCAGTCGGTCTTATTTTACTTTTTACTGCTATTTATGAAAAAAAAATATTGTAATATGAGAGCTTTTACAACCAAACCAACATTACAACATTCATGCAACTTGGGATTATTCTAAAGCTAACTTTTAAATTTCGGATAAAATGTATGCAGAAAGTATACTTATACATTACAATCCAGTCAAAATAGACGAAATAAAATGGTAAGCATGCATATACCCAATAACACACCCAATAATGAAAAAAAACGACACGCTACAGACTACGTGGCGTAGTGGTAGTGACTGTGGCCGCTACGCAGGAGGCGCGGGTTCGATCCTGTCTCAGTGGAAATATTTGTATGCATGAATATGGATGGCAAATACCCATATTTGCATTGGTCCGGTCGTTTCTCGTAGAATACGTTAAGCCTTCGGTCCCGGTTGCCATACAAACATCTATGGCAGTCGTTACAGTCAGTTGGAGTTCTTGGAAAAATCCAAGAACTGACCTAGCTGCAATGGTTCGATATCGCCTTTGAGTTGTGGAGGTTAGAGGGCAGTCACTTCATGGAAAATATCAAAGTTTTGCCAAACCCTAGACTGGTAAAAGCGGACCTCAGACTCCTTCAAGCTGAAAAGCTTCGGATGCGACTGGGATTAACGTTAGTTTATGGGAAATTTAATGGAGATAAATAAAGTAGAAGTAACGAAAGAAACATTTTCAATAGTTTTCAATATACCACAATCAAAAAAACTGAAAAACGGACCACGGCCGGCTCGTGTCCCACATTCGGGGTCTAGCAATATGTTCATCTGGGCACGTTAAAGACTCTCTGTGCCGATTTTCAAAACCACAAGAATTGTTTAATCTAATCATCAATTTTCACGTTAATTCAAATGGACTATTCAGAATTTTTACCCACGATGGAACAGAGACGGTATATGCGTTTGGAATAAGAGGATATTTCTGCGAATACATATTGCCAGTTTTCTCCAATACTATATTATAGGTTAGGATCTGATTGGTGCATGTTCTTGGATAGAAGTTACGGTGACTTCTAACCAGGGGGCGCTGCAGTAAACAATATTTGTGCAAATCAATGTCGCCATTTTCCTCCAAAACTATTTGTCTGATTTTGATGCAGTTTTTAGCAATAGGTTTGAGTTTGATTGTTGCGTATTCTTAGATATGTGTTACAGTGAGAATTCACCCGGAGGCGCTACAATAACCATATTTGTGCAAATAAATTTTATCACTTTTGTACTAAAACTACTTGTACAATTTTGATGCAGTTTTTAGTTATTCTTAAATAGGTATTACGATTGTAACTCACTAGGGGGCGCAGCATATAACTACTGTAGCGTAATTCGGGCGAACACCCGGGCCAATTATGTACATAATATGTTATGATCTCTAAAAAGGATAAAATTAAATAAAAAATTATATTTTTTGAAAAAAATATATATTGAAAAAGCCTAAACATTAAAACGTGTTGGTTAGTCCTTTAACCTTGATATAGGTACCTAGTAGTTCGTTGATCCAAGCGCTGTATTGTCGGGGGACACCTAACTGGTAAGACACCCACATGTTACCGAACAAGCCAATAACTCACCGCTATTAGGTCCGTGGAACCGAAAATCAAACGTTAAGTTAATGTGGGTGTTAATACACCTCTATCTGCTCTTTCAGGGATTTACAGGCGAATATATATGTACGTGTATGTTATATGTATAAACGAAGTACATAACCTTTTGTATAAGAGTCGAACTCGCACTTGACGACTCACTATGTCTATACTCTATCAAAAATCCAATGACCTTGGCACTTGGCCTTGGCATTGTTATAAGTCATTAGTATGTTTTGACTACATCGTGAAGTCATTTGGAAATATCACCATTTGTATAAACAGACCATTATTAAATTATTTAATTCAGTGGTTCAGTCCGCGGGCGGCATATAACAAACACACTCATGCACACATCTATACATACATACATCTACACATATACACAAAAGTGTTCCCTAATTTTAGCTTTCTTGTAGTCGCGTAAAAGTTATGTCAGATTTAGGTCAACCTCCCGGATTCGTGAAGTTCGTCTGTGGAACTAATGGTATGCAAAAAGAACCACAATTTTTATTTTTATAGACTATGTCTATAAAAAAAACTGTCTATAAATAAATAAAATAAGTCACTATATGTATCTTCATGTGTGTGAAGTAGATATAGTTCAAAAGTTTACGCGTAAGTATATTATTTATTGAAATGAAATTATTTTTATTTCCGAGTGCAAATAGTCGGACTGGCTTATGAAGGGTTCTGTGCCATTCTGTTATTAATCAATTTAAATGCCTAACTTTCAGGTGATAGACAGACAGACAGTGAAAACGACAAGTGAAGCGAAAAGCGAAAGTAACAACAAATATAAAAAAAAAACTATGTTAAAAGTATATGTTACAATTTTAGAACTGGTCTTTCCTAGTCAAAACTAGTTTTACTTATTGTTTAAATTCCAGTTTGCTTGTTCTAGCAAACTAGAATTTGACAAAGAAAAAAATTCTGGTAGCAATCCTCTTTTCGGAATTTGTTGGGAAAGGCAATTGTTTGGCATTGTCGTTTTGGCCACGGGGTACCAATAGGAACAAAACATTTTTAGTAATACTAGAAAGTCAATAGATGGCACTAGTAGTCTTACTTAAAGAAATAAAAAAGTTTAAACGCTTATTTCCCTGTTTAGAATCGCGTAAATGATTTCAGAACTTAAACACATGATTATGTTATCATGTGCGCATGTAAAATTCGTTGGTACTGTAATAGATAAAGATTTTGTGACACAATAATGCTATTTTAGGAAGCCTCCATCTAGCGGCAATTAGCGGCAAAAATTATAACTTTTACAATTACTCAATCAATTAATTAGCCCATCGTAATCCACTGCTGGATATATGCCGTTTCTAATGTTGGGAGGCTTTGGCCTACAGTTTTCACGTTGGCCAGAAGAGTACAGGGTTTTATTTCAAGTTTTCCTTCTTTCACAGCGATATCGTCTGCATATTTTACAGTCACCTCTTACGACACCCTTCGCATAGGATGGGGTGGCGATACTTGTATTCTTTTTCCGTTACTACACGGATAAGTTTGCCAAAACATTGTCGCCATCTAGTAACAATGCAAGCGGACTAAAAGTTGCCTGCCTTCTTTTACAAGTTACAAGTGTAACCGTTTTTGTTCCTGATTGTGCATCTGTATAAGAATTATATTATATTACTTACTTACTAGGTGAATTATGTGGATGACTTGGTCCCAGGCTGGCGGTCCACCAGCATCTTCACTATAATTTTTTTTTTTTTAAATTATATAGACTTACGGATCATTCTCGGTATATATATATATGTTTTTAGCCAGTATCTGTGTAGTAGTGGTATCTGTGTAGTAGTAGTGGTCGGTACCCTTTTGTACGTGTTCACATAAAGCCCACTTTATTGAGAGTTGGTGTTTTATGTCGGATATGTGTTGTTTGACGTAACTGCCAATGCTTTGCTTGGTTTGACTAATATAAAACTATGTGACAACTACCACCTTTAGTCACCCCGCGACCATGGCTGCTGAAAAGTAGCCGAAACGTCGGACTAAAAGTAGTATTTTCGCGTCCCGAAACGTAACTACATCGGAACCCTTCCGTTCACACTTCGCCCCGCGGATGGTATAGATTTATAATTCCCAAATTCGACTGATTACTATATAATCCCCAAAATATTGTACCCAACAAATATATAATCCAAGATTAGCATCTGCTCCAACGCAGGTTATAGACCTCTGTCTATAACCTGCGTTGGAGCAGATGCACATAGATGACACTTCAACTGTCATCGAAACTTATAACTAATGACATGGAACTGAGTCTTTTAAGAACAAACAAATAATAAATAAAAAGAGGGCGCCACCGTCCGCACGACAAGATTGACTCCGCATAATTTAATTAAAAAGAATATTTATACTATCAAAAACTTTAAAATGAAATCATAAAAGTTTTCATAAATGTGCAAATTATAAGGGATATCATTTGCAAAACACATAAACCGAAAATGAACGTGGTATAATATTGTGCAAATGAAATCGTGACAAAATATTTTAATTTTGCATAATCCTGTGTAATAAATAACAGCAATAAACCAACGTTTGATTAAAAATAAAAGTTGTATAGAAATACCACATAATAGTCTAAAAAAGTGGAAATAAATACGAATAAATATTCAAGTAACCGAACAAACCAGTGAGTCATTTTGTTGGATTATTTTATGTATACCTATTCAAAACGGAGAAAAGAAACAACTATGGTTAATAAAAATATCACTATACGTATCGACTAAAATTTAAAGATTCCATTCAATGATTGTTTGGTCTCGAGGCTAAGTGCGACACCTAGTTGGTAAGAGGACGGGAGTTCAATACCCACTTTACTATATGCTCTTTTTGTGCAGTTCTGATTTATTTATAAGCTAAGATGAATTTATTTGGAAATATAAGACACCGACGGAATAGACAATATTCCGAAACAAAAGGTGAAGATGATTCAATTATATCAGTGAACTAGCTGTTGCCCGCGGCTCCGCCCGCGTGGATGTCGGTTTTCCTGAATTTTCTTTGCTATAAACCTCACGGAGCCCGAGACCTTTCCAACGAATGCAAAACCGTGGAAATCGGTTCGTGCGTTCTGGAGTTATAGCGTCAGGAAGGAAAACCCGACTTATTTTTATACAGTAGAAATAATGAAGTAGCTTCCAACACCTGTCACGAAATATCAGACGATGAGGATGGTGACGAAATAAATCGACTAAGACTACAAATACAACACTTAACTTCACAATTGGAATCAGCACAGATAGAAATTGAAAATTTGAATACAGAAAATAAACATCTTAATAAAGCTATTAAGGATTGGACTAAAGTGACTGAGCCAAAAAATACCCTAAAAATAGAATATACGTCAGAAAAATGTACTCAATATAGTAACAATAACACACCTAAGCGTGAGGTAAAAGACAATCAGATTAGAAACTCTTCCTCTAATGGTACTAAGAAATCTACACTGAAAGATAATGAAGAGCTGAAACATAATATGGCAAATAACTTTTTAAAGAACAACTTACTGATCTTGTTATCGCTGACTATTTTTTTTAATGAAAATGATTTTGTGATTATAATAACACGCTCTTGTGACGAGAATCCACTTTCGATGCAGTGTTTTTTGTACAAGTTTTACTTAGTAATGTACATAATAATAGATATATGAATGTAAGAAATATTAACCAGGTGCTAAAATTATTTTTTAGTAATTTAAAACATGTAGAGTTTGTTGATAGTGGCTAAAAGATTAACATATTACTAAAGTCTAGATTACTACTAAAAGATATTCTGAGAACTGAGTACCGGAACAATTACATAAATTATTGTAATTAAACAATGCTTAGAAGTGTAAGGGTAGCAAAAAACTTTTTTTCTCACCAATCACACAATAAAATTAGTAGAGTAGCATGGCAAGCTACTATACCATTCTACTTCCCAATAAGAATAACAGCACTATATATAGACCAGACTCAATAAAGTTATTATAACAACACTAAATCGATCTAAGTTACCAGATAAGCAAGGGGAATCTTCTATTGGTTTTTTTCGTGAATAAAGAGGCAAGCGACACAACTAGATTAGAAAATAGGAAACGACTCACACCGTTTCATCAAAATATTGTGGGTATATTCAACAAATTAGGTATATTTACATTATTTATTTCCATTAATCTAATCGATAAAACTCGCACCACAGACTTTATGTCTGACTGAAACGTTTGTACAGTGAGGAAAACAATCTGAAATGAAAACAATCTTATGTTTTCAAATTATAAGTAAGTCTCTGTTACTCTAGAAGGGATAAGAAAAGAGGCGGGAAGTGTATACTGATTAAATGCGATTTAGAATTTAAACTATTACCATCAATTGAACAAATCTTCTTCATCCTAGCGTTAATCCCAGTCGCATCCGAAGCTTCTCAACTTGGAGTCTGGGGTCCGCTTTTTTACCAGTCTAACTGCGGATTTGGCTAAACTTCGATATTTTTCGTGAAGCGACTGCCATCTGACCTCCACAACCCAAAGGCGATATCGAAGCATTGCAGCTGGACCAGTTGTTGGATTGTTAAGGGTTAACTACCCGTAACGACTGCCAGAGATGTTTGTATGACAACCGGGACCGACGGCTTAGCGTGCTCTTCGAGGCACTACCATATTTATGCATACAAATATTTGCACTGAGCGGGAATCGAACCCGCGCCTCCTGCGCAGCGGCCGCATTCACTAGCACTACCTCTTACCAATGAATTTTCAGCGAATTTGAATGCTGCGGCATTGAGGTAACTAACTATAACCTTATATTTATATGTATCTACCGAACCCCAGATTCAGATATTAACGTATTGTTTACAAGGCTTGGGGATGTATTACGATGTATTATAACGCATAACATTAAGAAACATATTATACTGTGTGGAGATTGCAATATCGACGTTTTTAAAATAATTAAAGACACATAAAATTAATGTCTATTCTGAGAAATTTTGACATGCTGAGGCCTATCAATACCCCCACAAGAAAAAATACGAGTATAGATCAAATAGCTTATAATATCCTAGTCACAGATGTAAAGGTTGGTACGCATACCCTTAATCTATCGGACCACGATACAGGTCAATCTTTAATTTCTTACACAGATACAAATATAGAGAACTTTAACAAACGTTTTGGTATCAAACAAGATGAAACTTCAGCAGATATAATATGAATAAATTGAAACAATATATTTCGGCATTATCATTCACAGAAGTTTAAGAAGAAAGGGACAGTAACCAATCTTTTAATATTTTTTTCATGATTCGTTCACGCTTATATTCAAATTATGTTTTTATCTAGTGCGTATTGCAAAGATCATAAAAAAATTAAGAATAAAGGAATTAAAATATCTTGTTGAAGAGTATTCAAGTTCAAATCGACTTTTAGGTATTATTACAAATCGTTTGTATGTGAGAATAGAAAAGTGTTTTTTAGACTCAGCCAATTTTTAGACCTCGGTTGAAAAATTGGCTGAGGCTATCGGTTCAGGTGTTCTAAAGATGTGCGCTTAACAACACGTTCAGTGATTAATTGTTATATTATAGATTATTTAATATAGTAAGGATCACTTCAAACAGCCTCTGTAGCGTGATGGTAGTGAACGTGACTGCTATGCCGGGAACGTGGTTTTGATTCCCTTCCCGCTCAGTGCAAATATTTGTATGCATGTCTATTTGCACTGGTCTGGCGAAGAGCACGTTAATAAGTCGGCCGCGGCTGCCATACGAATATCTATGGTAGTCGTTACGGGTAGTTGGGGCTGGACCGGCTTCATAGAAAATATGGGACCTCAGCCGCATCACAGTTACACTGGAAAGCCGATCCCAACTGAGTTGTGAAAAAGGCTCAGAGAATGTTGAGCAGTGAACACTTTTCGATAAGCAAATTATTACAGGGATATTTGTGAATGCATAATATTTGATAAAAAAAATTGGCTTATCTGACTATCAGATAGGTGAAGGTCGATCTTCCATGGCTCTTAGGCTAAATGTAATACCAAAGCTTCATTTACGTTTTTCTTTCAACGCATTTAAATCACGGACTTTGAATACGTGGATTTATTGAATCGGGTCCCTGGCATCTTTCTTATCCGGGTCAATTGGAAACGGACTGCAGTCAATATTAAGTGCATCGAATTTATTCCTCCTTTGCTTTGTACCAACGCTCCCGTTACTTCTTCATACATTTATGTGAAATAAAATTGTGTACGGTACTGAAGTGAACGTCGTTATTTCCTCACGTACTGTTTATTCACAGCGATCATTAACGGGTTTTGAAAATGAAGAAGAGATTTCTTTTTAAAAATAGATGAAAGAATAATAGAGTGGCGATAATTCCACGGCTGCAGTTAAAATGTATGCTACTGTTAAGTTTGGATAGAGAGCTATAAGCTATATAACTTATGAATTTATATAGATAAAAAGTTGTGAAACATAAATACATACATACATACATAAGGTCACGCCTTTTTCCCATCGGGGTAGGCAGAGACCACTTCATTCCACTTGCTACGATCCTGACACACCTTTTCATACAAGCGCGTCGGTTCTGGGTACTTTTGACCTGGCCTTTACTTAAGACGTCTTCGATATGATCGAAAAACGTTCGCCTAGGTCGCCCCCTACCGACTCGCCCATTTACTCTCGCCTCATAAATCTGTTTCGTCAATCTACTTTCACTCATCCTTTCTACGTGTCCGAACCATCTAAGCATCCCTTTCTTTATCTTTGTCCCTACATCTTCTACCACACCACAACGTTCCCTTGTCACACTGTTCCTCACTTTATCTACCAAAGTCACTCCAGCTATACTTCTTAGACTTCTCATTTTCGCAGCATTAATCTTACTTTCGTGCTTCTTCTGCCATACCCAACATTCACTACCATACATAAGTGTTGGAACCAGCACCCCTTTATGTACAGCCAGTCGTGCCTTTTTAGACACGTTCTGGCTGCTCATAAAGTTATGCAGGGCCTCATTCACTTTGGTTCCTGCCAACACTCTTCGTTCAATATCACAGTCATAATTTCCGTCTCTCGTAAACTTTGATCCCAAGTACACAAACTCTTTCACTTGTTCCACTTTTTCTCCTTCTATCAGAATCGTACAGTCCGTCATATTTTCTTCTCTTTCAAAAACCATTACTTTCGTCTTACTTAAGGCGCCCACTCACTAACAGTTTACCGTACGACGGCCGGACGAGATAAATCTGTCAGTTAATCGCAATAACCCACACACTCACAGTTTCGTTAACGATTTTGAACTGACGACTAATACGATGCGATAGTGTGTGGCCGCCGAACGATTCCGGACAGTTCTAAACCGGACAGTCCTAGGCCGTCAGGGCGAACGAGCACAACGGGCCTGTCGATCGACGTTTCGTGTCAGTTTTTACTAAGATTTTATTCATTTTTTGTACATACTCGTCTATATTTCTTATGCACATAGTCGATAAGGTTCAAAATAGCGAACACCTATTTCCCACAATGATTAGCACGTACTTATATAAGAATAACGTAGTGCAAGCTATTTTCAACCTTATGGACATCACAAGAAATCTAGTTTTTTTTCTTATATTCGTGATCAGCAGCATTTATTTATGCGAAAAAACATGTAATTAAGAAAATGTCAATAAGGTCGAAAATCGATTGCACTGTTTCGTTCTCTCTATGTAACTGATATTAGACCATTACCGGCAGGCGATCGTACGACCTAAAACTGACAACTCACAACTGCTAGTGTGTGGTCGCAAAACTGACAACAGGGAATTGCCGTCGGGCCAAAATCGCTTTACAGTGTGGGCGCTAACGGCTAAGGACTGCAGGCCGCCGGACAGATCAGGAACTGCAGGCGGACTGTTAGTGAGTGGGCGCCTTTACATTCACTTTCATGCCTTTGCTTTTTAGGGCGCCATGCATAATATTAACCATCGCCTGTAACTCCTCCACCAATGATGCTAAAATAACCTGGTCATCAGCGTATAGGAGGCATTTGACAGTCAAATCACTCATTCTTAATCCACATGTCCTTTCTTTCAAATCTTTCAGGCAGTTGTCTATGTATAAGTTGAACAGCCCCGGTGAGGCTACACAACCCTGTCGAACACCTCTCTCGATGTTACACCAGTCCGTGTAAGCCCCGTTTACCCTGACACAGGCACTGGAACCATCGTAGAGTGATTTCAATGCCCGTATCAAGTTTCTGCTCACCCCATACGCAGACAATGTCGATCACAATTCATTCCTCATTACCCTATCATAGGCCTTTTCCAAGTCCACGAAGGCTTTTAGCCAAGAATTTTTTGGCTATGCTTCGCATGGGAAAGACCTGATCCATGCATCCCATTCCTCTCCTGAATCCCGCTTGTACATCCCATATTTAGTTTCATTTATTTTCAGTTTCATTCATCACTCTTCCAATCAGGATCTTTGCATACAGTTTGCCGACGATGCTGAGCAAGCTAATGCCTCGGTAGTTTTTGCAGTCCCGCTGTGACCCTTTTCCTTTGTAGATTGGTACGATGACGGCTTCACCCCAATCACCCGGTACAATGCCGCTCCTCCAACAAAGGTTGAACAGGCGGTACAGCTGACTAGGTACTATGCCCTGTCCAGCTTTCAGCATCTCGACTGTCACTCTATCATACCCTGCAGCCTTACCCAATTTCATCCTATTCAACGCTTCCACAATCTCTACCATACTAATTTCACTTTCATCACCACATTCATCCATATCCCCGGATGGAAGCTCTAATTGCATACTCTCTCTCTCAAATAAGCTTTCAAAGTATTCCTTCCATCTCTTTAGCGCGCATTCTTCTCCTTTCGAAATACTTCCATCTTGGTTTCTGATTTTGTCCAGTTGCGAGGTCGTGTTTACACCTCTGGCTGTCCTTATGTACTTCCAGAAAAAATTGATGTTGTTCTGGAAGTCGTCAGATAACATACTATCAAATTTTTCTCTGTCACTCTCTTTCTTTCATAAAACAACCTCTTTTAACACACTCTTTAACCTTTTATACTCATTCCTAGCCTTGTATACATCATCATTCGTTGCCTTTTGTACTGTTTGTTTGGCTCTTGCTTTCAACCAATCTAGCCACGCTTTCTTCTTCTCGGACACTACCTTTTGAACCTCTGCACACACAGTCTTTAACTTACATCCTTTTCTTCTCTTACTTAAACTACACACATCCATAGCAACTTCGACAATTCCTTTCTTAAACCGCTTCCATTATTCTTCAACCTCACATGCCTCATCTTACCTTTCAAACTTCCCAGTCAATTTTCTTACAAATTCTTCTCTCACATCGTTCTCTCGCAAATTTTCAACTTTTATGCGCTCTAGTACACTGACAGGCTCAAGGACACGATTCCGCCATCCCTTAAACAGACCTCTTATTCGACTTACCACCAGAAAGTGGCCTGTGTCAATGCCGACACCGCGGTATACCCGAGTGTCTACCACTTTTTTTCTCAATCTGTCATCCACTATCACAAAATCAATCATACTCCTTAGCCATCCTTCTTCCCTTGTATACAAGTGGATCTTTTTATGGTCAAACATTGTGTTTGATACCACAAGGTTCCACCCCAAACATACTTCAAGCAGGCTCTCCCCGTTTTCATTCACTCTGTCGTCACCAAACTTTCCCAACACACTTTCATATCCATCGCATTTTACTCCTAGCCACCCATTAAAATCACCTAGTATCAAGATCCTTTCAATATAGTTGCACTTACTCAACACATCTTTCATGCTATCCCAGAACTCCTGTCTCTCAGTTTGGGCTTTTGGGGAACGACTCCAACTCGCATCCTGTGGGGCATAAACTTCTAATACCAGCAGACCAACCTTTACCCTCACCCACAGCAGTCTTGGACTCACACATTCAAAGTCGGTCACACATTCATTCATTCGAGCAGAAAGAAGTACACCAACGCCCTGGCAGCTTCTGCTGGTGTTCGGCACTCCCGACCAATATGCGGTGTAGGGTCCATGAGTGGTGGTGTCACGCCCTTTCCGCTTAGTCTGACACAAAGAACATCAATCTTTTGTCCATCATCTCACAAACTTCCTCAATTTTACTACCCATACCTCCTCTAACATTCAGCGTAGCAAAGTGGCCTTCAGTGGTCCACTTATCGCCCCGACGGGAAACGAGATGTGACGGGTTGCGAACCGCGTCACCGCCGTTTTGGCTTAAATTCTTATGAACCATTGCGTTCCCACGAGAAGCTGGGGAAAAACTCAGTCCACCCAAACATAGCCCCGCCTGCTTGGGTAAGGCTAGCCATAATCTGGGGTCGCCTTGTCCCAGGGCAAGTTAGAACGCTAACGACTAGGCTCGCCCCTAGCCATGCAGCCCTCGGCACGGCAACCATTGGCTTGGCGGAGAGGAAAGGTACAGGAATAGGTAGGAAATGAATTTGAGTTCAGGACTGTGGAATTTGGGAAAGGAATTATTAGAATAGAATAGAATAGAATAGAATAATACTTTATTTGTACACCATTTACATTAAATCTTACGAGTGAGATACACTTAATACAATTGTTGTACAAAGGGCTACTATCTTGGAAGAAGCAGGAGGAGATAGCAGTTGCTCGGGTGGTCGGGGTCGCTTACCCGGTACTCTACCCCTTTTGTTGGAAAATGCAAAAGGTTTAAGTACTCCCTGACTATAAAACATAAATGTACAGGGGAAATCGCATTTGTCTACTCGAGAATAGTTAACACATTTTTTAATCCAAAAATACTTAGCACCTTCTTACTACCTTACACCTTTCAGGAAAAAATATCTAATCTGTTGGATGAAAAGGCCAAACTAACACGTGATAATTTCAAAAATAATTTGAAATATAAATAAAATTTAAATCGAGGAAAAAAATTCACACCATTAATTCATTTATTTCATCCGAGCGAACGAAACGAACGAGAGTCTTTGTTTCGACAAGTAGAGTAAAAACAAATACGTTCACGAGTACACGTGATATATAGTACCCATCATAACGTGCCACGTCAAAAGTATTACATGAAGTCATTGGGGGGTTTATTCTTTCTATTTAGAATTTTCTACGCGATTACATATACCTATTATAATAATGATAACACTACTATACTACTTTTTTTTTATATTACCCATATGTCTGTTTTCTCCTTTTACAGAATACGTGGGTGGTGTGGTGTATATGGGGAACGGAATTTAAAGCGTACACGTGATGAAAATTCATTTGGGTGGTTTAATTTTTTTTTAAATAGAACTTCACCTCGCCTTATTATAAGCTGAAGGCAAACTTTACTTAGGCCTATCTTATAAAATTTCTACAAACCAAGTTAGCACGTGAGGAGTCATTTTCAAATTTATGCTGTCATATAGAAATAGCAAATCCTCCATTGAGGTATATTATTCTATAATCAGTAATCACTGATGAGATACGGTGCTACTAATATCGACGAAATACTTTTTTTTATACCACTTAGGTGGCAGACAAGCACACGACCCACCTAATGGAAACTGGCCACCATGACCCATGGACGTGTGCAACACCAGGGACTTCACACTCATGCTGCCGACCTTGACAAAAGTGTAGAAGATAAAGCAGGACAAGCCTTTAATCTTCCCACTGACAGCACAAAAACTCTCCAGTGAGCTCTGGCTACCCTACTCACCGCCTGGAACACAACACGAGGTTATTATGGCCGCGGTATTCTGTAGGGCAGATGTACTTCCCCAGTCGGACTGCTCAATTGGACGGAAATACCGTCGTGTCTTACTTCCTAGACATTTCTAAAATAGAGTAACAAACTTAGAAAGAAAGAAGGTAAAATTAAGTTATTGTCAGAAATCAATAAAAGGTAGGTATAGAAACGAGATGGTGACCTTCTTATTCTTTCTTTTCATGACGAACTTGGTGATTAGTATATTATTTACTATGTTAAATGCTATTGGTGACAGGCAGCATCCCTTAAACATCCCCATATTATAACGTGACGGTTCTGTGTGGTCTTTTTGGAAGCTTATAGCAAACTTTAGCTTTAGCTGTGAGTGATACCTGGGGTGATAAGTTATAACTTATCACCCCAGGTATCACTCACAGCTAAAGCTAAAGTTTGCTATAAGCTTCCAATTTAAATTGCAATGGTATACCATTGCAATTTAAATTGCAAAATAAAAAAAATGCGTTTCTAGGTCTATCCAATATACCGTTATCTGTCTTCCGTAATTTCTGGCATCTTTTAAGCTTTCCGCTTAGAGACTATTGTGTTCCAGACATCCGGAAATGCCGGGTAAAAACCCTTTCTGGTGGTTAGGTCCGAAATACCTACTGTTAAACTTAAAATTTAACTTTTTTTGAAATTGTGTTAGTAAATGCTATCGGTCTAGTATCTTCAGGGATGAGTCACTTCATGTTTTTATGGAATGAGAACAAAAAACGCTGAGAACAAAAAAGGCGATATATTTTTGAAATCCTTACGGACTATTGGACATTTTTTATACACTATAATTATATGGAGCCCCATCAGGGCCAGGTTTCTTTTTTCTTTGTTTCTCTATGGTAGGTGCATTCCCTTGGAATTGTACTAGGAGGTCGTGGGGTCTTTGGGTTTCCGGTTGATTGTATGGTGTTCTGCATTTAATTATTTCGTGTTTTTGTAATGTTCGTAAGTTTGTTCTTTGGTCAATAGAAGTTTACCATTTTGGCTTTTGAAGATGTTTTTTGTGTACTGAAAAGGGTTTTTTTCAAAATCTACTTCATGCCCTATCGTAACTGCCGCAATTGTTTGCTATTTGTTGCGATATACCTTGTATAAGTTTACGAATTGATCTTAATGCCGTAGATAGTTAGTGACTAAGATGATAATCGCCCAAGGCTTCGCCGTCTCGAAGTTTTATCTTTAGTTCCCTTTTCTTTCTCCGCAGTTTGATCTTAAAAGAGTTTTCCCTAATTTTAGGAGCATGGTAATTTGGAGGTGCTCACTAAAATACATGTAAATTATATCTTGGAAAGTGTTTACTTGGCAATTTAGATCTTGTTTCAGAATTTCAAAATTTTCGTCGCGCTCTTTCCAGGTTGAATTTTGAGGATTCGGAATGCTAAGACGTCTCCGGATATTTATGGACTCCCGGTTACTTTGACACGATGGTTCACCATGGGATGTATGAGGGTCAACTCTATCCGTAGTGACTGTTGAAGTTCTTACCGACGGCTGTCGTGCTTCAACATCATGTGCAGATTTAGGTTTAGGGTGGCCACCTTGTGATGCATCAGCGCTCACCTCCACTGTCAGTAGTGTGTCCCCCCCCCCCCCTACGCCTATGCGATCGTGAAAAATGAATGAAACGCTCATCACGTTTCATGCACAGATATCCTCCGGTATTGTGTAGTGCTTCTCATACGTGTCTACGAGTATTGTCCAGACAACGGCAGCCATCAAAATTGAATATGGCTTTTGAGGTGTATTCTTTGAGCAGGCTTCCTTTACAAACACAATGTCATTTCTTTGGTTTGTGGTTGATCCTTTTTTCGCTCTAGCTACCGTCAAACTTACAGCCTCACGTGTGATTTCTAATACCTTATCATGTCGGCGCGAGTAATGACCCCGGTCTAATAGCGTCCTACAAACCACTAGCAGGTGCCTAGCCGTACCAGTTGCTTCATTTGTGGCTTTTTCCCATCTGACTAGATTGTTTTGGTCGCGGAGGGTCAACTGGAATGCATTTAGGTAAAATTTAAGTAAGGCTGGTGACCAGTCGTATATTTATATGGTACGCCACTTTAAGGCTATGGGAATACAAAATTCTAGGATCAACCATTCGTTTTGCATTTCTAGGTTCATTGCGTGCACCTTATAGGTGTGGTTTTCGTCTGCTTGAAGAAAATATTTTGTTATTTCTTTATCTGTTTGTCTCCGAATTACCTAGACCTACTCTACCAGTCTGCGAGCCTATCATGTTTTTTTTATGGAACTGGAGGCGTGATTCGAGCTCCGATGCATTTTTATCTTTTATATTTTTATTTTATCTTTTGGAAGGACTTTTACTATTTCGTCTTTAGACTTATCTTTAGATTTAGATAATACTTATTAATTTCGTAATATTCTAATTTTGTTCTATAAAATAATAATGTAAATGATATATTGACCATGTAAATTGTATAATTATTTTCGTATGCCTTTAGGCGATATTAAGATATTTTTTTTATTAAACAACATCGTAGTCCGTTATGCGTTGATTCACTTTCAGAAGATGTAGCGTATCTTGATCCAGTTCCTTGACATTTTTTCATATGGTTTACGAATAGTTGATATATAAGGATCCGACGTATATAGCAATGTATGCAAAACGTCTTCTTTCTGACCTCATAGTGACTTAAGCTAAATCTTTCATCAAGCGTGTAGTAGCACCACATATGGTACATGTAGAACTGAAGGGAGCATCAGTTAAAACCTGTGCCACTTTTCCGTCTATCATAGTTAGGAAAAGTTGATGCTAGTTAAGCATCAACTTCAACCCTTCATCATGTCTATTAATTATTGATTAATTAATTAATTAATTAATTATTGATGGATTCAAATTATTGATTTGGTTTTTAATATCTTTCACCACAGCCCTAGTCTTCTCAGGGGTTTCTTGGGTAAACTCTATAGAAATAGGTCTACAAAACCTTACAGATGAAGACACAGGATTTTGCCATACAATATTGCCAGCTGAGTCGTCTGTTAATCTTATGGGAACAAATGAATTAATAAATAAATTTGCATCTTAAATAAGTTCAGACTCCTCTGGAAGTTTTTGTATATAAATGCAGTAAGTGTGCAGTTTGCATCACGATGCACACCGCACACTGCCCTCATTTGCCCACTTATCATATTCATTTGTTCATAAATGAAACACGTGTGCAAAACTATGCCAATACTTAACCTACTTAATAATCATTTATATTACCACAAAACCGGAAAAAAAAACTATTACTGTCCCTTGATATTGGCTATTTAAATGCCTTATGCCGCAAAATGCCGCAGGTAATTTATTGTGCATGCAATACAATAAAATTTACAACTTCGATAAGCTTCTATGACAGCGTAAAGCTTCGTCAAAGTTAATGAAAAAAAAAACTAGCTTTTCATAAAAAGTCATGCGGTAATTAAATTTATCACAGAAATTAAATTTTAATAAAATATCCTTTCTAGAAATGTATCACACAATGGGTTTATATACAAACTATACTCAAAAATTAAACTGTTGAACTTATTGAAGCTACAGTTTACTAAGAATATAAAAGAATGCTGATTTCAAACGTAATTTATTATTTTTTTACTGCACTAAACTTTTTAAATCTAGTTAATTTTGAAATACAACTACCTATAATCCGCACGCTGAATCATGATCCCTATGACAGTTCGTTAGCGCTTAACATTGTACTGACGTCCTATCACATCAAATCCTTTAGAGGTCCATTAAAAAGACGAAAAAAATCATAATTGTGTACAATTGTAAATTATAAAAATGAATATTAAGAAATTATTACGTAATATTCGGAAATAATAGAAAAAAACTCAATGCAAATGTACATGGTACGTGCTGCAAAAGTTACGTCGTCAAGCTGTTATCGACTAAGAAGGGACACATCGATAAACAAAATATCGATAATTTGTTGGAAATATAAAACAAATGCTTTGAGTTTGTATTTTATTTATATCAATCTGAATCTGATACAGGGTCAATCGGATCTTCAAAATCTGAGTCTGAACTGCAGCTATCCGTGACGTTTATTATTAACGGTTGGTCAATGATATTGTCGTATTGTACATCTCGATCCCAGTCTTGTAAGCAAATTTTCTTCGTTCTTTCGACCACTTTTCGCCAATCGTCAGCTGTCACTTGAGCAGAATCAACAAATAACACAAAACAGCGAAAACAGAAACAAAACTCAGCTAACAAAGAAAGACGTGGCGCATACAAGGCGTTAGAGCACTCGTATGATGCGATGTGATGCGGTGTGACAAGAAGACAAAACAGACTGACAAGACATGAAATGACTGAATTAAAAAAATACGGTAGGTCTATGGCCTCCTTTTAAATACTTTTCCATGTAATCCCTAATTGCCAGCTAATTATGAATTCTTTAAATTTCAATTCAAAAAGAATTTTAAATTCTTTAAATTATCCAATTTGAATTAAAATTAAAGTATAGTAAAATAAAATATAATAAGGCTGTTACTTTTTTATCTAGTGTTTTATGTCCATCAATGCGCGTAGTCTTTTTTTCAAAATAAATAAATATTGCTTATTATGTTGAATGACCTGGCTGAATGACATGACATTTGCCTGAAAAAACAGTATTTTATCGAAATTGTTTCGCATAACTAATACAACTGTCAGTTGAAACGTCATAGGAATCATCATTCGGCGTGCGGAGTATAAGTAAAAAATAAAAATAATTGCCATCATTTAAAAAGAGTAATTTTGAGCAGCTCCTGTTCTACGATATTCCATAGTGTGGTGGTCCATTTGCTAAACCAGTCAAGTTTTTTTTATTTGACTTTTTGTAAGTGCCGTTTAAATGGTCTATACAGAATAAATGATTTTTTACTTTGACTTTGACTTTAATACAGTTAATTAAGAACGATGAGACGTGACATTGGTCAGCACACTCAGCATTCGCTGAACCATCAAAGCTGAGGTGTTTACGGTAGGCCGCCACACCACGCTTCTGGCACTACCAAACATTCATTTAACGATTGACGACGAATAGCTTGTGACGCTTGTGTGGAGAAGGTAATTCAGCTCAGATTACACCAATTGAAATAATAGTTCTGTACAAGTTGATTTAACTTGTTAAAGTTCAAAAGGCTCAGTTTCAGTAAATGTTCTAAAAAACTATGTGTGTGGTGTGGTCCATGTGTCTCGTGCGCTACACCATACTCACACACACATTTTGCTTGATTTCAGCTTAGGCGTAGGTAGTGCGTAAAGGGCACCTCTAAAACCTTCTGGCTCAAGCCTGTTTTACCGTCAATACACTGTACTGTATAGGTGTCCCCATTAAATGAAAAAAAACCTGGGGTGAAGTCCAGAAGATGCGGTTCACCTGCGAACCGATGATCCTGCTAAATACCGGATGAAGCTCTGGCACCCTTGCGGTTGAAGGGTCAGACGGCAGTCTCTTCTGTAAAAGCCGCGAAGTTTAGGCTTCCATACGTTTAATCGATTTTACTCCGTTCCTCGAAGCCCGATCGCGTGATAATCCTGTTGGATTTGCCCTCCGCGTTGGTCAACGACTCATTATTCAGTATGGCAGCTACCTGTTGATTTATCACAGTTCCGAAGCCTTGTTAGTAATTTTTTTTTCGTTTCACGACCAATGACAGGCTCAAATTATTTTGACTGGAGATTAATTGGATTCTATTGTTGGAATTACACAAATTATAGGGCTTCAACTAGTCAATTTGAAGCCTGCTCTGTCCACGTGGATGTCGCTTGCCACAATCGAAATTAACCTTGATATAAGACAACAATTCTACTGAACCAATTTTGTAACTAAATATACGGTGACAGTTTGTAAGTCTGAACAAGACCTCTCTAATTAATAGTGCAGAATCCTTTAGCAGGTATAGCGACCATCGCAAATAAAACGATAATGATTCTTGTTCAGAATAGTTAAATTACATAATTCATTTTCTATGTTACATACATTTGAAATAATAAAAAAACTTTTAACTCAGCTAATTTTCAATTTGTAGTGTATATATTATTTAAAAGAAAGTGGGTATGTAGCTTAGAACCAGGAGACGGATATAGGAAACATTTTCATTCCTTTGGAACTTTATTTTATCCCGGGTATAGGTTCCTGTGGGTCGCGGTCACGGGATCAGTATTTCTGTGACTATGGTTCATTTGCATGGAGTACCAGGCTCTCAGAAACATCAAAGAACTATATCTGGGTCGTGAGAACAAGAGCAGTGTGTCACGCGGTCAGAGCCGCGGGCAACGCCTAGTAATAACATAAGAGTGGGCAGAAGATAACGCGAGCTATTTAACGTTGTAATACCCCATCCTTTGGTTTAGGGGCTCGACGTGATCTATAACAGTAAACGCAAGCACTTACATTACACGGTTTTGACAAATCGCCTATGTAAGTGCAACACATTATGCCAAGCGCGTGGGAGTTAATGGCCGCACTTCGCTTATAGAAATTTTCAGGCCGTGACTGATTACGTTTAGGCTTACATTTCAAGTTCCGCTTACTGCGCTCTGTTGCTCAATCATAGGTAACTTTGAGCGAACTTCTCGTGACGATGGTTATAGTTGATTGGAATCTTAATATTGCTAATTAGTCCTAAGAATTTACCACCAAGGTGAGGTAAACGTTTTATTCGGTGAAGCAAACGGAGCAATGTTGAATAGTTCATATTATTTTATCCAGCCTAGTTTCAACAGTTGTCTAAGACTCGATTATACAACGATTCAACAACCTTCACTGATCAGACTATTCTTTTATTTGAAACTAAATATTCCAAGACTGTAATATATGAATGTAGTATCATTAAGTGCAGTTCCATTTGCCATGATTAATATTACAATTACTTTAATTATAATTTTGAAATTTAATCATCTGATATTTCACTCTAATACAACTAACGTAATTTTATAAACTAAATAACTTTTAAGAAAATTTAAATATTATTTTCCCCACTGTTAGGAAAAAAGTTAACCTGACATTTTTAAAACTCACATATAAAACAATTTAGTATTAAGAAATATAATAGTTTAGAACCATTGTTATGTAAACCTTAGAGAATGACGTGTGGTGAAACTGGTCACGTTCAAAATAAAAATAAACTGTTAGTACAAGTGAAGTGTATTATTGTGTAGTAGATTCCACCAAGCACCATCAATCCTCAGTATAAACAGTCATTCCAAGAAATATTATCGTGGATAAGATGTCTAATTTTTATTGATTATAAATTTAAACTTCGTTATTTAAAAACATGCAACAACCAAGTGCAACATGTGTAACGAAATTTAGATTAATTATCATCTACTCAGCGCTACATAATACAAATACGATGGGTTGACAATTCTCATCATTTTTTGGATAGGTAGATAATAGTAGATTAATAGCCAAGGGCTGTAAGGCATCAATTGCAGCCCGAGATATTTAGGCGCACGAGTGCAGCGAGGGCGCCCATAGTTCTAGGGTGCATATTATATTGGTGAATTTCGATTAGGATAGGAAAAAGTAGAAACGACTTAAGCGGGACTTCAACCCACGACCAATCCCTTAAGTACAAAGGGAATGCTTTGACCACTAAGCTACCAAGTCACACCTTGAGGGCTCCAAATTTGCCTATACAGGACCATCTTGGGGCGATGGTGGGAGAAATTTAGTCGTGCGAACTATCGGAAACAATGAATGATGTTACAATCATTTAAAAACATTGTTTTATGATTACTCCGCCCAAAACTATTGAATGAATTTTTTTCACAATTAGTAAGCTAACTATTCAAATCGATTAGTATAGGAAATATAGGGATCAGGATAGGATTGCAGACACTTGGATCGCAGACAAGCACACGGCCCACCTGATGGAAAGTGGTTACCGTGGCCTATGAGTGTGTGTGTGCAACACCAGGGGCGCCACACTCGCGCTGCCGGCCCTGAAGAACCCTATTTTGTAGTCGCTTGGGAAAACCACAGCAGGAAGTTCATTCCACAGCTTGAGCGTGCGTGGGATCAAGTTCCTTTCATACCGCACGGTCCCCACCATTTCTGGTTGCAATGTGTGAAGATGAATTCTCTGTCTATGGTGAGCGGTGCGATGATAGAATGTAACTGTGTGCATCATGTCAAACAAAGCACAAACCATTGTATAGGCGGTAGAACACACACAGTGAGGCAAAGTCCCTCCTGAGGCTGAGAGGTTAAACATCACCTACGAGTATGGGATTGTCGACGAGCCTCAACGCCCGTCTTTGTATCGATTCGAAGGGGTCAAACTGGTATGCAGGTGCTCCGGCAAAAAAGTGGCAGTAGTACTCCATATGGGGCCGTCTTGGGTCTTATAAAGAAAGAGTCGTTGCCTCGCAGTGAAGTGCTACTTCGCCCTGTTAAGCACTCCTAATTTCTTAGATGCAAGCTTGGCCTTGTACTCCAAATGGCCGCGGTACCGGACGTCGCTTGAGAGGTTGACGCCTAGAATTCCGATACTCGAGGAAGGAGGAAGTTTTCTTAGCGGTGAATACACATACTTGTGTCTTACTGGGGTTAAATTGGACTAGGTTTAGTCGACCCCAATCGGACACTCCCGAGAGAGTAGTCTCGATTTCGGACACAAGTAGTTCGCGACTCTTCTTCACCTTGGACTGAGAGATATTTGCACGGCCCGTGTAACATGTGTACTGTCGTCCGCATAACAATGGATGGAGTCATCAGACAGGATATCATTGATATGCAGCAGAAACAGGGTCGAAGACGACACGGAGCCTTGTGGGACACCAGCGTTTATGTCAATGCGGAACGAGTAGCTGCCAACGACGACGGCTTGGATACTTCTTGAATACTTTCATTCAACTATAGTGAAATACCTCGAAAGTGGCATAAATCAGTAAAAGAACAGAAGCATAACGCAGTTTAGTCTCAACTCATAGTATAATAGCTCCTGATGGCCCGCATCGCACCGAAATACGTCATGACCAGCCGCAAAATAAAATGCAACCCGACCTTAAAACATGGAACCATTCGCGGTTGATGTTTATAACGGAAAATTAATTAAAATCTCTTCATAAAAGCTGCAGTACAACTCGGTTCGCCCTTGGGAAACACACAATTAAATGTATTTTTGGATACGCCCAGCCACGCAGCGGAGTAAAATCCACACTTCCGAAAGAAATATAATGTGTAACGATGTGAAGAAAGTTAATGGGTGCTTGGTCCACGTTTGTAAATATAGATGTTTAAATGTTCACATGAGAATAAGAGCGAGTAGAGCTGGTTCCGGTGCGCAGACGCTTATAGCCGGCAAGTGCCAACCCACATTTTACGGGAATGTTATTACACGCTACAGTCGCACTTCACCACATATACAGTTCTTCATCTTTTAAACTAAACAATTCGCGTAATTACCTATATAACTTCTGCATTGAAAGAATTATTCGTTCAGAGGCGCAAGTATAGTCGTAAGGATTAAATCTGAATAATTTCGTGTTGTGTTACCGGCGGTGAGGAGGGTAGCCAGGGCTCACAGGAGAGTTTTTGTGCTGTCATTGGAAAGACCAAAAGCTATTCCTGCTTTGTCTTCTACAATTACAGCACAGAAACTCTGTGTTTACAGGGTCGGCAGCACGAGTGTAACTCCCCTGGTGTTGCACACGTCCATAGGCCACGGTAACCACTTTCCATCAGGTCCGTCACATCAGTTGTATAAAAAAAAAACAAGTTCTGAAACGTAAATTTACTCAAATAGAAATATTATTAATCTATATTTTATGCACTATATCCGAAATGACTAATTTTTAAATTCCATAAATAGATCAACATAAAAAATACATATAATTTATTTGAATATATACTTGCCATAATATTTTCGTTGCAAACATAAATACAGCTGTTATTTTTATCCCTAACAAGACCATTAGAGAACATTCACTACACGTCCGCAAAACTATTAGAAAGATTTCAGTTCTTGAATGTAAACATGACTATAAAGTCACCATCTAGAAAATATCACGTTTAGTAAAAAAAACCTGGACTGTTCTACCTGTTGCCCCTTCAAACGGCTGCTGTGAATCGGTCAAACACCTTGAACAACCAACTGCCCTTGTACACGGTGCAACGGTCAAGGGCTAATCGATATACACAATCAATGAACACTCCGATAGCAATAAGTGAAATGCAGAGCACCAACACCATACTCCATCGATTATAAGTTATGATGCCAAGCGCCACGGGCTATTTATAAACTGTTTTCAAATTGAGTGTTTTATGTAGCGCAACTGTATCATATAACTTTTTGATATGAACCTATTTTGAGAAAATGTACAGTCAGCGTCAGAACGATTCTGAATTCAAAGTCTCAAAATGATCTTAATACCAAGATATTAAGAGCAAATTGAACTGTTTTATTGATTTTAACTGTATTTTTTTATAAAGGTCATGTCAATTTGACTTCCCCTCACCTGATGGTAAGCTGAAGGCAGGCTTAGGAAAGAGAGTCACCATTACATATACGCACCATGTTAACATTGGTGGCACTCAGCTTGACGGCCCCATCAAAAGTGGAATGTCGTCGCAGCACCGCGTGACACCCATCGGCCACCGATCACAACCACAATCACCCCTGCCCGGCTATGCACTTGCTGACCCCTGCCAACCGAGATTGGATTAATATGGAGGGTTTTTCGCAATAGTCCACGGTGGTACCGACCCGGTCGAAATTTGTCACAGATTTGTGCCATCAAATTTCCGAACGAAAAAAAAAACTATAATTGTCCGAACGAAAGGACACACCTTAACAAAATATCAGAACAATCAGTCAACAGGAAGGGGGCAACACCAAGGCATTAAGATCATTTTATGTACTTTGTTCGTTAAAAACGATTTGATGTTGACTATACCTAGCTACCATCCACTGTCTTACTGTCCTACTGTCTTCTATACTTGTTCATTATTCCGTCTTTTTTTAACCCGCCAGTAGACGCGCCTCTTTTTAAGACATGAACAGTCGCGCTGGGTCGAAATCACCCAGATTTTGAATGTATTATTTTCAATAACTTAATGAAATAGGGATATGTATTATTTGTAAGTGAAACAGAAAGAAGACAGTACAACAAACTGAAAAATAACATTATGTTCATTATTTAGAGAAAAAAGTAACATAAATCAGGAATTCAAGAGATAACTGCTAAACCTTATTTTTTGCCATGTAGAATTTATAAAATAACTTTAATTTTTTTTTTTATAATTTAGAATTTAATTAAACTATTTTATGACAGATAATCAAAAAGCCTCTAAATAAAGGAAAAATAATTTGGTGACTTATTTAGAAAGAAATAAAACCAAAACAATATTTTTGCAATGGTAAAATTCACTTACACATCACGTCTCGCACGGGTCGAAACGACCCAAACTCTCTTGCATTGCCCATACTGTCCAAACACCCCACGAGAACTGGCCGAAGTTGGGTGTGTGGAAAGAACTAATGCTAAAGAAGTCATGGTCCAAGAACACCCTACTCTTTTCTTTCTATCCATCCAGAAATTGCTAGAAAGAAATAGCTGTTAGAATACCTCATCTTATACCTATATCTAGACGTAATAATATATGTAGATGTACAATATTTATAGGTATCGATCGAATAACTGTTTTATTGATCTGATACAAGAATATCACAAAATGTTGGAGATCAATTTTCTCACGTCGTTGCTTCCACTGAGCAAATATCAACGCCTCACAGTTAAAATTAATCTCCTTCAGCGTCTAAAATATACGAAAATAATAACGGCTGAACAGCCGTCAGATACCTAACTTTATTCTGTTGCTGTCAATAGTGACATTCAAACCGTTTACAAACTTGACCCTGATACTACATATATTCGTTGATACTATCTCTAAAGATTTTATTAGTCGAATGAATTGAGACACCGATTACATGGGACTGCGTTAAATTGCAAACTTGTCTAGGTCACTGCAGTTGTTAATAATAAATACCACAGTAGAACTGTAGAACTGAAGAAAAAACACAACTGACAACTATTTACTTATTTAACTTTTCCTAGTGAACAATATTTATTTTGTTATCATAAATCAATTCATGGACGAAATGTAGTGGAACACCATGGTAGTTCAGTACCGATCCAATTCCATCGCTAATATAAAATGTAGTACAATCACGATGTTTTTCCTTTCATATTTCTGAAAGTATCTTTCTTCATCAAGAGTAATAAGACAATGCAACTCATCATAGAAAAAAACCTAACAAAACTGTGCAATTTACCTATTTGTTTATAACAAATGTGTAACTTGTGTAATTCTCGTGGTTTTATATTGCTACAAGATGACCTACCTCGGCTTCACCTGTGGCATATTTTGAAACACCGTATCACCCCATACGTCAACGTGTGGAAATCTGCCGGATCTGTTGACATTTATGATCACTATTCCACTCCCTTTAAGTAGCAGCAGACTAAGAAATAATAAGACTGTGGTAGTAGCGTTATTTTTCATCGGTAAACGGACTATTCTATTCAAAACAAAAATATTTTTTCAATACGAACCAGTTGTTCCTGAGATTATCGCGTTTAACCAAACAATCTCTTCAACTTTATAAAATTTGCATAGATGATCTGGATTATAGTAAAAGTGCAGATATACGTAAAATATATACAATTTGGTGCATGGAAGAATATACGTTTTTGAATTATTTTTAAAAGAAACTATTTTATCATGCAGGCCGCTTTGAATGATAAAATGAAATGTGATGTACCTAAACACCGTGTGTATTTTATTTACAGGTCAGCGGGCTCAAGTACGAGACGCAACTACGCACACTAAACCAATTTCCCGAGACTTTACTGGGGGACCCATCTCGAAGAATTCGGTACTTCGATCCGCTAAGGTCTGTATCATTTCGATTGATATTGTTTAATTCAGCTTAATCTAATGCTTCTGAACTAACTGAAATGAAAACCTAATAACAACTGCCCCTCTCATTTTGATGCTGTTGCGTTGTAGTCTAGCATATTAATTAGAAAGCAGAATACAACAGTGCAAGTTGTGATTCACGGAACTATGACATTTTCTTGTAGGAACGAATATTTCTTTGACCGAAATCGCCCGTCATTCGACGCCATCTTATATTATTATCAAAGCGGTGGTCGGTTGAGACGACCAGTAAACGTCCCATTGGATGTATTTTCCGAAGAAATTAAGTTCTATGAGCTCGGAGAGCAAGCGACCAACAAATTCCGGTAAGTAACGTACGACGGGCTGGCAAAATCCGTCTGTTAATTAGAATGTTATAACATTGGTAACCCCGTCAAATCGTTTGCAGGGAGGATGAGGGATTCATAAAGGAAGAGGAAAAACCATTGCCATCCAATGAGCGCCAACGTAAAATCTGGCTGCTTTTTGAATACCCTGAAAGTTCCCAGGCCGCGCGAGTTGTGGCTATCATCTCGGTGTTTGTTATTCTGCTCTCCATCGTCATATTCTGTCTGGAGACTTTACCCGAGTTTAAACATTACAAGGTATTCAACACCACGACCAATGGCACCAAGATTGAAGAGGATGAAGTACCCGACATTACTGACCCTTTCTTCCTCATCGAGACGCTCTGCATCATCTGGTTTACTTTCGAATTGATAGTTCGATTTTTGGCGTGTCCGAATAAGTTCAACTTCTTCAGAGACGTCATGAATATTATTGACATCATTGCCATTATTCCGTATTTCATCACTTTGGCGACCGTGGTTGCCGAAGAAGAGGACACATTGAACCTACCCCGCGCACCTGTATCTCCCCAAGACAAGTCGACCAATCAGGCGATGAGTCTTGCCATTCTCCGTGTGATTCGTCTTGTGAGGGTGTTCCGTATTTTCAAGCTTTCGCGACACTCCAAAGGTCTGCAGATCTTGGGCCGCACGCTCAAAGCTTCAATGCGGGAACTCGGCCTTTTGATCTTTTTCCTGTTCATCGGTAAGTCCTTTGTTATTTTTAGTCTTAGACGTATTAACTTAAAATGTATAGTGAAATATGTAAGAAACATTATTACCTCGCAGACTGGTCAAATAAGAGCAGCATTTTTGGCATTATAAAAAGTTTAATGTCATTTCTTAATTATTAGGTTTTGTTAAAATTTGTTTTCAGTTAAATAGACTGAAGTCAACAATTGTGGCGTATCTATAATATAAAAATGAATCGCTGAATGTGTTAGTTAAGCGCAAATCTCGAGAACAGCTGAACCGATTTCGCTAATTCTTTTTATTTTGGATATTCCTTGTAGGACAAGGGTGGTTCTTACGCAAAGAAAAAATAAAAAATTACTTAAAATGTCTAAAAACAACATTTTTCTATACTCCCATACAAACGATTCGTCGTAATACTTAGAAATCAATTTGAACTTAAAAACCATATCATAAAGTTCAAGTGTTAGTGAAGTGGTTTCGGGAAGGCAAAACATTGAGTGACGCGTAACGGCTTAGGGGTGCTACGGGGCTAAAGCATGGCACAGGCGAAAGCGAGGCGGATCAGCTAGTTTCTCATAAAATTGAGATGTTTGGCATCTATATAATGCTCAAGATGTTGTATGTATATGACTATCAATAGACAACTGTTACTAATAAAATTAATTAACGTAATATAATATCATGAAACTGCCATTAGTTTTTCGTCAGTAGGCACTGATGTGTATAAATAATTATACCACATATTCGTATGTGATGTATGAAATGAATAATACATCGAAACCCGGGCAGAAAATAAAAATAAAGTAAGATCTCTTATTTGACAAGCCTGTATTTTAAATACATCCTAAAATAAAAAATGACTATACTCTAGTCGAGTGAACTAGAGATAGACCGAGGAAATTCAAAGTAGATCGGACACCATTAAATCTACACAATTACATGACGCTGGCGCGGACCAATAGCGCATTGTACTCAGTAGAATCAGGCTGGGCATGCACGGCACGTCGCCAGCTGAATGTGCCCCAGCGTGCACATTATATTTTGTGTTCGCAGGAGTGGTCGTGTTTTCGAGTGCAGTATTTTTCGCTGACAAAGATATCACAGGCACTAATTTCGAATCCATTCCTGACGCCTTTTGGTGGGCCGTCATAACCATGACCACCGTCGGGTATGGCGACATGAGGTGCGTTTGCCTCCACCTGTCGCTAACCTGCAGTCCGTGGCCATGCCTTCCTTAATCTTCCTGCTACCCTGCTCGCAATCCCGCCACTGTATCTTCTCCCTTGGTGTGTGCTTGTTCTTCAAGGTGTGGTGCTGTTTTCATCGGCGGTGTACTTCGCCGAGGCCGGCAGCGAGAACAGTTTCTTCAAATCCATACCAGACGCCTTTTGGTGGGCGGTCGTGACAATGACGACCGTAGGATATGGAGACATGACGTATGAGACAGCGATTTCACCCTAAGTTTTATAACTGCCTTCTCGTTCTCCTTTCATTTCATTTTATTTCACAACCTTGCAATGGTTTATTTAACATTATTGTGATTATTATCTATCGCCACATCATGTAACCACTTTAGCTTCAGTTTGGTTTTATCGTCGGTTCGCTTAGAACTAAACTAAATCACACATTTTTTTACATTTACGCTGAGACTTGCACGTTCAAAAACGTTCCTTGTCTTGTTATTATTTATTTTATTCAGTCTTTGTGTCATCATTATCTTCTTGAACCATTCAAATTTTGCATGGAAGCTGAGTTGTAAAATTTTCCACTAAAAGACACCATACGCCCGCGTGTCTGTGGACGACACTTGTCGTCGGAGTGACTATCGCCCCTCAAAATGCGTATCCTGTAATGATATTGTATTTAGGAGAGAGAACAGCCCGCGCAGCACACTTGAAATGATAGCATTCCCGCGTACGAGCTACACAACACATCCACCTCCCGATGAATGCACCTACGAAACGCTTATGCTAAACGTTCGATGTATTGTATGATGTTAACTGTATCGATGTTGTTATGTTGTGGGTATTACGAACTGTCCAATATTAGCTCATCGAAAATGGTGCCTTATATTAAATGTGCACACGTCAGTACTAAATTCAGTATATTACAGCGTGCATTGGTAATGTATGGCTTATGTGCCACTGTGTCGGCACGCTCTCATCTTATCTATGTCTCTCTCTCTCTCTCTGTAGACTTGTCAAATTACCCTGCGCTCTCCCTGGCGGTAAATTTTATATACAGATGCTACTATGTAAAATTGATGTTCAGAATGATTCATTGCTTGTTTATGTCATTGGCTTTCGATCATTAGCTTTCACACGCCATTTTCGATAGAGACATTAAGTTACATTTACGTTTAGACGTAAAATTTATCAATTGCATGACTGTGAAGTCGTTAGTATAGGTTGGAGAACGATCGTCACTGTTCATGTTTAGCACTGTTGTCTAGATCTTAGGACTAGTGTTTTACTTACTTTTATTTTAACTTTATACTGTAGCATCCTGTGAGGTATGACATTGGCAAGAAACGTTCCAAGAATAACTATTTCATCGGTTATTTGCCGAAACCAAATGGTTATTGTGTAACGTTTTTAGTTTCAAAGTTTTATATATCACAGAGATGTGATTGCTGGCGATAAACATTAAACTGCATTGCTCTAACTTCATGAAAATTACGGTGATACTGTAATTTGCTGGCGGGAATGTATGATGATGAATGAAATAGTACCGCTTGCGAACTACATGTTGCTTAATGCGAATACTTGGACCAATATAAACATTATTAAAACAAATTACTATTTACCGATTATGTTACTTATAGTTTCCGTTGATTTTAATTTATTACAAGTAACTAATATGTAGTTAAGCAGGTATAGTAAGTATTGAACACGATTGACGCATGAATGTCATCAGCGTTTATGTTTGTTAACATGATATTAGTTGGACTCAGTTTATTCGGCTAGCTGTCACGAATGGTGGTGCGTTTCGCTATTTAAAGATATGTTTCTGGCGCGTAGGCCTGTTGGAGTGTGGGGCAAGATCGTGGGCTCGCTGTGCGCGATCGCTGGCGTGCTCACTATTGCGCTGCCAGTACCCGTCATCGTATCAAACTTCAATTACTTCTACCACCGGGAGACGGACCAAGAAGAGATGCAGTCGCAGAACTTCAATCATGTCACCAGTTGCCCTTACCTGCCGGGGACTATGGGCCTACCTTACCTGAGTAAGTGCACTACGATTCTTACATACTACCGTTACAAACATTTATTTTACTTTGCCAAACATTCTGTTGAATGCCTATATATTAGCGAATATTATAAATTTTAGTGTTTTAGCTCTTAAATATTCATTTGTGAAATGTCCCTATGGCAACTTTTTCTTTAAATTTGCAATTCACAGCATGTGTGTAGCTTACCAATTATATTTTACAACATATTTTATGTATTAGTACTCCTTCGTTATTGTTTCTTTTAAGTTACTTTTCGGCAATTTCAGGTGGCAAGGACGATGAGAAGGACGAGGTCTGCAATGATCAATGACTGTATGACAGTATATGTACTTCTGTTGTATTTATTATAAGGACTTAAACTATCGACAGAGACGATATTTGTGATATTACTGTGTAAGAGACGAACGAGTGCACTGTGTTCTTTTGTTTTTTGTGTAAATATTTTTAGTTCTAAGCAAAGATGTAAAATAATTGAATAAAAATTGTTATTCATTTTATTTTTAGTTATATTTGAGTTACTTTAGTTTAATTTGATTTGGTATTCGTCGGTTCTGTAATGTTTAAGCAGGTTCGTATTCCACTTATTTTTTAATATTAATGGCTCACTTGTAGGTCTGAAATAAATTTACTGTCAACTCGTTGACACAGCATAAACCTAAGCAACCCAGTTTAGTACAAATTTTACTGCTCAACATTTTGTCGATCTCATAGATTTAACATTAATTTACTTTTATTTGGGTATTTCAGTAGGGTAGTGTCCTATTTATTTATAACCGTAAACTATACATCTTATAATAATATAATGAACCTTTAAAGTGAAATATTCCTATGAGAAATAGTTTTAAAGATAATTGGTTTAGAAAATTCAATTCCTCACAACGCCGGGAAACGCTCCATATAAAATCACAGCGTACTGTGACGTCACAGTGTGCTGGCGCATAGTGCAAATGTATGAAGAGCACGAGAATATCGCATGTATCTCAGGCCACGTTGCGTTTACACATGTGCTACAGATAAGTAGATTGATTTGAAATTTAATAAGAAATCAAAAAGTTATTCATTTTGCCTTGATTCGATTGTTTATTTTTTGAATGCAGAATATTTTGGGAATTAGACATAGTGAATAGTCATAGATTTAGTTTATTTAGCAATTATCTTAGTTTACTATGCATAGTTGAGTAAAAACTACGACATGCATGTCTTTTGGAGAATAAATTCTTTAAACCTTAAACCTTAAATCAAGCTGTATTGGTGATAATCCGTTTACTCAGGACACTACCCTATTACATCAGTACCAGACAGAGCCACTTCACTTAAGATCACATTTAAACACATTATGTTTAATAATTATTACATTATCTACAGGGTAGAATTTATTAACTCTATCAGAAGGGAAAGTACTAGAAATACTTTTAGGTACTCAAAAGAATGATTTATTTACTATTTCATTTATTTTCTTAGATACAATAAAGTTATTAACTATAAACTTTAAATTTATATTATTTAAGCTTATATATATATCGATTTCAGATTTTAACCGGCTGCATTACAGGGTTCTAATTTTGGAAATTTGTAAAGCAGCTTTATTTCTTTTTAAAAATATAGGATTATTTCCTTTCTGTTAAATTTACTATATTAAATATTTGAAGTACTCTCAGCCTTTAGGTAGGCTTAAAAATTATACATTGTTTTTCACGTGTCAGTACAGACCGGCTATCTCAATCGATTGTACATCGGCTCTGATTGCTTACATACAACTCAGTACCTGTCATTATAACTAACAACGAGATTCATTAAGTAACGTACCCTAACTATTACATTGATGAGGCGAGTGACCTTGCACCGAGGATGACTCACAACTAGGTCAAAATTAGTGGACATAGTCCGCAGCACAAGCATTTCCTAACTTTGAATTGCATAGAACCTAGCTGCCGGGCAAGTTAATTTCAACTGGATTGTTCCAATATTGCAGTATAAACGGCAAATAGCAATTAAATTGTGAAGTCTGGTACCAAAATTTTTGTTTGCAGCCAAACGTATATCGTGTGGTTGAACCAAGAAACTGAAGAATCTCATAGTTACAGTCGCTACGACGCGCGACGATGGCTTAACGACAATAGCTAATCATACCCAGTATGCCTAGTGATGATTGAAGTCGGATTAGCCCTGATAATCTTGGCGTTCACATTCCGACAGTCCATTCAATAAGTTGGCGCAACGGCATGTTGGCATGTGAATGGTCCTTGTCACTACATGAACATGCGTACCAAAATAGCATAGCAAGTTTTTTTTTGTTTTGAGTTTATTTATGTATTGTACATTCAGTTATGTTAAAATATAAGTAGCTCTTAATTTTGTTTATAACAGTGCATAAGTGACGTCACCTTATAGAATCTTATTAACCAACCAGTTGTAAGGGAATAACCAATATTTGAACATTTAATCGTCTCTTCAATGGCTGTTTTATTAATCCTATTTTCTGATATAAGATATTCTTTATTCAATATATTTAAGATGTCTCATACTGCCAGCCGATTGTGCAGCAGCAGTAAGTGATCATAAACATTCGGGTTCGATTCCTGGGTTGGCCTGATTTAATAGGTATTAGGAAAAGTGCTGGTGGTCGGCGCTGACCCTCATTAATCAAAATAGAATATTAGTGAAACATGGGTATTATTATACCTCTATCTTCGTACTCCTATCTCCCAGGGCTACCAGTGTGTATAGTAATATAGGTACTGTTTTATGTTTTCAATTGTTTAAGCTAGTCCTATAATACACAATCATAAACTAATTTATAACTCTTACGCCTGTCAACTAGCAGAAATACTAATGGATACTGGATATTGAACAACATAATTTTTTTACAATTAAGTAGCTAAGCAAGGGGTAGGTGAAGCCGCGTGCGGTAGCAGTAAAGTACAACATTATATAACACTTCTTTAGTGGATATCGCTGAATATTCATAAACCAAATTGGGGCCACGTAAAACATATAAATCTATTTTTAGGGAAATTATTTCAAGTTTAATTATTTAAAGTTTTACTTAAATAAATACCATTTAAGTTTTAAATATCGGAGCATTTACTGATCAATCCTTCCACTGTCAAGTTGATATTAAGAAAACTATTATCAATAAAATAACACTAACTAATTACTATTAACAAAATAAGAATAAGCACGGTTAACAGTGACAAACCAAATTAGCTAATTACTGCACAACAACAAACAGCATATTCATTTAACATCAAATTGCAATAAAACTGAAAACAGTCAAATATACTTCTTTACAACGAAGCTTTAATTCTTAATGGTAAACAAAGCCATCAGAATTGAACAGGTATTATATTTGCTGGATAGTTTCAGGACGGATCCACAAAAAGTCGTCCATAAGCGATGACTCGTCCTCAGACATGATGGAGTTCGAAGAAAGTGCACTGCTGGCTGACTCTCAACTTGAGCAGAACCTGCGGCGGCTTCAGGAGGAGGAGCGTCTCCTGCTAGAGCAGCAAACTGCTATGGAGAACGGCCCCTTCGACGATATTGCCGCCCTCGAGCATCAAGACGCAATACGTCTTAATCAAGTAAGTAAGCATATCTACCCTCATGCACTTGGCATGTCAACGCTATGCAATCGCGTCCACCTTCACTGGACTCATGACTGTTTACAATTTTCGTATTCGTTTTCTAATGGAGTAAGGGTCTTCGTAATATCAAAGATGCCAATAGTAGGTACGTGGTTTACCTCTAGTTTGGAGAAAAAAAGTAAAACGAAGATAAAAAAAATAAGGGAATTGGAGAAAACCGATATTCAAACTGAGGATGATTACCCACCTAACTATGATGTAAAAACCATTACACCGCATTTCTGCCGTTCTGCTCCATAAAAAAAAAAAAATCACAGCTGCAGCAGAAGGAGCTGCAGAAGCTGCAGGCCCAGCGGCTAATGATGCGCCAGCAAGGCCGCTCGCACTGCGCCGAGCATGCGCATAACTTCGCCCACGGAGTGCGCCGCGAGCAGATCGCGCGCCGCCGCGCCACCTGCACCGTGCGCGTCAACAACTTACACGCGGCCGAGGCCATCGAGACGGATGTCTGACTAGCGGGTGAGTCGACTCTTCAACTTACAGCCAGGTCGTCATCCATCATTAACACCTCCATTTAACGCTTTACTAGGCGACTGATGGCCCTCGTAATAAACTTAATACACTTGCACGAATTGGCTTCTTTTTTAAAACTTATCTTGCCTTTTTTGTAACACAAGGTGTCATACATACGTACCGCTAACAAAGACAATGGGTAAGTAAAAATTATACATTTACGAGGGCATACAAATGCCATTTGCTTGGTAAAGAGTTAATTTTTTATCCTAATCAGTACCTTTTTTCCACTCACTCCTTCCATTCCAATTTTATGATAGTATTTTCGAACTAGCTAACAGCTTATAGAGAGACAACAATTTAGATTCATATCTCAGAAGGTAGTTTCTCATCATAAAATACAAATTGGTACCAGAACAGAGGAACTAAAAAAAACCACTTAAGGGTTTTTTACGTGCGGGAAATCCCCACGGTTACTCCCCCGTCCCCCTCCCGGAGAGGGAGGTTATGTCTGATTTGAACCGACCAAACCGCACGCCGCCTCTGTGGGTCGTTGTGCTAGGCCAAAGGTGAGATTGTCAGATGACATATCCCTCGCACCCCGGCTGACCCAGGTCCATCCCTCTCGGTCTAGCCCTCCTCGGGGGAAGGCACCACGCGGTCCTCGACTCGCCCCAGGTTGTATTTTTGATATTCATAGGAAGTCTTGCATTAGTCAACTATGATACCACGGATCAAATACTATTATAGTTGTAATGAGGTGGAATTCCATAATGTATGCTAAGTAACTATACCACCAAGCTACAAAATACATAAAGGCTTTTGGCGAACCACAGCACTTTTAGAAGCCATATCTACGCACGCCGCGCCGCAGTTCCTTACTGAATTGTTATCTTTTATCATGTCGTTGCGTTTTATACCATCTTTGTCGATTTAATATTATATATATGATACACCATGTAACATTAGCTTAGAGTAATTTTGAAACTTCACTTATTGTATCGTGCTTAAAATAACAGCTGTAGTAACATAAGCTTCTTTGAAAATCGTTTATTACTTTTAAAAAGTTTTTTTCGTCTTTTATACTATTAAGAATTTTAAATATATTTTGTTTTTAAATATCTAATTATATCTGCTCAGCCAGTGTATTCGTTACAGTAAATAGGATTGATTCTCAAATGTTGTTTCAGCCGCCCCAGTTTTATTAGATTTCAGAATAGGTACCAGGGTACCAGCAATAGTTAATATATCTATGTGAGATATCTGTAAAGAAATACAGGGAGTATTTTTTTAGATGGGTACTTTAACCGTTGTAGTTACAGCGAAATGTTCTTAGGAGACGTTTTTTAACGTGTAGAAACCCCCACAGGCTTAACCCCATCGGTGCCAACGATGGGGTGGGTGTGTAGGAATCGGACCGACTAAAACCACACGTTGTCCTTCTCAGGCGTCCATTGCCGGGCACCCCGGGTAAGCCCTTAAAAGGATAACCCCAGGGTTACCGGCGGATTCTTAGGAGACCTGCCCAACTTATTGAGATATTTTAAACTGCATTTACAGATGTTAGAAAAATTTTACAATCAGTAAGAAAAATGCGTATAGTCCAAAAAAAAATTTTAGTGCCAATCGTTCCCATTTCATGGTGGGATCAATAGACTAAGAGACCAAACACAGAAATCAAACATTTCAGCAAGAGATTATATTTAATTTTAAATAAGTAAATAAACGTTAAATAATATTAGTACTTGCCGAGAAAACTAACTTGTAGTAGTTCACAAACTGCTTAGATACTATCGCAGGTGCATGCTTTCCTTTTGTATATTCCTTACGCGTACTACAACAAAATAATAATTAACTGTTAAAAAAAATGTCTCAAGACTGCTCAAGTAATGTGGGAACTAATGTGATTATAAACGAAACTGAACCAGCTTGAGTTATCAAGCCATAGTTTTCAAGAAGAAAGCCTTCTGCGCTACACGAGAAAGAGAAAGAGAGAGAGAGAGAGAGAGAGAGAGGGAAACGAGACCAAATGTCTTTAAATTTAAAGAATATCTTTTCGGGAGGAAACGGTTACAGGGGGAAATAGGAATAACCTAATTTTCATCCGATAATATCCCCTCTAGCCCCTCTAACTAAGCTAAATTGTTTGTGCTAGGAGTGGGTTCACGTCGGTAGTGTAATGGCCAAAATTCTAACCTGGGACCTCTTGATCGAAGGCCGACTCCTTAACCACTAAGCTACCGCCGCTTTATTTTAGGAATGGTTAATTATTAAACATTACAGGGTAGAAGTACCTGGTGGGTAAGTACTCTAAATACTGGAGATAGCGAATTTCACTCAAAGGAAACGTTCCTATATTTTTAAAAAGACACAAAACTGCATTAAATAACCTTTGAAAACTCGCTTGCCACACCTGGTAATCGAACCGACTAGTATAAATATGTCGCGATCAACTAGCTGAATCAACCGTTCAATTAACTGCCTAGGCTGTTAACTAAACGGCAAAATTCAATTAACGGCCTGAATAATAACACCATTTAATAAACTGGCTGGCAAATCCTTGTCACCACCTCGAAATACACATACACATTACACATTCTCATGCCTGTTAATCCTCGAGGGGATAGGCAGAGGTGTATTCACACAAAATTAGTGATAGGTTTATTGAGAAAGCTGCGCAATCCGACTTGAATAGGTAAGGTACCTTTCTATAAGTATCCAATAGGGTATTGGATATCTCGCCCACCTAAAAAGCGGCTTGCGGGCAAAATGTCTACTTTTTAAAATGTGCATGGGTATATTAGCCCGGAAAAATGTAATAGAAAAGGCCAGTAGTCACATATAAAAAAGTGGAGGGAAATTTTTTCGAGTAATATCTACATATTACGTACGGTGCCGCTCGCCTTCGTTTACTTGATCTTTACCAAGCAACCTTTGGATGGTAATTAATGTAATTATGGTTGTAGAATTGAGTGATGACAGTATAGTACAGTCAAAAACTTAGGGACTAGTAGGGATGTATCCTAATCCCGGCGACCTGGCTGATAATTGTTTTTTGTGTTAGAACTCGTAATTCTATGTAGTAAAATAGCTTACGCTTACGCTTTCAGACCCGGCGAGCCGGTGCGAAGGCGTAGCGATGGTGTGGCGAGGCCGGCTGCCGGCGCGCTCCGCACCGCCATGTATCGTGTAACAAGCGTCTAACTCCCGTGTCGCACGCCAACACCGCTGTCTCGGCGGACCCATCGTTACCTCGAGCAATGCCCTGATGCATTGACTCTTCCGACACTTCCAACACCTCTAACCCTGCTGTACATCTACCCTCTATTCCACTATACACTCAGACCCTTACACCGCGGTCCGTACACCAATTACCGACTTGTGAACTTTTATAAATAGCAGCTTTCTCACAAATCCCAAAACAATCCGTTGTTTAGAATAATATCGTACATTAACGACAATGTGTTTTCAAGTACTCAAAAAAATAATAAAATAACATAAAAAAAATATTCTTCTAGGATAATACGCTTGTACGGTGAGAGCGCGACCCGCCGCGGGCCTCGCCTTTTTGTAAATATAATTGAATACAGCTTAGTTACCGCTTATTACACTTTCTATACATTATTGACACACGTGTAATAGATAATAAGAAACATTCTTTGTGACAAATAATCAAAATAGGCCTACAAAGTTGTCGCTCTGTTCACAGAGGTCTTTTTCAAGCGTCGCTTGGACGCTTCTACTGCTACTTGTACATAGTAATATAATACGGGCGGGAGTCGCCCACCAGCGTACTCACTTGGATTATACATTACCCGGATATGACACTCGAACAGATACTAACTCGGGGGATCACACAGATAATAGCCACCATCGCAGCCCGACCGCCAGACTTCAAGCCGAGCTGCTTCCTAGACCATCCGATGGCCGGCTGGAGTCAGTTACGCCCTGTACGTTACTGCTGTAGCAAACGGGTGAAGCTTACAAATGGCTCAAAATAGTTTCTGAAACGTTCGTTAGTCCAAAACGTCCGAACGGCAGCTACAGAAACTGGCTGCAGAATGGCAGTACCTGTATTTATCATGATATTGAAAGGAATATTCGAGACACTGAAAGATGAGTAGTTATAAGTTGTTTATGTTGTAAATCGTCGTTCGTGAATTAATATCAGTGTATAATTGTTGAATATACAGACACTTGTAAACGTCATCCTGATTCCTCAATGTACCCTGCCCTCGGTCCCGCGCCCCGTGCACCCTTAAATCGCGCAACAGTCTCGGCCACTATAAATTATTAGGTGTACTCACAATTATGTATTTAAATGTTATAGTAGTAGTAAGACGGCATTGCCATCTTGTCTATCATCATTCTTGTTATTTTATATTAATATTAGCTCACTGTAACGCGTACAGGAGGTGCGATCAGTAGCGAGCGCCACAAGCGCATGTCACTGCGTGCAGGTGAGGCAGCATGGCGTGTGTGTCCTGTGACAGATACTTTGCATTACGATGGTATTATAGCTTATAATGTTACAGTTTAAACATATCTAGAAAGAAGTGAATTTATTATACGTATGTTCTGTAAGTGATAGGCGACAGACTCGACACGTTCCATTCCAACAGTTCGGAAAACCTAAAAACTATATCTCCAAAATGACGCATTCCGTTGTTCGTTTTGTGAACTGTTCCTACGATACATTAAGTTGTCCATATCATACCCACTTAAGTTTGGTTCTCGATCTCGATACATACTACTAAAATTCAGTACTTTAGCAGGTAGCACTACTAAAATTCAGTACTTTTTAACTTGCAGCGACAATTCCAAAATGTATGCAATAATGTGTCAATTCTAATTACGTTACCTAGCATCGGTCTGTCGGTCTAGGAATATCGTTTACACTTGTGTTGTAATATCAACATAATCATTATTAGGTATAGATTACATCCAAATAATTTTTATCATATCATTCTAACACATTTCATAGCGTTAAACATCTAGATGAAAAGACATAAATATTTACGCCCTATATTATAGTCTAGCGTAGTTAGTAGTTATTGATAGTAGTTAAGTGTTGCCCTTATACTGGGTACCGATCCTTCAACTCCTTGTCTATGCGATGAGAAGACTAAGATTAACATTTGACTCTTGTCTAAAACAAATCGTTTGATTGCGACGTGCATCTATTATTACATAAACATAAACATATATATATATTAAAGAACTGCAATAAAGATACCTTCGTATAGTAATGTCCGAAAAATCCGCTGTTGTATTTTTTTCTTCGATACAGTGATCACCTAATAGACAGTTCCTAGTACATCACATCTTAAATTTGATATACGGTTCCAAGCATTTCTTCAATCTGAAAGCAGTTTACATTAGATTAATATTAGGTAGTTATTAAAATCAGTGTTATGTGTAAATCGGTGTTTAATTAATTATTGACGTCTAAACGAATTATGTATAATATGTAATAATAATTATTAATGAAAAAGCGCGTTCTAGCAGTGGCTGTTACAGTTGACACTTGAGCGCCGCAACCCTCGGGACTTCGGTTGGAGTTGCGAAGAGTACGGTCTGAAGTTAATTCAGTGTTATGAACGCAGGTTGGTTGAACGTGCTAGTGTTGCATACCCTTGGTAGATTATATTTATGCGCAGAATGGAACAATTAGTTGGAGTAGAGAAGCGAATTGTAGTCGTGCAAGCACTCACTGTTAGAACTCGTATAACCGATTTGAGACATCGAGCTCAGCTCGTCACCCGGTCGCGACGACAGTTTGATACATGTTTGATATAAACATAAATTGTAATAATTTGAGTGTCTTCTTCGTAAATTGATATCAATAAAATCTGTCAATTAGAACTACGAATTACTTGGCAAATTAATTTATTATGATAGTCTTTGACTAACTGCAAGTTACATTACGTTGAATGTTTGCAATTATCATAAAGAAACACTGAAAAATGTTAAACCTAACGTATGACTTACTTGTTTTTTTTCGCATATTCTCCCGGATATGCGCGAGTACCTCGCGTAAATTTAGCCAGTGCGCAGCCTGTTGGCTGCAGGTCGACAAATTAAAGAATATTCAGAGCATACCTATTGTGTAACAGGCACCTCCAACGGCCCCATACTTGCAAACACTATCATATTGTTACTTCATTTGTCAATATATTCGATTTTAGTTAGTATACAATCATGTTACAGTGTACGTTTAACTCCGAGGCTGTTGCGACGAAATATTTATATGTCACCAATGTTGATGTATCAAGTTTAAAATGAAGTAAGCACGTTAAGTTATATGTTAGTTTAATAATCAAATAGCACGGGTCCTGTATTGTATATTGTGAAGGATGCTGCAACGCGGCAATAACTAAATTATTCAGCTATGACCACGGTAAACATCGAACTTGGTGCCATGCGTGGATACAGGATAGAGTGCAGTAGGCAAAATTGCCCCCCTGATTCAAGTAGTTTATATTAAACAATTTCTTCGAAATATTCCTTCTCCTTCTGAACGATATTGTGTACCTATTAGTATACCACTGAGTGAAATTTTGTTTATAAATGTGCTCCGTTTGAATAAAATATTGTAAATTGCTTCCTCAAACTTTTGAATGAGGTCCTGTATCCGCGTCTACCTAATGAATTATGTTAGCGAACTGAACAGTGGATGGTGTCACTAGCAAACATAAGTGCTTAAACAACGTATAAATTTGAATAGATTTATTATTGCAAATAACTAAAATAATTTCAAATTCAGCTGCCAATAAAGTAACAATTTATTTCAATTTAAAATTAATAATGTTTTAAATGTCTCATTGAGATTCTTATCCCTACCACGAAATCACAAAATTATGGTAAAATAAAAATTATGGAGATTATAATATCCCAAATACAAGTTAGGTTCTTAAGTAGTATTTGCAGTTGTTGGCACCGATCATGGCACTGTGCAGATCAATTTACAATATTATTTTTCATAGGATGTCTGTCTATGTAGGTGCGGATACTGGGAATGGGGCAATGACTGTGTTTGCCTATTCCCCTTTTGACTTACAACGCAACCAGTTTAGTTAGACCAGTTTAAAACTAACACGTTTTCAAACATGATTGGGATTTAACTAAATGTACTTATTGTATTATATTGGGTCTTTGGGGTGTAAAACCTTCGCTACTTGGGCAAAAGTTCATGTATAATTTGGCGCGGTCCAGAGCTAAAGCGGCGCAGTCTATATTCAAATGCCGCTGCATTAAAGACCCTGGGGGCAACTTGTATACGAGGAAAGCACGGTAAAGGAGAGATGGCGCTCATACTGCCACGAACTGCTAAATAAGCAGCATAAAGAGATGAAGCCACAAGACCTCCTTCCAAATCAAGGACTAGTGCCACCGATAACGCCTGCAGAAGTCCAGACTGCCATTTGACGCATGAAGAACCGAGCTCATCGAGGCTTAGAAGGCAATGGATGCCCGTGGTGTGGGCATCCTGAAAAATCTTTATAAACGCGTACTCCTCACCGGTAGGATCCCGAACCAGTGGAGGCTGAGAATCATTACATCAGTCTTTAAGGGCAAGGGATCGGCGCTGGTGTGTGGCAGCTACCGTAGTATAAAGATAATGTCCCACACCATGGATCCGACAGGAGAGTGCACTTTTGGAGTGTCAGTATGAGTTTCGTCCCGGGCACGGGACCATGGACCCGATGTTCGCCCTAAGGATTGTCGCGGGGAAATATAGGCCTAAGTGAATAGGTCGAAGAACACGGGGCGTGTTCTTCTGCCTATTCACTTAGGCCTTCGACCTTCGCGATCTGGTGGGCATTGCGGTCCAAAAGAATCCCAAAGGCTTACCAACATTGGCACTATCCGAGACATGTACGTACCACGATTCTGGTTCCGTGGTTCGGTCCGCTGTTGGCGACACGAAAACCTTCCCCGTCACCGTCAGGGTACACCAAGGATCCGTACTTAGCCCTTACCTATTCAGCTTGGTATTGGACATTTTGTCGAACAGCATCAGAAACCCACGTGAGTCATCAGAAACCCACATACATACATGAACAACCATGGAAACCTCCATGGTTGCTCATGTATGCTGATGACATTGCGTTGATGAACGCGGACAGGAACAGATTGGTGCGACGTGTGAAAGTGTGGAAGGAGGCGCTTGAGAACGGCGGTCTGAAGCTAAATATGGCAAAACAGAATACTTGGCGTTAAACTCAACAGATCCCACACCCGTCCGCATAGGCGATGACTTGGTCGAGCGCACGGACCAGGTTAAGTACCTGGGATCTGTACTTCACGTGACTGGTAACATCAACTGCGACGTCAAGGCACGTATTGCCGCCGCGAGGGGCGGGTTCTACCATAACCGCCCAACATCGTGCAAAGTGGAGGAGGAAGAGCCGGAAGGCGGACCTTAAGCTCCGAGGCGTCTCGGCCTCGGATGCAATCAGGATAACGTCTAAATGTCGATGATGATTATCTCAAGCTCCGCAGACTCTATAGACTCCTTATTTAAGTGAATGGCTATTTTGCATTATCGACATAAAAAGGATAGCAAATTTATTTCTACCAGATTTTGCAGAAAATATCACGGTCATGTCGTGGTATTTATGCTTTAAATGTGAGTTTTAAAACTATAAGATAATCTACTTTGTATATGAATAAAATGGTATAATAATCGGCATATATAGATCGGTATATAATCGGCATAGATTATGTGTCCATCGCACTATACCTTCCTCAAAAGATGTACCATTTATACAAAGTTAATCTAAAATATAGTTGAATGTACTTGTCTACCACCTAAGTGGTATCAGAAATAACCGCCAAGTACTTTACAAACAAAATTTCGCGCCCAAATTCTCTTCAGTTTCGGGGATATATTTTTCGAGAATAATGTAGATAAACGTGAAAATTGACGATCAGACCAAATAATTCGTTGTAGTTTTGAAATTTGGTACAGTTATTTCCTAAGGTGCCCAGATGAACATAGTCGGCAATATTATTATAATAGTCGGCTTCGGGAGGGAGAGAGGAGGAGAGAAGATCGCTTTTTCAGTTTTTTGCTCGTATATTGAAAACTATTAATATTATCTCTTTAGTTACTTCTACATTATTTATCTACAGTAAATTTCCTATAAATTATGTTTAGACTTTTTCAGTAGATAGGTATAGGATCAGTACTTTAATAAATAAAAGAGGTCAAATGTAATAAAGCTTATTAATTTGCAATAAAATCAACTCAGCCTGGCCACAGATAGATCGGTACTTGGTCCTTTATTTTTTTGGAAAAAAGATTATTCTTAAGGAATTCTGAGCATCCGGGATAGTAAGACAACTGGTAGATATTTCTGAGTAGCTGTTTGAGGCCTATTCGTCACCTTGCATTCGTTCGCCGTTCATCGCTTATTTAATCCCTTAATATTCTCACTCTTGAAGAATATAAGAATATTAGATTGGTGCGACGCGTGAAAGTTTGGAAGGAGGCACTTGAGTACGGCGCGGCGGTCTGCAGCTAAATGTGGCGAAGACAGAATACTGGGCGTTAAACTAAACAGATTCCTAGGAACCTTAGGTAATAACTGTACCAAATTTCAAAACTATACGAATTATTTGATTTGACTTTTTTAATCTTCTCATGCTAACTATATGTGACGATAAATCTACCCTTTGGAGTTAGAATCTATTAATTTATGGAGTAAATTTTTTATTTCGAAAACACAATGTTTATTCATGGAATTAACCAGAATTTTATTTGGGAGATACTTAACGCGATTTTGTACTGACAACCGACTGCGATCAAACAAAAGAAAGCTTTCCTGACCAATACCTTTAAAAAAAAAGTGCATCATAACCTGTTCAGTAGTCTATCGCAGACAATCAGAAACAGGCAAGAATTCCAAAAAAATATAACATAAGCTAAGTATTTTTTTTAAATTTACTATTTTTTTATTTGGGAACAAAAATAATTCCTGGCGGTAGATATATTAATTAGACAAAATTACGTGTATTTGTCATATACTGATAAGTAATTTGGTTGACAAAAAATATATTTCCATAGAATGTGTAGTGTTGTGTCCCATAAGTCATTTGAATTATATATTTCGTAACAAATGTATAGGTATTTCATTGGTCTCATGAAAACAACAAATGTTAAGCAATGACACGAATTGTTAGATTAAAGTACAACCGACTGACAGCTTGTTGAGGCGCACCAAAATTTAAACGAAGTTCTGTAGTTACTTCCTTCTGAACGGAAACCTGAATTATGCCTCCCCTGATCGCAATTCAGCATAGATGTGTCCCTCTGAACGAACGTCTGTACATGTGTGCCCTCTTTGGATGTTTGGATGAAAACCTGTATCCGCACCTGCATCCCGTTAATATTTAGCATTTATTTAACATTTTCGTTGTGTTGCAGTAACGGTTTCATGTTATTTGAATGACTAAATCTCATTTACATTATGTATATCTGTTTAATCATAGTCAATATATGTACGGTAGTTAGATTAGCATTCAAAGTCAAGTACAAAGCTCTGCCACAATCTTCTGCTTAGACGTCTCGTGCTTCAGAATGTAATTAGGTTAGAAATGTGGTGTAAATGAGTCTTGGTGGTTTGGAATCTATTTACTTGAAACCGATGGTTTTTTAATAATTTTATTATTTTATAACGAGACAAACGCACCTATCGATTGATATTCGTGTATTTCTTAGCAGCCTCACATTGTTTAACTCCTCTCCACAGTCTAATATTGCTGCGTTGTTGCGAAATAAATATCGCAAGTGGTGTGTAATAAAGAAATCTGGCTGAATGACGCTCTAAGCAGACGTAGGTTGGCACACACACAACCCACGCGATCAGTCAAACAAGCTACGCCGGCATAAATGTTAGAGCGCATGCAACGCGCACGACGCGTACGCGGGCCATGTTTCGATAACTCTCTCACTAAGAGCGCGGGGTGGCGCAAGACCTGTGTGGTCGACTCTCATACACAAGGAACAGATAGTGGTAAATTGTGAATTACTCATGTTGGCCAAAATTGTAGTTACGCCAGTTCAAATAGGCGTATTATAATTTTCGCTCAGTATTATTAGTTGATATTTCGTACTTAGTATGTATACAGAGGCGGCTAACACGGGCCCGGTGCATTGCAGAAAGATTTGTTTGTCAATCATCACTGTTCGTAAACGACTTTTGCGTTACTGAAACCAAAAACATACTAACAATTAATTATCGTAGATAGTTAATTAAACCCTCATAGATTTCACAAAGGAAATCACGTTTTTCTATTTAATTGAGTAATATCAATCTCGTAGTTAGGAAGGAGTTGGAAATTTTAAATTTATTAAGAAGTCTGAAATGTCCGTTACGACAGGCTGTATTTGATATGGTCTATAGGAAAAGCTGTACTCGGTAATTTTATCTGTAAATTAAATTCAATTTAATTTAAGACTTATAGTTAGGTGATATCTGCAAACTATTAGCAGTGTGTGGTATATCTAAAATATTTGTTCATTTTTAGAGCAGTTGTAAAGTATTGCCTCGATAGTGTTGGGTGAGGGATGCGAGCGGCCGAAGTTTGCATGAATTCCGAAACGTTTCGATGGGACCCACCGTTTCAGTTGCATTTATTAACACGCGTCCCTTCAACTTGTTGATGGCTGCCTTTACGCGTGTTCTTGCGCTTACTTTCCTCTATATAGTCAACGCAATGCTGAAACAATGCTGAAATTAAAGTAAATCTAGGGTTTGTCACGCTGGCCTCAACTAGCATTATATTATTTTCTCATGGTCGGCACACGACTAGTGTGACAGGCGCTAAGAGTCTAGTGGTACTAATATATGGTTTTCGTTATTCACTGGCCTCCTCTCCGTCCAGGTCGAAGCGTGTTCAAACATATAATGAATATAATGTCACAGAAGTCAATCAAATATCACTTAAAATACTAGTATCAATAAATTTTTACATTATTTATTTTATACAATATTTTCGATCGTAACACTTTTGGCGTTACATAATATATACTAATTAAAATTTACTCGTAATTCAGTAATTATTAGAAGATGGAGTAACGGACGATGCATTGATGATTAACGAGCTTTTATTTATAAATTTTGACCTGTTGTTTGCGTTATCATAAGCAATAGATCGGACACACGCTAGCTGCGAGCTTACGATATTATTTCAAAATAAATATCTATTTTAAATAATAACTTGTTGTATTATATTCAACACTAATGTAAGTAAAATTGGAGCGAACTCTCTAGATACATAATAAAATAACATTATCCTCTTACAATACATAACGTTAAGGGTTTATAATATTAAGAGCTTTTCGACTAGTATACTTACAAAAAAAAACATGAGATCTTATGAAATAATCTGAATTTTCGCGATAATTTATTGTATTTAATATCCATCCAGTATTATTAGATGAATAGGTGTAATGGTGAAATATTACCATTTTCTAGCTCCTATAGAATGTTAATGTAATATAAGTTCAAAAATTGGCCAACAAATTAATAATACTTAATGACGTTTTTTTTTTACAAAAATTTATTTCAATGGTCCCATCGCTCGTAAATTGAAATGGTCATCTACCATGAAGTCTTCAATTATTCAGATTTATGTCAGGCGATACGGTCATAACACGGTATGTAATAAAGGCAGTTTAATAAAATAGTACAATGTGTAGTAGAACTTTGCATTGCTCCTTTGCTAATATACTTATGGTAAAAATGCCAGTAACTCGTAATACGGTATTTAATTACTTAGAAACGAATAAAACAAATATATAATCATTTTAAGACTTCACTCTTCTCTCAAGGTTTGAAAAGTAAACTGAAATTTATAAAAATCTTAAACGCAAAATTATTCAAAGAATAGTTCGTGGCAGCAGACAACGATGTGTTGCTGCTGCTTTCAAACCCGACCACAGCCAGCAGCAGCAGACGGCAGCATTGTATCCCAGTTGGGTTTAAGTGTTCTATCAGACCAGATGTCTAAAATATTTGCGATCAAACGTCACGCCGAGATAGATAGCTACGAAAGGTATTTCTTGGAAATACATAGAAATCGGTAGTGTTGCGATGACAGGTCGTCTGCTGCTGCTTGTTCGCGGTCAGCTACGAACTCGTGTCTTTAGTCTTGAAATTAATTTCAATGATAATTTTATAAATATTGTGAGTTAGCAGTGCTTTTGAAGTGGCTGCCGGTAACATGGACATGTCGTAGAATATAATCAAGGGTGCAATGTTCAGTGACGTTAGCGAAAATGGGAACTCACGCTAATTTCAATATTAACTTATTTAAAGAAGTGCACCATTCTTTTTGCGTCTGTTTCGGAGTTCATCAAATCTTTGGTCCAGCATCTGAATATAACGAACTATTTCAAAACAAGTTCTGATTAGTCAGACTTATTAATTTTATAGTACCAGATTTGTTATTATAAAATGGCGACGACATAAATGGATACGTACGTGTGAAGGTATTATCATGGAATGCCCAAACTGTTTAAAGTTCACTTTACGTTGAATAAATTGTCGACGTCGCTTGTGGTATGTCTGTCTACGTACCAAATACGAGTGCTTATACTATTCATTAACCGCGATTAATATAGAAGTGACAAAGAGTAACCCTAATGGACACACAGTCACTGTTTCCAGGGTATACCCGAACGCGCACGTTTCTTAGTCGTCCCCTTATATGCCGCCCGTCGGTGAATGAATAAACGGGAACACTTTATTATTTTTTAATCATATATGATCAATTCCGCCGCAGTGTAAATATTTCAAGGCACTATGGCCAGTGATAATATTAAGTTTAATGTGGTGGTTGTTAACTACGTCTGAAGGCTAATGAGGAATAGTTACGGATACATTGTATTTAAACGCTTGTGTATAAACAACTGTGTTAATCAGAAATGTCAACTGTCCAGCCATCACTTTGTCGATGGAAAAAAGTTTAATGTGGAAAAAATATGCGTTTCTGACGAATGCAGGAATGTTGTAACTATTTGAAAAATATGTGAGGGGATGTCTGGACTGTAGACTTCATTGCTAAATCCGTAGATATGGTTTACTAAACTTCGATGAGTTAGGCCTACGTAGCTACTATAAGCTATACTTAATTGAAAATATGTATATGCTTAAGCATTTACAAAAATCGTTCTATCTTTGTACGAATAAAATATCTAAGTTATTTTTGTAAAAACTTGTTAGGTACTATGTCAGCGTGGAGAATATTCCTAAGTGTAATAAAAAAATCGAGATATGAACCCAGATATTACCTAAGTACTGACTGCGATCAATCACAATGACTGACTAGGTACTTGTTATCATTTTCAATATTTATCAATGAGCTCTACCAGTCCAAACACTTCGACACGGAAACAATTGCTTAAAATATCCATTTCGATAAATTCCATGGTATGTCTGGAGCTTTTTCCAACTTTTGTACTTATTTTAAATGTAACAGTTATACTGTTCTGCAATGTATGGTTTTTTTTTCTTTAATCGAAATGTATAAATGACTCAATAAAATGACCATAGTGTTTTATTTGAATAACACATACCTATATCCATATTTCATATTAGCTTTCCGCCCGCAGCCCCGCCTGCGTGGGTTTCGAGCACCGCCACCAAAAATATTTTGCCTAAACTAACATAGCATTGCAGTTAGACCAGTTGTTGAACTTTTTAGGACTCCAACGACTGCCATCAATGTTCGTATGGCAACCTGGACAGACGCCTTAACTTTTTCTTCGAGGCACGACTAGACCAATGCAAATACCCATATTCAAGCATACAAATTCAGGAGGAAGCTTCAATAAAAAAATAAATGTAAACTGTAAGAAACTTTGGCTCTGTCATGCAAAAAAGTGGTAGGATTTAAGAATATTAGATTAAAATAAAATAGTAGATTATATGATAAGGGGGCAAAATAATATTTTTACAGCGAGGACGCTTTTTTGAATCCAGCGAAGTGATACGTGGACAACAAATACGTTACGGCTGTGTTTTAAATTGTTGTTTATAACTGAATCATAGCTGGGGTGAGAAGAAATTATGTATAAAAATTCAGACAAGTAAATGTATCATATAGACTGTATTATGTATTCGAATATATTAAGTAATATTTTTACCAACTATGCCTGGCACTCAGCATACTGAAACTTAATCTATCTCCCACCTTGTGTCAACTTGTGTTACCTACATACTTGAGAAAAAGTTCACGACCCACAATGTAAAACACATTCATCTGGAATCGAGATTTGAAATATATCTCTATCGGAAAACGAGAGTACTTAGGTACTTCTAGTGTAATTAAAACCGTCTGTAGCATGACCAAATAAGTGGGAATGCCTATAGCTATGACCGAGCTTCGTGATGTTTATCGTCTTTCTGGCAAGCCCTCTTACATAAATAGTGCTCGCCCGATCATAAGTCCCTATTATCTATAAGACTATTATCCTCTTTTCAATACGGGCTAAACAAAATATTCTATCAGCAATCCTGACATACAATAATAATTAATAACATCAACAGAGGAGAAGCTGAACACGGAGAGCATCGGGATTCCTGGGAGGCAGTTTAATCTAATATAATTCTTATGGGATATTAATATTAACATTATTCAGGGTTCAAAAGATAATTACGCTCTTGATTATCTCTTTTTAAATGCCTCCTACGCACTAACTAGATTTGATAACTGTCTGGACCATTATTTCCTAAAAACTAATTTAAATTCTACTACCTTAATCCTGGATTCGCATATTACGAACCATAGACCCATTATTCTTAATTTAAGCACAGATAACATAATACTAAAGTTCAGATACCTCATCCCATACAAAAAAATGAGGCCGTCATAACTCGGGCTATTTTACGGGGTAAATTTAAATATTAATCTTCGCCACTAGATGTCAACGATATATCCCGAGGTTCAGCCTCCGTTTTAGAATAGTAGCTACTAGATGATGGTGTACTATATTTTCAACGATTAGAAGTGTCATACATAAATGACAATATAAATAAACATAGGTAGGTATACGCGTATACGTAAGCATATTATTACTAACTACTATTTATTTAAGAAGACTGACTGTGAGTGATGTTAGTAAGTATAGACCGCATCTCCAAACTCGTAATCGGGCTTTTTCCACAGCGGATCTTCGCAAGAAAAAAGGGTATCGTTTGCCAGATAAGAGCGTTCTTGGTAGGTAAGTAGGAAGGCGTGTGCCTTTTCGGACGACAATATACCTGCCTGAGATAATACTTTCAATTAATAAAGCCGTTTAACTAAGGCCTAAGCTACAAACCCGGTACTTACCGATTTGAAAAGTAATTTTAAGAGTATCAGTTTACAGGCATTTTTCCAGTTTCCACTGGAAAAATGCCTGTTGCAAAATTATATAAATTCATTATTCACACTACACCAACTCAGAAAGTATCCCAGTAGGTAGGTAGTCTTTAAAAAATGAGGCAGAAAGTAGGTTATTATTTCAGTAGGAATATGCGAGAAATATTCCAAAAATCCATTTTTTTTTTCAAATCCGTTCTCAGCATGTTTAAAAGCCCTTGTTATTTCTAATAGGTAAGAAGTAGGTACTACCTACCTACCTAGTCCTACCTACCTACCTAACCTAGTATTACCTACACAACGCGCGCGCCCCAGGAGCGTTATTTTTCATAATTTGTTTAAATTGCTTTAAATATATCGGTTACCAAATTGACTGCTCCCCGCTCAATGGTAAGCTGGGGTGCAATCCATAAAATAGTGACCGCCATTACATAATGCTGTCCCTAGTTTGACAGTTTTGACACCCTCAGAAGGTATTATGTGAGTGTCTTTTAATTTCCCCTTATTTTGATACCCTACCTACTAACCTTATTGATAAGTTAGAGCGTAAAAAAAACTTGACTTGACTTTTGTTCACCCAAGTACTAATATATAAACTAATATGAACAAAGTACCCTAGAACACTGGGGAGAATTATTATTATTTATTAATTTTAAATAAATATTATTATTATGACTCCCCGTCCTTTTCGTGTGGGGGGTTTAAAATAAATAAGCATTCTAAACGTTTTATAGGATTGTTTTATTTTCATTGACAAAGTAACAACCCTAACATTCAAGTTGACGGCGTTGTATGTTCGGAACAAAGGGCGATACCTACGAAATTTCGTAGATTATAAAAACAGCGGTTTTCTTAAACAATAAAGGTGTACCCACGTTAAAAAAAAATACAGAACAGGGCCTTGATTCTGCTGTTATTTTTCTAATGGCAATGCCACTGCGGTACCACAGACACTGTAACAACTGTCATTTAACTTTAGACTTTACTATTACACCGTTAAAGTCTTAAATTAAATGACAATCTTGTAGAGTGAATGAAAAATTGTCTTATTTTATAAGTTACAGGGGGGGGGGACATTTTACCACTTTGGAAGTGTCTCTCGCGCAAACTATTCAGTTCAGTAAAAAAAGAAATTATAAACCTCAATATCATTTTTGAAGACCTATCCATAGATACCTCACAAGTATGGGTATGATTAGAAAAAAATTGAGTTTCAGTTCTAAGTATGGGGGAACCCCTGACATTTATTGTTTTTTTTTTCTATTTTTGTGTGAAAATCTTATTCACAGAATAGGTACATCTACTTACCAAGTTTCAACAGTATTTAAGTTTCGGAAAAAAGTGGCTGTGACATACGGACGGACAGCCAGACAGACATGACGAATCTATAAGGGTTCTGTTTTTTGCCATTTGGTTACGGAACCCTAAAAAATTGCATTTAAGAAAACTGAGCTCGAAAAATCTAAAAGTAATCCTAAAGCCATGTAGAGGACAACAGAACTTGTGTTAAACTTGTGTATTTAGAAATTTTTAAAGATTTATATAATTCTAACTTGTAACTCTAAGTTCTTCTTTCAATTATAAAAAAAACATTCAATAAATGTGCTTTACGCTCTCCTTCCTCTCAGACGTTTAGTCGCGTTTGGTCCAATACGCGTTTGGTCCAATCCACCTTATTCGCGGTTAGTCCAATTCGCAGTTAGCCCAATTCGCGGTTAGTCCAATTAGCGATTTGTCCAATACGCGATTAGTCCAATACGCTATTGGTCCAATTTGAGGTTTTATTAAATAAAATGACTTATCGGTACATATTTCTTTGTTATTATTTATAAAAAATTAAGAATACGAAAAGAAAAGTTACACTCTCATTAGAGTTAAAATAGTATGTCGAAGTTGTACCATACAATAATAATCAGTTTTTTAGACAAATCAAAAAACACAAATATACTGAAGTAGATAAATGTAATGTAAATTAAATTATCGTAGCTTTGCTTATGCTTGCTATAATTTGAAATGTTTTCTCTTTGTATCTTATATCAATAACACAAAAGAGAAAGAACTATTGTTATATTATTATTTTAATCAAAGGTATAATATTGTAATGATGACGTATAAAGTTGCTTAATTAAATCATACATGATTTACAAAATTACATAGCCACGAAAGAAAAAATCATTTTGTCTTCCACCGTGTACATAACCAATTTGCTGAAGGGAATCATAATGTTACTTATTATAGCTTTGATTAAAATAATACTACGACCAGTATGGTTATTTCTCTTTCTTACTTGTGTCAATAAGGAGAGAGAGAAAAAGCCATGGTTATATTATAATTCAATGAAACATACGATATTGACAACCTCCGTGGCGTAGCGGTAGTGAACGCGGCTGCTGCGCAGGTGGCGCGGGTTCGATTCCCGCTCAGTGCAAATTTTTGTATGCATGAATATGTATATTTGCATTGGTCTGGGTGTTTCTAAGTATAATATGTATGTATTTACAAAAAAAAATGTATCTAAGTATGTTTATCCGCATTCTAGATTCCATAACACAAGCTAGTTAAGCTATGCTTACCATGGATCTAGATAGCGTTGTGTGAATGTTGTGGAATATTATTTATATTTATTTATATATGACAATTGACTCTATATACATCTGTTCATGGGTGCGATTCCCACACAGGACAGTCCAAAAATATTATTATTATAAAAAAAAAACAACTTTTATATAATGACAGACGCAAGTAGATGAGTTTATTAAAAAATGTGTTTATTGTTAATGATCCATTTTCAAATATGGGGGTCTCCAGGTCACAACACCCTTCTCAAAGTAACCCTCAACCTACCACCATCATAAAAAAGAAAAATTTGACCAATCGCTTATTGGACCAATCGCGTATTGGACCAATAGCGAATTGGACAAATCGCTAATTGGACTAACCGCGAATTGGACTAACTGCGAATTGGACTAACCGCGAATAAGGTGGATTGGACCAAACGCGTATTGGACCAAACGCGACTAAACGCTTTCGATGGCTATATCTCTCTTGTTTCATTTTACGTTGTAGGCTTATGGGTTTTGTCTTTTGATCTTGGAGCTGGACGAACATTGTGGCGGTATCATAATTATAAGAGTCTCAGCACTACGCCGTATCAGCACGATATCGTTGAAGATAATCAAGAAATGCCCATGTCTCAATGGGTTCGGAGGCTTTCTTGTAGTCTACAAATACCATACACAGCTGCTGATTGTATTCTCGAGTACTTTGTATAATCTGCTAGACAATGTTACAGCGATATACGCGTGATGAAATATAACTTATGTGAGTAGTTTGGTGTCGTCTTAAAAGTGCTGGCGCATTAAGAGTTACCGATGCAGTATATGCTCCAGAAAATTATTGAATTTAGTACGTTTCCAATACGGTGGTATTGGAAACGTACTAAATCTCGGGGTCAGTGAAATTTACTAAGAATTGAAGTTTTCATCGAAGCGATCCGATATCAAAAACTTTTTCTTTTAAATCAATTAAATTCTTGATACAGAAGAAACTACAGTATATAAATACTCTCGATAGTTTCCTAGAAGTCCAGACTGCCATTCGACGCATGAAGAACCGGAAAGCTGTCGGACCGGACGATGTCCCCATAGAGGCTTGCGAGGCAATGGGTGCCCGTGGTGTGGGTATTCTGTCAAACCTTTTTTTTTTTTTTTTAAATGTTATTTGGAAAGCAAACAGTATCTTACAGCTAAATAGACAACTGATTGGATAACTTAAAACCATTTAGAAGTTTTCGCATAGGTAGGTATACATATTTAGTGCTTGCCTGTACAGTTGTAACTCAGATTAGTTTCGTTGTTAACACAGTCAGAGAACCGACTCAAACCACCTCATAAGAGATAAAGCGACTATAGGAGAATGGACTGGTGTTAAAGAGATCAAGTTCAGGGAGGTTTCCTATTTTGTTAACAAAGTCAGCCGCTCTCGCTACAAATGAACTGTTGTTTTGTGGTAGGTACCGCGGGAAACATGAAGTGGATTTTGCATCCTAACCGATCTAGTAGGAACTCTGTTGTAGCTTGTCAAGAAGGCAAGGAGAATCTATTTTATTCTGTGCTATTTTAACTAAGCATGCGATATCTGCGCTTTTCCTTCGTTCGTGAAGTGGCAGTAAGTGTTGCCTTTTACACCTCTTCTCATAACTCGTAACGTCGTATACGCTGCACTTAAATTGCAAATACCTGACACATTTATGCTGCACTAATTTCAATATTTTTAAGCATCGTACTGTGGGTTCCAGACCTGTGAACAATAGTTGAGGATACTGCGGACGTATGAGCAATAGTAATGTATCTTCGCTGGCTTCACACTTAAGAATTAAGAACAACACCTCATCACGAAACCTAACATTTTATTTGCTCTTGTGGCAATGTTATCGATGTGCCTTTCATAGGTTAATTTAGAGTCGTGTATTACACCTAAATCACGGATTTCGGTCACATTTGCGAGTGTAACTCCTTTCAAGACGTAATTCATTAATTCATGTAAGTACCTACTCTGGGTTTGCGAGAGAAAGTTATTGGGTAACATTTAGAAGTGTTAATTCCTAAATTATTAAGTGTACAGTATTGTTCAAATCTCAACAGATCCTGCTTGCAGCAGCAAATCAGAACAGTCAGTATCAACTATAATTTGCTTAAAGATTTTCACATCATCAGCAGACATTAAGAACTGCGAGTGAAGAAAGCACGTGTAAAGGTGATTTTCCACCAGAGGGGCGAGACGAGACGAGGCGAGGAGAGAATTGAAATTTGTATGGCAAATTTTCAATCCTCTCCCAGCGTATCTTTGGTGGAAACAGTGTGGATTGACGAGAATATGCGAGGCATGAATTGAAATATTTATTTGTGCAAAAATTAACCGTATTGGTTCCGATATAGAGTATAAATCACCTTCAAGGTGATTTTCCACCAGAGTGGCTAGGCGGGGCGAGGCGAGGAGAGAATTTAAATTTGTATAACAAATTTTCAATCGTCTCCCAGTGCATCTTTGGTGGAAAGTGTGGAAACAGTGTGGATTGACGAGAATATTGACTTGAGCTGTCTAAAATACATTTATATATGAAGCATACGGGCGGCGGGGCGCGGCGGTCACGCGCGAGCTCGCGATGGCAATTTTTAGTGGAAAAGGGTCAGTGCGATTTCAATTCTCTTCCCGCCTCGTCTCATCTCGCCCCTCTGGTGGAAAAGCACCTTAAAGATGTTAAATAATAGAGGGGCTAGTCATGAACCTTGTGGGACTCCAGAGGGTACGGTATGCCATGTTGACACAGATCCATTCACTGCGACGGCTTGCGACCTGTTCTCTATGTATGAGCAAAACCACCTGAACACATTTCCGTGGATGCCAGCACGTATTAACTTCTGAAAAAGTGGTAATCGATACGATCAAAGGCTTTACTGTAGTCAGTGAATACCGTATCCACCTACCCGACCCCCATCATCTGTGATGTAACGAGATCTATAAAGGATAATAGATTTGTTGTGGTTGACCTGTTTTTGATAAAACCATGTTGTTCAGGAATGAAAATGCTCTTGAGTGTGTCATATACTTGTGTGTGCACAATGCGCTCCAACAATTTAGCAAAGATACATAATTTTGATATGAATCTGTAATATTTCACGTCTCTTTTATTCCCGCTCTTATGGATTGGGGTCACAAACGCGGATGTCCAAATATTGGGCACAGTGCTTTCTCTGATTGGCCGCCGGTACAGAAGGGTAAGCGGCTCGCTCAACTGCTCAGCACAGTTGACAATAAATATAGGTGATATATCATCTGGCCCAGCACCCTTGGTAAGATTCACTGATTTAAGCAATTTAAAGACGGTATCGGGGAGTACCTCAATGTCACCTATCGTCTGAGCGATTTTTAAAACCACGTACTCCTCACCGGTAGGATCCCAAACCAGTGGAAGCTGAGTATCATTACGCCAGTCTTCAAGGGCAAGGGATCGGTGCAGGAGTGTGGCAGCTACCGTGGTATAATGTCCCACACCATGAAGCTTTATGAGAGGATAGTCGACACTCGTATCCGACAAGAGAGTGCACTCTTTCGTCCCGGGCACGGGACCATGGACCCAGTGTTCGCCCTAAGGATTGTCGCGGGGAAATATAGGTCGAAGAACACGCCCCTGCACTGCCTATTCCTAGACATCCAGAAGGCCTTCGACTGTGTTCCTCGCGCGGTGATCTGGTGGGCATTGCGGTCCAAGGGAATGCCAGAGGCCTACATTGACACCATCCTAGACATGTACCACGATTCCGGTTCCGTGGTTCGGTCCGCTGTTGGCGACACGAAAACCTTCCCCATCACCGTCGGGGTACACCAGCGATCCGTACTCAGTCCTTACCTGTTCAGCTTGGTGTTGGACGTTTTGTCGGACAGCATCAGAAACTCACATGAGCAGCCTCCATCGTTGCTCATGTATGCTGACGACATTGCTCTGATGGACGCGGACAGGAACAGATTGGTGCGACGCGTGTAAGTGTGGAAGGAGGCGCTTGAGAACGGCGGTCTGAAGCTAAATGTGGCGAAGACAGAATACTTGGCGTTAAACTCAATAGATCCCACACACGTCCGCATAGGTGATGACTTGGTCGAACGCACGGACCAGATTAATTACCTGGAATCTGTAATTCAAGGCACGTATTGCCGCTGCGTGGGCCAAATGGCGCGAAATGACTGGCGTCATATGCGATCCTAAAATGCCAGTCAAGTTGAAGGGACAGGTCTATAAGATGATCATTAGGCCTGTCCTTTTACACGGCTGCGATGCGTGGCCCCTGTTGGAGCGACTCAAGCAGGAGCTGCGTGTCACGGAGATGAAAATGCTGTGGTGGATGTGCGTAGTCACGCGTAAGGATCGCGTGAGGAACTCTCGCATAGGCGGCATAAAATGCAAGAGAGTCGCCTTCGTTGGTGTGGCCACGTCTTCCGGCAACAGCCAGGCTACGTGGGTAACAAATGCCTGGCAATGGCGCCCCCGCCAGGTCCAGGTAGAAGGGGTAGGCCCAAAAAGTCCTGGCTTGGCGTCGTGCAGGGTGACATGCGTGCAAATGGTCTCACTACCATGGACGCCCAAGATCGTGCGAAGTGGAGGAGGAAGAGTCGGAAGGCGGACCCCGACCTCCGAGGGCATCTTGGCCTCGGATGCAATCGGGATAGCGTCTAAACGTCGATGATGATGATGATGATGATGATGATAGTTTCCCAGAAATGTGACCCGTTAGGTTTATTAAGCACATCTGTGATCATTGGTAAACTTCTATTTCAACTAGTTATTGAAAATAGTACCTATGGGGCCATGCGGTGCCCAAGATGTTGCGCGCGCGTGGAACCAATTTGTCATTGAGTTATCTACGTTTAACGTCATTCCTAAACTTAGGTCTGTAGCAAAAGGCGACCCTATAGGTACTGAGTTACGTACCACAAAAAGCGTACAGTGCTTGTTCCCATGTGCGTAATATTTACATTGATCCGATTGCTGTTAAGTTATTATTTTTGAAACGAAAGGTGTCACCGTTGAAGCCTATCACTATACCTAGGCTTGAGTTATGAGGCGCATTACTCGGTGCTAGGCTGTTTTTTAAATTCAACTTAAAACCATAATTTATTCCATATAAATTATAAATTTGTTTGGAATTGTCATTATTTTTTCCCCTACCATGCAACGCGTGACATGGTAAATACTGACAAACACTGCTAGAAAATTCAGTAGGTATCCTTTAAAAAAAAACATCGTCATGTAGATACAATAATTTTCTTGTGTTGACTCAAAGCGACCTAAAACCAAGCATTTTTAGGGTTCCGTAGCCAAATGGCAAAAACGGAAGCCTTATAGATTCGTCATGTCTGTCTGTCTGTCCGTCCGCGTCCGTATGTCACAGCCACTTTTTTCCGAAACTATAAGAACTATACTGTTGAAACTTGGTAAGTAGATGTATTCTGTGAACCGCATTAAGATTTTCACACAAAAATAGAAAAAAAACCAATACATTTTGGGGGTAATTAAAAATTAAAAATTAAATACTTAGAACTGAAACTCAATTTTTTTTTTTCATTATACCCATACGTTTGGGGTAGAATTGAGAGCTTCTTTCTCGTGTTTTGATTAAGTGATCGCCACAACGAATTATTTCAGCCCCTCTAGAGGCGCTTGATGAAATAGAATGAAGAATGTATGGGATTTGACGTAAATGACAGTCGTTAACGCATGTCAAATACGTCAAATCCTATACATTCGCCATTCTATACCATCAAACGCCTGCTAGCGAATTGCCACTTGTCTAGAGGGGCAGGTAAACTTACGTTCTTAGAATAATAACGCATAGATAGAAACGTAATACGCCCGAACGAAGTGAAGCCATTTCAACTAAGCCTAGGCCTAGCTCGCACATTAGTATTTCAAAACCTATATTTTTACGTAATACATTTGTCGAACATAAAATAAATCGAAAATTTTATTAATTATTAAATTTAATAATTAATTTTATTAATTAATGTTATTGTGTAGCATTATTATCGGTGCGCTTGTGTGAGTGTCACTGAGTGTAAGAACGTATAGGTTACGCCAACTTAGATGTTACTTTGGCTTCACTCGCTTCGTTCATATCGTAAGGGACTATCCGTCTATGCGTTATTAGTCTAAGCTTACGTTTTTACAACATTAAGAAATTCATTCAAATTTACATTATATTTAGTTAATAGGTATAAGTACCTATTATTCAGAACTGTCCACTGCTTCCTCACGTAAAGATAGTCATTTTGAAAATTCTCTAAGGGCCAAGACCATGCTGCTTTTAATGTCGCCGATTGCAGAGCCACGCCAATCCCCTTCAGCTCGTGTGTGCGAAACCTAGGATGCGCCTCTTTTTTTTCAATGCTATATATATATATTATACTAGCTTTTGCCCGTGGCTCCGCTCGCGTGGATGTCGGTTATCGCGACTAAACAAAGCCTATGTCCTTTCTCGAGGTCTAATCTACCCCTATGCCAAATTTCATCAAAATCGGTTCAATGGTTTAGGCGTGAAAGCGTAACATACAGACAGACAGACAGACAGACAGAGTTAATTTCGGATTTATAATATTAGTATGGATTATGTTATATTTTTCGACAAGGCATATGTTACGCCTCTTGCACCTTTTTTTATGTGGATTGGAGCCCCCGCGGCTGGCAAACGAAGACCCAAAGACCCCAGACGGCGTGCGGCTTAAGTTGTCCGACATGACCACCCCCGCCGACCGGGCGTATTCGAAGGAATCTCCGCACTATGTAAAAGCAGCATCTACTTAGTCACAGCCTTGACTTCGTGAGGCTTGGGTTTCCCATCCCTGCTGCCGTGCCAACTTTCGGTACCGATAGATATAGCAGCAGAAGGGCTCACGCGTCCAGGTTCCTTGGTGAGGTTTCAGCAAGGCGACTCGCCGCCTCGAAGGATATCGTGTGGTACCCACGGTTTATCCTGCCAGCCATCACTCGCTACGGAGCACTTTTGGTTTTCAGGGCCTTCGCCCAGATCGGGCACATATATAGGGCCGTGTACTACACGGTACTCCCGCAGAGTCACATGCAGGAGTCATCCAGCTGCCTCATGTTGGGCAGCAGCCGCACCAGAGCGGCCGCTGTGCTCTTCACTTCAATTTGGAGGCCAGAATTTGGAGATGCTACCCAAAGTACCATCGGCCGTCGAGCATGAACACCAAAAATTTCATTTGAGGGTTGATGCCGATAGAAATCTTTTCCGCTATGAGGTTGGTCTCGGTTTTATGCAGAGCCACTTAGAGATCCAGCTACTAGACCCGCTCCACGATGAGGTTTCACAGGAGCGGCCCCAGGGTCGATCTCTGCAGAATAGCGCCTCTCGATTGGCCTTTCACCAGGTCCATCTTCAATAACGCTTTCAAGAAGTTTGCAGATTGTCGGCGCCCTTCGGATGGCGCCTATTGTACCTGTAAGTGGGTACAATATTACCGATACTCCACTACAATGCATATTACAGGCCCAAAGCAGCATTAGCTGCCCTTAAATCAAACGCTGTTGTTTTGTTGCCCTTCAGAAAATGACATCTTTTGTCAAGAAGCATTTTACTTGGTAATTTGTTGTGTGCAAAAGTAAGCAAAAGCTACTTTGGTGTATGAAGTAAGTAGCATGTGTTGCAGCATATCAAGAAACATTTCCTACGTATAGGTATGTAGATAAAGTTACTGCTTTGGGGCATCTACTGCTTTGGTGCATGAGCTGCTTTGGTGTGTGGCACCCTTCATATAACAACAATTTCGGTGGCGGCGCCCCTACTGTTATGGCGCCTGTGTGTGCAGTGTATGGGCGGCGCGGCCCTGGCAAGTTGCGGAAATAAAACCACTTGTTCATAGCTCAATGCAGCAACTGAGCGCTACACACAGGCGGTACCCGTTTCCTCAAGCGGTCATTTTAAAAGTAACATGAGTGTTTTGTACCTACTATTGTGTATAACTTTCGTTGAACTACAAATAAATTTACCAACGGTATTAGTATTTTTATCGAAATATTAGAAGTAATTAAAAAAGGTCAACTTATATAAAACTATTAATAAAACGATTGTCAATAACATCACAAGTGTAGATAGTGTAGATAGCGAAGGCGCGGCGCGCGGCGCGGCGGCGAGGCGTGTCGCTATAAAGCGGCGCGGGCGGAGTCAGGTCGCAGCTCGAACACGGCGCCGAGTGCGAGGTGGTCGGACCCGTACGCGTGGTTGGGCAGGCGACCCAGCGCGGCGCACTCGCCCGCCGTGGGCAGGCGCAGCCGCTCCGCCAGCCGCAGAGAGCTGCAGCAACTGTGGACATTCGTCCATCATTACAGATCCACTATCATTAGAATAGGATAACAAAGTTATATAAAAATTTAAGAATATATGGATCAAAAACAATGATGAAAAAGAACTGTTTTCCCTACTAAGCTACTCGATCAAAACATTGTAATACGGTTTTGTAAATATTTATACTTATTTGTAAATATGTAGACCGACCACATAAAGCCCGCGGAATTATTCTCAAGAAGGGTGGTAGTAAGGAAATGTAGTAAGTAATTATACATAACTTATAATGAAAATAAAACCAAAGATACACTTAGTTTAAATTATGCTATTTTATAAGCGGAAAATTGCTCATTTCCTCCTAACTTATGGGGTTTACAAAATGATTTACGCTCGATTCTCAGCCACACAAAATTTGCATAAAAGTTTCATAAGAATCGGTCTAGACGTTCTACTTTGCAGACAAACACTTTATACTTGATAATCTGTCTCTTTTACCAACCATCAAACGGGAATTTTTTGACAAACTTGTTTAAAATAAACATTTATGACGTCAGAAAGATAGGACAACAACATTTTATATATTCATGCTATCCCAAATGAAATACAAGGGAGTCGCCTTCGCCCACGTTTTGCCCCGCCACGTAGGTAACAAATGTCTGGCAATGGCGCATCATTATTTAGTGGGGCTTGGTAAGTTTTAACTATAGATAAGTATTCAATTAGTTATCTCTGGTTTAAATGTTGGTACCATAATTTACCAACATTTGGAAAACAAAATGAACGGCGTGAATGAATTCTGTAAATACAAGATTTTATTCCTGAAGATAAAAGATGACGGAACGATCATTATTATGTAAGATTAGCTGTTGCTCGCGAGCCTTTGTCCTTTCCCAAGGTATAATCTGCCTCTGCACCAAATTCCATCAAGATCGGTTCAGTGGCTTAAGCCTCAAAGTGTAACAGACAGACGGACAGACAGAGTTAGATTTATAATATTAGTATGGATATGGATTAGAGTGAATGAAATTCGCTTTGACGTAGTACAAAATACTGGTGTTCTATGGTTGCGTGACATCTGTTCATTCGGTCTGTTATTTTCTAAAGATTCGGTCCCACGACCCGTTGAAAGCACAGGCCGCGCCAAGCCACGCTGCACCTGTGGAGGCCTGTGCTTTCATTTGCGTCCTGCGCAGAGTCGCTACACGGAATAGGTATATGCTGCACGTGTGCATATGAAACGAAAACTGACGCGCCCGTATGTGCCGCGGCAGCGGCAGGTCACCCCGCTCCTCGACTTTGAAGTTACTGATTTGCGACAGATCGGGCGGGCGACGACGGACGACCGCAGGCCACAACGATCACGTACAGAAATACCATCGTGTCCTACATACCTAAAAATCGTATATTTTTTATCATCACAATTACCCACACAGATGGTAAGAAGAAACTTGCAATGGATATTCTTACCTAAAATAAATATAATCGACGGTGATCCAATAGTCTTGATAAGTGGTAGCCTCGCTCCCTTCATCCGTAAACTTGTCGTAGACTGAAGACAGGCTGAGCGAGTGCCCTATGATATCACTGTTGAACATCTCCTTGAACTTGTCCGTGGGCATGGGCTGCTGTCCACATGACTTAGGAGAACTCGTCGCACAGAATTCAGAATGGTAAATCTGAATAAACATTTCCATAAATCAGGACACTGAACGAATTCAATGATTTTTTGAGTAGTGACACCATAAAACTAATTATGTTATGTCATCTATTAGGGTCAATCCCCACTGAAAGAGCGGCGGCACAATACTAGAAATGAAGCGAGCAGGCGCGCGCGGCCCCTCCTTCGCGTTCGTAAGGGTCAATCCCCATGCACTGAAAGCGTCCGGTAGCTGCTTTGTGAGGCAAAATGTTACAAACCATTTTGAGACTTATCTACAGGAGAAATAGGTCATAGTCAGGCCTGGCGCTGCTCTTTCAGTGGGGATTTACTTTTTTACAATACCAAGGCCGCGGCAAAGACTCAAAATAATACCGTGCCAGTCTTCTCTTTAGACTATGGTATCGGTAAAACGAAAATCAACTGGGGTTGTACTACAAGCGCTGGCGGTTTTCATGTGTAGAGGCCATTACAACACAATGTATCTTTCTAAAAATAATTTTCAAACAATGAAACATAAAACAAATAAAAAATTTAAAACACGACCGCTGTTTAAAATATCGAAACAAAATGGATGGAACATTTGCCAATCATAAACCAAAAGAAAATTAATGGATACCGCCTGCTATCAAACTTATTTCGATCTTTTAAACAGCAGTCGGGTTTTTAACTTTTTAATAATTTATTTTATTTTAAACTTTTGAGTTATGATACGACATATACATATTTTTGTAATCGCCTTCTGATTCCCTTTATTTTGATACCTTGCTTGATAAGCTTAAGTATTTTTGTTGTCCACCAGCACCATAAAGCCACTGTTCAGGTTTTGCTGAAATTTTATGTACCCTATGATACTCGGGAGATGAATACCTATCATTTGAGACCCCACTTATCAAAATCCGTCCAGCCGTTAGGCCTGTAGAAGTGGAACAAAGAAAACTATAGGCTGACCACATAACTTAGTAATTACCTGCGGGATGCATGAGCGGGAGGTAAGGCGCGAGCGGGAACCGCGGGTGTGGTCGGACGTATGAAAGTGCTAAAGATGGTTCTTAAAATATATAACGTCAGAGTGGTTAACGGATAATATTAGAAATTCAGCTTATGTACCTACTGTGTATTAAGGAAAATTTACTAAAGTTACTAGCAGGTGATGCCCACAGCTCTGCTCTGAGTTATTCCAGACTATAATCCCTGTACCAAATTTCCGCGGCTGAAATTTACTGCTGCTGCTGCGGCGGCGGTTAGAGGGTGATAAAATAACAAATATACTAACATTTGAACATCTTTTACCCATATGCGCCTTCACGCCGTATTCGTCCTTTGATTGCCAACATTTTGATATGTCATGAAACGCGTTAACATATTATGATTCATCAAGATATAAAATATGTCTCTTCGCTACGATATTTTTAATGTGTTGTGTTGAGGAGTTTCTTTTTAGATCCGCATTGTTTAAATTTGAAGCCTAGATCATGTAATAACAGTCTTAAATATTCCCTACCGCAATGTTCTCTTCTCTAGTTATTTTAAGTTTTCAGAGTTAGTATTATTTTTATTTAATGCCTAGTTTCTTTTTTTCTTCTCTATACAGGTTAAAAAATATTTTCAAAGATATTAGCAGCGACGCCCCGGCCGTTGCGTGGCGATATAGGAAGTATCCATCCGATTGCGTCGCGTCCAGCGCTGTGGGGGAAGGGTCTATTACGTTTACGAAGTAGGTAGCCGCGCGGCTCACTCGCGCGGTCAACTCCCTACACAACGGACGTTGACGAACGAAATTATAATTTTAAGAAAGGTAATACGCACACTTTCAACAAGATTATTTTCAGCACCAATTTCTTACATTTACTTTTACTCTCTATTAACTTAATTATTTTTTTGTTCTTCTAAATTTACTAATTTCTTTAATCTACGAGCGGCTCCACCCGTCACCCTCAGGCCCACGCACATGGGGGCGGAGGTCGGTCTGCGCCCTCCGACGCCCGAGCCGCCTACGAGCGCATGTAGCGATGTCAGCGAGTCTCTCTCGCTCATAACGCCGCGCCCGCTCTGCTGTCTCCTTCACGAGCATGACCTGCTCGCAGAAGGAGGCGCTGGCCGCCTGTATGCCCATCAGATGCAGATACCGCCCGAAGCTACCGTGCCCGGTGATGATCTGCGTCTGACGGTACGAGACGCTACCGTGTGGCCTCTCTAGCCACTCCCCCATGATGAGTGTTACCCCCGCAATCACGGCGTGCCCTGCGCGTGGTTGCCCAAGTCGTCGCTCCCACTCGGCCACCATGTCCCGGTGGAGCCGGGATTTCTCGGCCCCAATATCCTCGGGCTCGGGATCAAATCCCCGCTCCCGCGCCTCCTTTCGGAACTGATATAGCGCCGAAAGGGTCCTCGTTTCCAGGATCCAAGGTGGCGATCCGGCCAGGAGACTCGCCGCTTTGAAGGATATCGTGCGGTATCCCCTGATGGCCCTGGAGGCCATCGTCCTCTGCGCCGTACGGACCAGAGGCAGGAATCTGGCCTCCAAGGTGTCCGCCCACACAGGGCACCCGTATAGGACCATGGACCGCACGACACCCGCGTAAAGTCTCCTGCAGGAGGCCTCTGGGCCCTTCAAGTTGGGCAACAACCGAACCAAGGCATTCGCCGTGATCACCAACTTGGGGCGCAGACTTCGGAAATGCTGTCCGAAGTCCCATCGACCGTCAAGCACGAGCCCCAGGTATTTCAATCGGGGCTTGATGTCGATGGGAGTGCCTCCCTCTGTAAGGCTGGCTCCCGGGCCAGGCCTGCACCGAGGGCCATGAAAGAACATGGCCTCGGACTTGTGCAGAGCCACCTCGAGATTCAGCCGCCGGATCCGTTCGACGACTTGAGCAATCGCGTTCGTGGCCCTCAGGGTCGCCTCGCGGTGCGTAACCCCGCTCACCGTCACCAGCGTGGCGTCCGCAAAACACCCAGTCGTAACCGATGTTCCACAGGAGCGGCCCCAGGACCGATCGGCATCTCACGCCTACTGACTCCGGTCGAACTCGGGTAGACGACGGCGCTCTCCGTCAGGTACGCCCCGACCATGCGGCGGAGGTAGAGAGGCACGTCGTGGTACACGAGTGCCTCCCCAATGCAACTCCAGGGCAAGGTGTTGAAGGCGTTGGAGATTTCCAAGAACACCGCCAAAATCACCTCGCCCCGAGCGACCGCGTCCTCCGCCAGAGTCCTCACACACATGATGGCATCCACAGTGGAACGCCACCGGCGGAACCCAAACTGGGTGTTCGCCAGGTCCAGCCCCACTCTAGAGATGCTCGACGAGGCGCTTGGCAATAACTCTTTCGAAGAGTTTGCCCACCTCGTCGAGCAGCACTATGGGCCGGTACCCGGACGGCTCGTCCGCAGCGTTGATTAAACACTAAGCGATAACCGACATCCACGCGGGTGTTCATTTATAAAATTAAGTTATTGGCACTCGGTGTTTACACTAAAACATCGTTTTGATTTACCCATATTATTGGGAGAATAAGTATTTCTATAAGTTATAGAATGATATTTACATTTTGGGGAGTTGAAAAAACATGCGAAATTTACTATTAAAATTAATTAATAGTTACAAGCACACGGCCCACCTGACGGAAAACTGTTACTGAGTGCATCTATTACTCGCTTTGACAAGGTGCGTAATCTACTTTTCTTTCAACTATCAATCTACTTACCGTAATAAAATATACCTACTCAAAATAAAACACAAGTTAATGAAAAAAAAGTTTGGTATCAGCTCATAATGACAACTTCCTAAAATGACAACCGGACGCAAAACGTCCACTTCTTAAAATTACAACTTCTTAAAATGTCCACTTCTTAAAACGACAACTTCCTCTTAAAAAGCAAGCAGTTGAAACAAAGGAACAAATTGTGTACTACTAGGTAATACATATTTATTTCATAATGTACCAGTAAATATATCATACCCACATACCGATTAAAATCGAAACCCCCAGTGTGGTGAAAATACATATTTTAAAAATATATTTATTATTTTTATTACAAAATTGGTTTAGAAATTCTATATTATCGTGGGTATATTCATACGTCTGTCAACACTGGCCCACGTATAAACTTTTGCTTTGTCTCACCTGAGCGGCGCGGCGGCAGTGTGAGGCATATATATTCACTAGCTATTGCCCACGGCTACGCCCGCGGGGATGTCGGTTATCGCTTAGTATTGAGACGACGATATTGAGTATTAAACTCGCCTCTCTACTCAATTTTGTCCTCGACTATTCACTCGCCTCTGTTCTCGACTTTCTACTCGCCTCTATACTTGGATCAATACTCGACTCTCTACTCGCTTCTCTACTCCCCTCTCTACTCAACTCTATACTCTCTTCTCTCTCATCGACTTGATTCTCTTTTTGCCTGTCTACATGACTCTCTACATTCGTTACTCTACTGGCCTCTCCACTGGCTTCACTACGCGAATCTCTGCTCAACTCTCTATTCAATCTCCACTCAGCGCTACATTCATCTCTCCACTCGCCTCTCGACTGGACTCTACTTCATTCTCTACTCACCTCTCCACTGGCCTCTCTAGTCGCATATCTATTCGCCCCTGTAGTCGACTCTACTCAACGTACTATTTGACCTCTACATGCCTATCCACTCGCCCCTATAACGACCTCTACTCACCCCTCCTTTCCCCTCTATATTCAGCTCGTTACTCGACTATGTCAGCTCTAATTCACCTCTGTACCAAATTTCATAACGATCGGTTCAGTGGTTTAGATAGACAGACAGAGTTACTTTCGCATTTATAATATTAGTATAGAAGTATAGATCTTCATCACCTTCAATAGTTATGTAATTTCTCGTAGTTTCATAGGCGCGCTTTCACAAGTACAAGTTACAAGTGGCGACGATTATTGTGGGGTCGCTCTGTACTGGTTTACCACTCTAATTGTTCACCTCAGTGATTTACATACACTGTGTATTCATTTTATGTCCAAAGAAGATCTTTCGACTTATCTTGGGAATATAATTACGTGTGTAATTCTTACAATGCGTCCGTAATTGTCAGCACCTGCGATCGCTAACTGCGTAGCGAGCGACACGAGTTTTTAAAAAAATGTGCCCGCACATCACCCGATCTCCGTTGTCGTCCTAACCCTGCACCCCTTGTATCCTGCAGGCGATGGCTGAGTTATGTGGTTTAGCTATCCATACATACAAAACATACGCTAAAAACATTACCCTCGCTGGCGTTGTCGGTTAAAATTCAACGCAACCATGGTCACCGAGACTGAAATCTGTTAGGAAGTCAGTAAGACGATCGTTTTGATGAGCAAACAGATTATCTGACTGACTTCCTAACGGATGCAACCATGGTCGCTGAAAAGCAACGGAAACGTCTCGTCGAGACCAGTGTATCTAGATAAAACAACAACAAATAATCGCTATAGAATCCGTATTGATTTCGTTCCAACGTGCGTCGTCGAGCCAGTGTATCTAGATAAAACAACAACAAATAATCGCTATAGAATCTGGTAAAAGGCTTTAATTTCAATGAACTCATTATTTATTTTTCAACACACTTCAAAAAAGGTACTGTCCAACAGTACAAATAAATTAATATATTGATTACTTGCTCATTTCATGCAACTTCGTATTTAAATAGATAATTTTAACTTGTACGTATTTAATAAATAAAAGTTTCCATCAATTAACCTTAATAATTTGTGTTTGCTTTATAAAACTTTATTTTCCCTATTTAGTCCGCAAATTAACCAAAAGAAACCTCTTTTAGTCTATGACCGATCGGGATGCAAAGAAAACATATTTCTTTCCCGTTATTGCATTAAAAACCTAGTTATGAAGAAAATGATTTATGTTGTACAATATCTGATATATGATGTGAAGCCCTTAACGTTACGGAAAGTTGAGTGCCTGAAAAATGCATGGGTAAATATCTACTTTAATATTATTTTAATCACAAGAGTGTTGAAAAACATAGTCACTCCTAGCAAAAAAAAATTGTGCGATAAGCTATATCGCACAACTTTTAGATTTTTAGTCCGACTCGTGCGTCCTGTATGCTAAAATTAACGAGCTTTGTGATTTGGATTTTGTAAGATTTGAAAGTTTTATAATCACGCATAGTTATTGTGAGACTTAAACTTTTTTTATTAAACCATCTCTTTGCACGACACTCTTACCGGTGAAGGATTTGGATCTTATGAGATTTAAACCTTTCGCAAGCATACATCGTTTTTAGATTTGTTTGTTTTCATCCGACAGTAATAAATATATAGACCAATAATAGACCACTACGTGAAATCAACAAGGATTGTTATAAAAATATCATATTCAGAAATATATAAACATCAGTTGTTGTTTTTTTTTTACACCACTTAGGTGGCATACAAGCACACGGCCCACCTTATGGATATTTATTCTCTTAAAATACATACATTGTTCACTTATAGTGAAATTTAATTAAATTGATTATTTATATCAAACAAATGTACAAATACTAACTGCAGATATATCCGCGTGAATATAATTATATATTATAATGGTAGATTATGGCACAAGTGTGTAAAATTGGTGAATATCGATGAGGCCCCATTGAGACCCGAGCCGCCAGGCGAGGATCTAAAGAGAGCCGAAGACGGTAATCAACAATACATACGTGTTTCATACATTTTTCAATACATTTGTGAATAAAATAATACTAAAATAAATAATAAAATAATAAATAGTATACATTTCATAACGTTAAGGACTTCACATCAATCACATCATATATCGGACGTTTTACAGTATATGCGTTTATACCGGGCGCTGTACTAGGTACATAAATCGTTTTCTTCATAACTAGTATTTGTAGAAATTTTAATAATAAATAACTTAAATTTGAACAGTAAACCCTAAACTTTTTGGTACTGCGGAAACAATTAAGTAGATTTCTATGCGCGCGCATTGGCCAAAGACTAAAAGAATGAGGGTTCTTTTTTTGTTTATCACGTGTACAAAATGGTAAATTTACTTAAAGTTTTAAACAGAGAGAAAACAAAAATTATATATGTGTGAAAAATGTATTTATTATACAAGTATGTACAAGATGAAATTTTCTATTTAAATACGAAGTTGCATGAAATGAACAAGCAATAGGTAGGTATTTTAATTTATTAGTTCTATTGAACATGGTCATTTTTTTAATAATAATACAACTCTACCAATAAAGTTCAAAAAATAATGTAAGTACTCATCACGAGTGGGATTTACATTATTATATAACAATTAAAAACCACAGTCTGATTATAGGTACTGTACTCTGGTATACTATACTCTGCCCATTCGAATATTTTCTTTTTGACAGATGAAAGTAGTGATTGCACACAAATTTTAAATATCGATTAACTTAAAAACCTCGATTTCACAAATCATATATCATTAAATGCAAATGATTTCATGATTTTATATAGAGTTTTATTTATTAGCTATCTATACATAATGACAAAGCAGTAGACATTTTGTGTCTGCACAATTTTTATATTTAACATAAACCGATTGTGGGTAACGCATATGCTAAACTCCTAATCATATACCTCATTAACATTGTGAAATATATCTTTGGTGTTTTTCGATTTAAAAGACAGCAACGCACCTTCGATCAATCCTTTTATAGTGCCCGCGTGACAAACCCTCTTAAGTCTTATATAAATTAAACATTATTAAAAAGCCGGCAGAATGCAATAATTAAAACAAAATTAAAACTGCTTAAAACTTAGTCGATTTCGATTGTAATATTTTCAAATTATTATAATAAAAACACAGTCGATCGACTAACTCCAAAGTATACTGTGCTAACTCCATCCCTAAAAATTATTTTGGGCTGGCCTTGTTCATAAATGGCGCTTAAATTTTGTTCGGAGTTTTAAGTGTTGACGCTAGAACAAAGTTATTTTCGACTATTGTGTGTGAGCTGTCAAAAAGAAAATGAACGAATAGACAGACTACAGGGAAGTAATCATGTTTTGTAATAGGACACAATATAATTTGCTACTTCTTATAGACTTCCTCTAAATAAATTCAATCATTCATACATTAAATATCTTAAAATAAACGTGCCATCTACTTGACAAGGCAATGCTAACCTTAATATTAGTAAAGGTGGTGGGGCGCCCCTCTTTCCTATTTAAGTATACGGACAAATGCTGACAGTTGTCCGTCACGCCAATACGCTTCCAGTCGGAACTATCCCGGAACGAAGTCGCACTGCAATAATAGGCATATAAAATAGCATAGGTACCTGGATGACCAAACTCTGCTTCAATTCAAAATACAAATCAAAACAAACCCCAGCAAACAACAATAGTTTCATAGTTCACATGTTTGTTTACGTTGTTTTTTTTTTAATTTTTACTGTTGGAATTCCTATAATTGATATTTCGGATTATTTTTAATTCAGTATTTTAACGTTTCGGTACACAATTGTAAATAACAGAGGTTATGATACATCTAGTAGAAGATACGTAATAGAACGACTTTTACCCCTCTGATTAAATATTACCTAAATTGCGGTTAAAAAAGTCGAGGCCAAATTATTATTCATTAAAAAATAGACCTTTCATTAAATTTGTCATGAATAACATAAAAATTTTCCACTTCAGCAGCTCAAACATGTAAGTTTTGCTGCGTAAAAACAGTAAGCAAAATGCGATTTTGCTCACTGCGTGAGACACAGTAACTTTTTAGTTATTTCTTTTAATGAAAAGTGCCAACCATGGATTTAGATAGAATCGAAGAACTTTCGAACTACACTGCACTCTGTCTGTTTGCCGTTTATTTGATAAAATAAAGTCAGTTAACAAACAGTCAAATAAGCAAGGTTTATGGTGGCGTATAACATACAGTAGGCAAGTAGTGTGTAGCCATCGTTTCTGTCACAGCTCCGGCGCTATGGGGCTCCAGCGGCCCCACACGAGCTTGTCGTCGCAGTTGGTTCGGCTGCTCTCCTCAGTTCGAAGGCCGCCTCACCCCTCTGCGCCTGCGCGGGCTTAAATAACACTCTAGGGGAATAACACTCTTGTTTGCCCTAGCAAACAAGGCCACTTGAAGTCGGTTTTGCAGAGATTCATTTCTGTCACTAACTTTTGACTATTCAAGACAATAATTGAAGGGTAAAATTTGTTTTGCCAACCAACTTGTTTGAAAAATAATCAATTTGTGGAATGATGCTAAGGCATAATGAAATTTCTCCAAATGAATATTTTTCTAATGAGTAGTTTATTAAACAATAGTTTGTAAGATGATAAGTTTACTAACTATAATTTTGTCAAACGTTGTTTGTGAAATGAAGATATTTTATTCATTTTTTGTCAAATGATTGGATACCAAAGAGGTAACGTTTGTGAGCTTGTTTGTGACGTTGTAAGGGGTAATCTCTGGATCTACTGAACCGATTTTGAAAATTATTTCACCAATAGAAAGCTACGTTATTGTGGAGTGTCATAATAATTTCCAAAATTAATTACGCATCTTTACTTAAACTTGAATAATATAATCCAAGTTCTAAAAAAAAAGTTTTTTTAATGCGTGCGCTGCGGAAACTATTGAGGATAGAACAAAACAATGTACTACAATATTAAAGAACGTGTTAAAATCTGTAAGACAGTCCGCGATAGCATATGCCTATCTCCTACGCATAAACTCACAATAACTACTTTTACTGTTAAAATTGTGGATTAAAAATAATTAATTTTTGTGAAGCTTATTTAGCCCATATGACATTAATCTGTATCTTAATAAATATGTTTGCTGGAACGGAAATTTAATGTAAAATATTTGTGCCCTTTACTCTCTAAAGTTTAAACAAATATCTTCAACGAAATCAGAAAAATAAAAAGGGGCGGTGCGCGCCGCCCCGGCCGTTGCTTGGCCATATAGGCAGTCTATCCGATTGCGTCGCGTCCAGCGCTGAACAAACGGGCCGGGACAAAAATATTTCTAACGCGGAACGGAGTCCCCGGGCACTGCTAGTATTCAATAAATGGAGAATTTCAGTAGGTGCGAAGACTTATTCGATGTTACTATCGTATTTTATAGAATTTGCAGAGCTGCAATAATTGCACCTGTAACTTTTAAAATATTCAGCATTATTTGATTTATATATAAGTAATTTCTATCTGCTCATGTTTATTGTGTTATCTTCTAAGTAATACTTTTTATGTGTTCTCGCTGCTGCTGCTGGAGTGAAAAGTAATGTATGCCGACCGAGAGCAAAATTATTTGCATTTCATGCCTTTGAATCCCTCACCACGCTCAGGATTCTAAATTACAATTACTCGCTACACTCGTGATTCAATCTTGTTGTACAAATAACTATTTCAACATAATTGTAAGTGGCAGTAATTTCACCGCAATTAGCTACATAATGACACCTGTAGTCAAATTGTGCCTTTCATTGCTATAATTCACAAGTGAGTTGTATAATTATTTTTAATTGTTATTGGCTGAGTTGTTTTTTTTCCTTAAAAAGTTTCGGTACAAAAAAGGTCATGTTCAATAGTACAAATTAAATGAATGTACCAACCTATTACTTGCTCATTTCATGCAAGTTCGTATTTAAATAGATAATTAATAAATAATAAGTTCAGCGTGTTTATTAAGTAAAACTTTCACTCGATTAACTAATAACTTTTCAAATCGATTAAGATAGGAAAAAGTGAATGCTCAGGTGGGGCTCGAACCCACGATGTTTCCCTTACAGGGGGAATGCAATAACTTTTGTTTTCTATGTAAAAACTTAAAATTTCCCATTTAGTCCGCGACTAATAAAAACATTGTGTTTTCTTTGGGGTCAAATTTCGAAATTGGAATAAAATTACTTGTGTTTGTCACTCGCTCTTTTATAAGGACGGGAAAGAAACAGAGTGCAGTCACAGAATAGATAATGGTACTAGCGTACAGAATGGAAGCTCACCCCCTCCCACCGATTTCATTTCCTCTCCCCGCACGTCAAAATCATGGGCGCCTAAAACAAAGGTTGTCGCTAGTAAAATGTGTAGGAACGGCACTTCGGGAAGAAGAGTGAAAAGTTCGGCTAGCTTCGGTTTTTAAGGCGTCCTTCACACATGACTATAGTGAAATTTAACCCTCAAATGCATCTTGCCTTTAGTATAAATAACTAATGAAGTGTTCTCAATATGTGTAACAACAAGTTCCACCAAGGGTTCATCAATGTACAGTATAAAAAAAAAGACGGGTTGCACTCTGGGAGTGCCGGCGGAAGTGAAAACATTTTCTTTTTTCTTTCTTCGTTATATACATAGAAAAAGATAAAAAAGAACATATCATACCATACCTATAATATAGCGCTAATCATAGAACCTATCACTTATTTTCTGCTAATTTTCTGTCAGAAGAAATTAATAAATTATGAAAAGAAAAAATAAACACAAAAAGTAATAAATTACAGAAAGAAAAAATTATCATAAAAAGTAATAAATTACAAAAAGAAAAAAATAATCACAAAAAGTTTCAGAAGGCCAGGTGGTTTGAACCCGATACTATCTGAAACTATAAGGACTTACAGTCGAAGTGCTTACCGTTTAAGCTACGACGCTATCTATGGTAAATTGCAAAATAGATAGTCTTTACCTAATCTTGTATGACGTCAGTCGTCGGTTACGGTTCAAAGGTCAACTAATCCTGACGCTTCCTTAACATTTTACACCCATCCAACGCCGCTAAAGAAGTTTTCACTTCAAAAATTTATGAGCTGGATACCAGGTTCGCCCAGGAATAAATAGGTGAAAAATCTTATAAATTATAATAATTTTCATATAGTCCGGGTTCTTTAGAACTAGCGTGTTAAGTGACATTATGGTGGACCGATATTGATTATAGGTTAATTATTTAGGAACTGCATTTTAGTGGCATTAAATAAGAAAATATTAAAATATTAACATGATTTTTTTCTTATTACTTTATTACTATTCGAAAACTATGATTTTAATTATTTATTTAAGTGAGTATTTACTTACATTGGATAGTTGTAAACCGGAATTAAATTTTACCCAGAAGGTGCGCCAACATTGAAAATTAACACGGTCTATAAAATAAAGGATAGAATACCCAGTTCTTAATTTTTTTTTTTTAACATTATAAAGATTATAACTCAAAAGCATATGAGATTTAGATTAGTATACATTCTAGGGTTAAAAAATGGGCGGTACCTGGCAATGACGGAATCCATGATGGACGACATTAATTGTGATACATTCAAATCGAAAAAAAAAGCCACACTTCATAGGCGTGAGCTGTCAAAATTATGATTCTTAAATTTTATAAAGTATAGAGCGGTTAAGACCATTTGTTTCTAAAAAATATAAATAGATATCTTTCCGTGAACTTCCATTTAGTATAAATTATAATTGATACTCGTACTTAAATAAATTAACACTATTAAATTAAAGTGTGCTCAACTGCCATTTTTATAATTTCCTACTCGCCGTTGACAATTCTAAATAAGAATTAGGATAGTTATTACAAAAACCGGGCAAAAAATCCGTGTCATTCAGTTGAGGTTCAGAAACCTTGGTAATAAAAACACCATTTATAAAGCATTAATTACTAAGGGATAAATACTAGCAGTTCTGTAAAGAGTTCCAGATCATTTTTTGGCATCTGGAGATCAAATCTGGTATCGTCACTTATATTTCTTTTATACGATACGTATCTTTATTTTATAGCTCTCTGGATATTTCCCCAATAAATATTGACAACCCGTTCTTAAAAAAGCCACAACAAACGTCTCCCCCTTTTCTCATGTTTTTTTCTCCACAACTACCTGTTAGGAATCATGTTCGGATATTGCAGCCAAAAATCATCAATATCCGTTCATAAATAACGCGACAGAAAGGGCACCACTTTTCTCCTCCGATTAAAAAAGCTCTAGGCAAAAATTATGTTTTAAATCAAAGAACATGTATGCCAAGTTTGGTGACATTCGGTTAAGAAATGTGCCCTATAGATCAAACGGAACGGAGACTATTTATAATTAATGAAAAATTTCACGCGGGCGAAACCGTGAGCAACAGCTAGTTTTTATAAACACAGTCGGTTTTAATTACTCTATAAACATATCAAAGTCGTGTTGTAGTATTGTTTTGTTATTTGTGCCAATTCTGTTGTTTGACAGGACTAAAATGTATCGCTATATTCTTTTCTTCCGAAGCGAAGAAAAAGATGGAAATACGTTTTAATGTCAAAATCATTAATATGACTTTCTCTAACAGTAGGATTGTCGCCTCCGTCGGATGTGACGTAAATCATGACACCAACGGATAGAGTGAGAAAAATCACGCTATCTCACTCGAAAATTAGCTTAAATTTCAAATATTGCCATCCATGACATTTCTAATTTTCTCACACATCAACACTACCGTGCATGTACACGAGCTATGTTTGTAGTAATTACAACGCGATTGTTTCATACATTTTTTCGAGAGCTTCCGAGGTGTGGTGCAGTGTATATCGAAAGTTCTTCGCGGAACGACTCTTTCTAAATCTATGGTTGGCACTCTTTATTGAAAAAATAAAAAGTTACTGTGTCTCACGCAGTGAGCAAAATCGCATTTTCTCAGTTGTTTGAGCTGCTGAAGAGAAAATAACTATTACGGTTATCGATGGAAATTGTCGCTTAAACTGGCACTTACCGAATGTGCCCTCGATCTAATAATTTTACAACTACGCTCTCTGGGGTCGAATTGAAGTCACCCGTCAATATTATTGGAAGATGACCTGATCTGAAATCAAAATAAAACAATAATGATTTTTCTTAAAGATGTAAAACAAGACTGAAGAGTCCCAGAGCAATTCAAATAACATATAGCGTTACACCGCGTTCACTGATTATGTAGAGAAAAATGCATTGACACCTCCTTGTGTCCAGGTGAAGCTGTATCGTAATGGAAAAAGTTATGTATTATAATTTATTTACTTTAACGTAGTTTATTAATTTTATTTTGAAATTCTGTGCGTAAAGACAGTCATTCAAATTTATTTATTTATTCTTTAATGTTGAAATTTCAGTATGAGAGTTAGATAAAGAAACCTTGTAACGTTGTGGATTTTTTTTAAAATTATTTGTAATCATTTCTCTAATATAGTCGAAAATTTAGTATTTTCGACACTAAATTACTAAATTGTCTATGGCTGTGCGAGCGAGATTGGACAACACTAACTTAAGTGTCCATTCATGGCGCTGAAGTGGTCCCTTTCTTCGGCAATCCTTCGCCGAGGAAGGTCACTTTTGACCCCGGCGGCCAACTGCTGTCGGCACCGGGTAAGATTTGAGATCAACATTTCCTACTTCTTCTACAGGTGAAGACTTTCCAGCGGTGCAGCTTGCGGCCTGCTTAATGCATGGCTTAATATATTTTATTATTTTATATTTTCCTATGTGCTATTTTAGCCTCATATGTAGTGCCATGAGACCGATGACCTCTACGGCCAGAGGTCACGTCACCAGCTTGGATTACTTATAATTTTCTTATAGCTTCTAGCTACGCTGTTCTGCCGCTGGGGAGATTATCTTCACCTGCTATTATTTTTAGCGGGTCACTGGACGTAGTTCGCATGTGACATACTGACCCGCACTCTTTCTTTTTCCAGGGTCTTCGCACCGGGCTTCACGCCATCATTCGGCCGTGAGGCACACCAGCGAGGACCCTGGCACGCCGGCAACATCAGCAGCCGGGAGTGAACGAGCTAAGTGCATACTACCATCTCTGCACAACGGATCAGACAACGCCTCGGCAGAATATTTATTGCGAATCCGCCCTGAGATTCATTTCTATAATACCAGATACATAAATTCATGTAACGCTTTCTTTTTATCGATTACAATTATGATCTAAATTGTTAATCAATCTTTTCTTTTCTGTCTCACTAGCTAGCCAACCAAACATTATATTTATACTTTTTACAGTTCTCTAGCCTCATTTAATTCACTTATTTAACTTCACTTAAAACCCCAGTATAAAACTTTCTTTCGTTACAACCTTACAGTGCAAGTTTCATAAACTAATATTTTGATACCAGATAATGCTAGGTACCAACAAAAATTACCTAAGTCGCTCGCAAGGCCTATTGATCTCAGAACTACTAGTTTAAAAGTAATTACTTACTCCCGTCCATTGTTATAATATGCGAATCGGTCGATTTCGGCGAGAAACACCTGCATCTGCGCGAGTCTCACGTCTGTTCTCTTTGGATTGTAGAGCAGATGCGTGGTGGCCACCACCACCGTTGACTCTGGTAAATCTCGCGGCGTCAATTTCACCATAATACCGATATTGTCTCGGTTCAGTATCGGCAGCTCTGGCTGGTAGAATTCCACCTGCAACAAAAATAAAGCAAATCAGTATAAATAACGATATATACATTTTAGATCATGAACATCAACCCCGCGGAACACATTGTCTTAGATTCGTACGGAACACGAGACTGCCGGAGGCCTTTCGCCTCTTCCTATTTTTCTTTCTTATACTATTTTCTACTCTACTACGCTCCCTCTCTGTACATAGGAATGCATCAGATCATCCAGTGTTGTGGCAGACCACGTTATCATTTACCTTCAGGTGGACCGTGTAATCGTATGTATTTCAAGGCCTCGGTCGCGAACTCAGCGAACGGCAAGCTAAACAGAATTTATTCTCTCTCTCTTTCTGTCTCACAAGCTTGTCACATCACCACTGCTGTCGTGCTCGCTCTTCACAGAGTTCGCAACAGTGACCTAATGGATTAATAGTACATTTGTGTAAAGTTGGTGATTACCGCTGAGGCGCCATTGAGACCCGAACCGTTAGGTGAGAGTATTAAGAGAGCCGAGGACGGTAATCATCATCATCGTGTTGATTTTCGACACCCTTGTGAATTCAATAATACTATTAAAAAAACGCCGTAAAAACTGAAAAGCTATGTAATTTTGGCGCCGATTCAAAATTACTTAGCTATACTTACATTAGTTTAAGAACTTAATTATTATACTCTGTCCATTCATTTATTTTCTTTTTGACAGCTCACACACAATGGTCGATATAACTTTGTCCTAGCGTCAACACCTAAAACTCCGAACAAAAATTAGACGCCAATACATCATATGTCATTGACAACGTCACGTCAGCCAGAACGCAATTTTAGGGATGGAGTTAGTCGATCGAGTGTGTTTTACATAATTTGAAAATGTCACAATTGAAATCGACTAAAGAACATTAATTTTTTTGTAAATTATCTTACTGGTGGTTTTAAACCGACTTCTGAACAAGTAAGAGTTTCTCAATTCCGATGTTTATAAATTTTTTATGTTTGTACGCGGATGGCTCCGTCATCTGTAGACGGATTTACAAAATTATTTTTTTGTTCAAAAGAAGCTTATTCCGAAATAGTTAAAATTTCGTAAAGATCTGATGATGGATTTCAGAGACAACCTCGGAACTCTTCAATAAATACCAGGAAATCAGCCGCGGTTTTCTTAGATATATCGCATATCGGTTTTGTTAGATTTTGACCATCCTGTGACACGGTAGGTACGTGACTGTGGTCAACGTCGTAAAAAAACAAAGATAAATTTCACAATGTCTATATTTGTTTTGGGGATAAGCGAGTGTGCGTTATAGCCCACAATCGTGTTATAATAAGCACTGAGCACTCTGGCTGAACGGTAGGATTTCCCTTTACTGAGCCGTTATCTGCAGCTACAGGCCCCTCTGTATCATCTTCTGTACCTCATTGACTATTGCTAAGATACTAACACTAGATTAAGATTATATTATTATAATAAGTATTTCAGATTTCTCCAATCCATATAAAGTATTAGCTTTATACGGATTGAAGAAATTTGAAATAAAAGTAATTCTATTATATTCTAATAAATTTATGAAATAAGTACAGACACGCAATATCTACTGCTTCATTATTATGAGTAGATAGATAGTAAAAATTATCACACATAAAATAATGATATCTGTATATTCATTTATCGATTAAAGTTTTCTTTAATCGATCGATTTACTTGATTTAAATTTTTGTGCAATCACTACGTCAATCTGTCAAAAAGAAAATAAACGAGTGGACAGAGTATAAGGTTAATTAAAAAGTCAACTATTTACATAAATATATACTTAGATATAGTTTCATTACTTTAAGAAGTTAGTTTTTAAGGTTAAATAAAAAAGGTTCATTTGTTTTTACTTTTCAGTTTTTTCGGCGGTTTAATTTTTTGTTAAAAAATTGTGTGGCTATAATACTCTTACTATAAGCTTAAAAATTAAAAAAAAAAATTGCTGCTATTCAATTCAGCACTAAAATCTGTGAGCGAACAATAAATCACCCCTATTTTCCTACCATTCATTAGGACTAGTTTTTTTTTTAAATTTATATGGGACTAACTTCGGGGTATACTCTTTCCAATAAAAAAAAGACGGGTTGCACTCTGGGAGTGCCGGCAGAAGTGAAAACATTTTCTTTTTTTCTTTCTTCGGTATATACATAGAAAAAGATAAAAAAGAACATACCATACCATACCTATAATATAGCGCTAACATAGAACCTATCACTTATTTTCTGCTAATTTTCTGTCAGAAGAAATTAATAAATTATAAAAAGAAAAAATAATCTCAAAAAATAATAAATTACAGAAAGAAAAAATTATCATAAAAAGTAATAAATTACAAAAAGAAAAAATAATCACCAAACGTAATAAATTATAAATAAGAAAAAACAATCACAAAAAATCCCTGAAGGCCAGGTGGTTTGAACCCGATACTATCTGAAACTATAAGGACTTACAGTCGACGTGCTTACCGTTTAAGCTACGAAGATATCTATTGTAAATTGCAAAATACATAGTCTGTACCTAATCTTGTATGACGTCAGTCGTCGGTTACGGTTCAAAGGTCAACTAATCCTGACGCTTCCTTAATATTTTACACCCATCCAACGCCGCGAAAGAAGTTTTCACTTCAAAAATAATTATGAAAATCAGACTACTCTGTAAAAAGTTATGCATGGTAATACCTTGCAATCTGAGTGAATAATCAATAATCCCCAGTTTTCCTACCCTTAGGGTCGGATTATTATTTTCAAATTTATATGGGACCAACTTCGGGGTATACTCTTACCAATAAAAATTATCAAAAAAAATATCAAGATCAGACTACTCTGTAAAAATGTATGCCTTGTCATACATAAAAAAATATACGCGTCCACTTGAGAATCTCCTCCGTTTTTACAAGCTTTTATTTAACTTGCAATGTATGTTTGTTCGGGTGGAATCTTACAACTCAATTTTAAGGCACTTGCCCTCAACCGATTGAGCTGAAATTTGGTATGCACGTTCAGTTCGGATGACAATGCAAGATTAAAAATAAAAGATTGTTTTTAAAAAGGTTTTTGTAAAAATAATTTATTTTTTCGTCGGTTGAAAATAGATATTTACCCTTGCAGTTTTCAGGTAGTAAACTTTCCATAACGTTAAGGGCTTCACAGCTATCACATCATAATCGGACGTTGTACAACATAAATCATATTCCTCATAACTAGTACTTGTAGACATTTTAATCTACATCTGCACTACTATTATAAAGAGGAAAGATTTGTATGTTTGTAATGAATAAACTCAAAAACTACTGAGCCGATTTCAAAAATTCTTTCACCATCGGAAAGCTACATTCATCCTGAGTAACATAGGCTATATTGGATATCCACGGGAACGTTTTTACCACCCGTGCGAAACCGGGGCGGATCGCTAGGTAATAATAAATAACTATAATATTAAAAGAATAAACGTGTTATGAAGTTTTTTTCGTAATAGCTGGAAAGGTTTATTTGTTTTGATATACGCGCGCATAGGTCGGCCATAGACTGAAAGAGGCTTCTTTTTTTATTATGTCGCGGACTAAATGCAGAAATTAACGTTTTGACAAAGAAAACAGTTAGTTTAAGTTATTAGGGTTAATAAATGGAAACTTTTCTTTATTAAATACGTACACTTGGCAAAATCGATAGTATCCCACCTTTACATGTGTGGGTATTTCTAATATAAACTCACACACTTGCAAATTGCAATTGATTAAAAACCATTCGTATTTGTTTATTGTATTAGTTACAGTTTCTCGGGAAATAGTTAAGACTGTAATGTGACTGTAATCATATAATTTAAATGTATCATATAAAGTTTGGGTTCCAATCCTAGTATGAAATTTGCTTTTTGCAGTTAGTATTCGTTCTTTTGGTGATATTATTATACAAATAATTTTCAACTTAATAGTGGGTAGAAGTAATTAATGAACGTCGATTACTAAGAATCTATATTTGAACATATAATTGATAGAGAGATAATGAATTAAAAATGATGATTTCATTGGTAAGATCCAGCTTTAGTAACGGAATGTGTTCTGAAACAGATAAGGATAGACAATATCTTAATGAAGGTTTTTTTTACCATTATATACATTATACAATATAAATAAATAAATAATGTAGTTGTATATAATATTACCCTATGTAATACCGGATAATACTATATTGTTTATATAATAGTATATAATTATAGTTATTGTACATTATTTATCTAATCCATGAGTAATATGAAAGAAACGATAGAATAATATTAAGTTGATGGGTAAACCATAAGTGCGATAGGTGCTAACGAACTTAGAAATTATTTTATTAATACACACATCAAAAAAGTCTAAGCAACATGCATGATATTACAAATTTACTTTTATTTCTAAGTATTTACTCACTCAAAGTGCGTAGGTAAGTAAACTTTTTTGTTATTGATGAAATACTGGCTGGTTGTAAAAAAAAATGGATTATGTTTTGATTTTTTATAAAATTCAAATGGCTGCGAATTTGTTTGAATTTAAGTGCGTTTTAATTGCTACGTTTAGTCTTGATTTTATAATTTTACCAACCATTTAAATAAAGTTAGCGACAAAATTGAATCCTTAGATATTCTTTACGTCATGGAGCGACGTCATTTGACGGCAGATGAAATGCAAAGAGCTGTAGGGATGATGCAAGCGGGAAGTATTTTTGGCATGCATAGAAGTGTTATTTGTCGTCTTTGGGAGCACTACAATTGTTAACCGCTCGAGAGATAAGTTTGAGGCTACAAAATTCAAGTGGTGTTGATGTATGTAAGTCCCCAAACTGTGCGAAATCGACTGCATGAGTACGGCCTACGCCCAATCAAGTACCCACCGACACGTCACAGGAATCGCGCTCGTCGAAATGAATGGTATAGAGAACGCATAACATGGGCCCAGGAACAATGGGATAAAATTATGTTTTCCGATGAGTTGCGATTCGGGTTTAGGCCTGATACAAGAAGGATGCGAGTGTACCGTCGGGCCGGAAATACTGAAAGGCTCAGGTGCGTTCAGGAAGTTCATCCATACAGCGGCTCAACAGTTATGGTATGGGCGGGTATTATGAAGAACAAGCGAACTGAGCTCGTATTTGTAAATGGAAACATGAACGCTGAAAATTACGTTGGGGATATTCTCAGACCTTATGTCCATCCATTTGCACAAACCTTTGGCTCCAATTTTACGTTATTTCATGACAATGCGCGTTCACATACAGCTCGGCTTCAATACTTGGCAATGGAGAACATTGAGAACCGGGTATTGCCCTGGCCTGCACAATCGCCAGACCTCAACCCCATCGAGCACGCTTGGGACATGCTCCAGAGACGTGTTTTGAAGGACTTGGAAGAAGTGACAACAACCCAACAGCTGAAGGATTTGCTACAATTCCAGTGGGAACGAATCCCGCATAAACAGTCTCATTAATTCAATGAATAATCGTTGCTGACCTGTTCTGAATAGCAGAGGAGACCATACTTTGTATTAAATTGTCCTATTCTTTCACAATAAATTTATTTTCTTTAGAAATTTCATTTTGTAATAATTTTAAAAATAAAATACAACGTTATAATGTGAAGAAACATCCTAATATTTAAATTAGTACCTGTTACTTAGAAATTTTTGATGTGTGTGTGAATATATAATTTCTAACAGAAAGATAGAAATTATATATTCATAAAGTTAAGTTATAAAGTTTCCATAACGTTAAGGGCTTGACATATTATATCGAGGGGTGTACAAAATATTATTTTTTTTATAACTCGCGTAGAAATTTTTATTAATAACTATAATTTCAACAGTGAAAACCGACTCCCTAACCGAATAAAACCGCACCGCAAGAACCACAAATCGTTCAGAGTCTTACACGGCCAGTTTCGAGATGGACCCCTTAGGTGTGGGAACCACGGTGTCCCCATCCTTCGCCCAGACATGTGGGCAGCGCATTGCGTTATGCCGCTTCTACTAGGATGACAGATCTCTGTCACCTAAAGGCTCATGAAGGATGGATGCCGTCGAGCGACCTCCGCGATCCACGAACTCTGCGGTTCGGGAGATACCTGAGTCTTTCCTGAGCCCACTCCGCCATCTCTTTCTGTGACAATTGCTTGCTCACAGGAGGGGGTGCCAGCCCAAGCACTCACACTCCGCACCATCGCTGTGAGCAAAGCGCTCGAGTAGTACGGCTCTGAGGGCCAAAAAGAGGGTCCACTTCGGCGCCTTCCACCCCGGGTATGCAGCCCTGAGTCCTCGCTCGCATCACAGTGACGGGCAACAGACGTTGTTTCCTTGCTGATTCGAACAGGTGGTCCCAGAAACCCCTCCAGTGATCACCTGCATCATGAGTTAGTCCTTCACCGTCGCCCAAGTTCACTCCACCATGAGGCCCTGATAAAGCTAGAACTTCGCGGCTTCGATTTCTTTCTTCGCTGCCTTTCACCACTAATATTTTGACCACCACCAGCACTTTGGGGACCAGACTTCGGAGATGCTCCACGAAGGCCCATCGGCCGTCGAGTATAAGCTTCAACAACGTTTGGAGCTTGGTGCTGATAGGCATGTCTTTCACTACGAAGTCCCCCCCCCCCCCCCTCTAGATCCAGTCCGGTCAATGGAAATGTATATATGTACCTACTAAAAACAACTTACGCTAATATGATCCTTCATTTCAAACAGTGATCGTTTGAAATAGATAGCGCAGCCGTCTTGCCTGTGTCCTGTCTTTTGTTTGAAAATTCCACAATAGCCAATCTCCTCAAACTTTGAATAGAAACTATCCAGATGCGAAGCTTGAACTTCTTGAAGACATAAGATCTAAAACACAGAAAATAATAAAATTTCAAAATCAATCGGACAAGAACTTGATTCATGAAAGTATTCATACTTAATATTATAATTGTCTGTTACATTTCACGCCTAAACCACTGAACCGATTTTCATGAAATTTGATACACAGCTAGATCAGACCTTGGGAAAGGACATGGGCTATATTTGATCGTGATAACCGATATTCACGTGGACGGAGCCGCGAGCAACAGCTAGTAGCGAATAGTTATCTCTCTACCTAGATCCCTAACCACGGATATTTTGACCTCTATGCTAAATACTCTCTCTGTTTTTTAATATGTATTTTAAATGTTGGATAGGTACCGATTGGACCGGAAACAATTGTAATATGTGGCGACAACTGATGATACTCTTTACCGAAACTTTATAAAAATATTGTTAAACTCACGTCTGGTGCGTAGCTGGTGATCTCGTCATATAAGCGTGATGCCCTAATCTTCCATTTCAGGTCACGGGGAGCGCAATCCGTGTACAAATACGGATGGCATTCTAAAAGATATTGTGCCAGCACGTTGTATGACAATATTTTAAACCGGAAAGGTGATCCTGAAAGAAACAAACAATATAAATTATTACAAATAGCGTGGCTTTGTCTACATGAAATATTTATCTCGCATGGTGAAGGAAATGATAGCGGAGATGTTGCAAGGCAATCGAGTCGCGAGCCTTCCATATGTCAAAACGACTCAATTGGCCTGTGACGTCACCATCTAGTTCTAGTGAAAGGTCCTTGCGTTCGGTTGTCATTTTGGTCAAAGGACCAACGATAAAAATAGCTTTAACCTGGTTTAAGAACGAAGGGTGCAGTACAAGGATGCAAAAAGTGTAAAGATAAACCATTTAAACATTTTAAGGGTATAAAATTTCATCAGCAAGTCCACTATATTCATATTTTAATTTTTTTGAAAAAAATATCTTTACAGAACCATCTATCGTAGAGAAGAAATAAGTAACCTTGTCTTACATGTAGGTATAATAGTTGTAATAATAACTTAATCCATTTTTTGAAAATTTCATCACAATTCACAATAGTCTCGCCCGAGTTCATAAGCAATTTTAAAAATGGTATTTTATTAATAAACTAGCTGTTGCCCGCGGCTCCGCCCGCGTGGATGTCGGTTATCGCTTAGTGTTACGCTGACGCTATTGAGCATTAAATTCGCCTCTCTACTCAACTTTGTCCTCGACTATGTACTCTCCTCTGTTCTCGACTTTCTACTCGCCTCTATATTCGACTCTCTACTCGACTTTCTACTCGCCTCTGTATTTGAATTTAAACTTGACTCTCTACTGACTTCTCTGTTCCCCTCTCTACTCGGCTTTGTACTTTTCTCTATACTCGCCTTTCCATTGGCCTCTCTACTTGCCCATCCATTCGATTTTCTTTTCGCCTGTCTACTTGACTCTCCACACTTGAGTAGAGGTGGGTGTAGATAGGTACTCGCACCTCAACTCAACTCTCTATTCGATCTCTACTCGCCACTACATTCATCTTTCCACTCGCCTCCCTATTCGCCTTTACAGCATATCATCAAAAATGACAAACTTTCATATTTACTATCTAGTCCTTATCCCCCCCCCCCCCCCTTTTACCACATTATTCGCGATCAAAGGTAGCATATGTCCGTTACCAAGCTAATTAATCCCTGTACCAAAATTTCATCATCTTCAAAACTGTCAAACTTTAATCCCTTATTACCCCCCCCCCCCCCCCATGCCTCCATTTTCGCGTCAATAGGTAGCCTATGTTCGTTCCCAAGCTTCAATCCATCTCTGTACCAAATATATCATCAGGATATCATCAAAAATGACAAACTTTCATATTAACTATCTAGTCCTTATCCCCCCCCCCCCCCTTTTACCACATTATTCGCGATCAAAGGTAGCATATGTCCGTTACCAGGCTCTAATTAATCCCTGTACCAAAATTTCATCATCTTCAAAACTGTCAAACTTTAATCCCTTATTACCCCCCCCCCCCCCCCTCCCTATGCCTCCATTATCGTGTCAATAGGTAGCCTATGTTCGTTCCCAAGCTTCAATGCCTATGTTCGTTCCCAAGCTCTAAACTATCTGCATGAAATTTTGAAGCATTTACTATGCTAACTTTTCAAATCGATTAAGATAGGAAAAAGTGAATGCCCAGGTGGGACTCGAACCCACGATCTTTCCCTTACAGGGGGAATGCTCTGACCACTGAGCCAACGGGCCACACCTGAAGCTATCCAAATTCTCCTATACTACCGTCTTAGGGCGACGGTGGGAGGCATCTACCGACATTCATACGAAATATCGGAAACAATGAATGATGTTGCAATCATTTTTAAACATTGTTTTTTGATGACCCCGCCCAAATAATTGAATGAAATTTTGAAGCATTTACTATGCTAACTTTTCAAATCGATTAAGATAGGAAAAAGTGAATGCCCAGGTGGGACTCGAACCCACGATCTTTCCCTTACAGGGGGAATTTTCTGACCACTGAGCCACCGGGCCACACCTGAAGCTTCAGTGGCTCAGTGGCCAGAGCACTCTAAACTATCGTTGCACCAAATTTCATCAGGAAATCTTCAAAAATGACAAACTTTCATCCTAAGGCCTTAGTCCCCCCCTTCTACCCACCTTTTTGTGATAAAAGGTAGTCTTTGTCCGTTCCCAAGCTCTAAACTATCTCTGTACCAAATTTCATCAGGAAATCTTCTAAAACGATAAACTTTTATCCCAAGGCCCTGGTACCCCCCTTCTTCCCCCCTTTTCGCGATAAAAGGTAGCTTATGTTCGTTCCCAAGCTCTAAAGTATCTCTGTACCAAATTTCATCAAGAAATCTTCAAAACTGACAAACTTTCCTCCCAAGGCCCTAGTCCTCCCCCTTCTACCCCCCCCTTTTCGCAATAAAAGGTAGTCTATGTCCGTCCCCAAGCTCTAAACTATCTCTGTACCAAATTTCATCGGGAAATCTTGTAAAACGATAAACTTGTATCCCAAGGCCCTGGTCCCCCCCCCCCCCCTACTACCCCTCTTTTTGTGTGATAAAAGGTAGTCTATGTCCGTTCCCAAGCTCTAAACTATCTCTGTACCAAATTTCATCAGGAAATCTTCTTAAACGATAAACTTTTATCCCAAGGCCCTGGTAGCTCGCCCCCCCCCCCCCCCCTTCTTCCCCCCTTTTCGCGATAGAAGGTAGCTTATGTTCGTTCCCAAGCTACAAACTATCTCTGTACTAAATTTCATCAAGAAATCTTTAAATATGACAAACTTTCGTACCAAGGCCCTAGTCCCCCCCCCCCTTCTACCCCCCTTTTCGCGATAAAAGGTAGCCTACTTCCGTTTCCAAGCTCTAAACTATCTCTGTACCAAATTTCATCAAGAAATCTTCAAAAATGACAAACTTTTCTCCCAAGGCCCTAGTCCCCCCCCCCCTTCCACCCCCCTTTTCGCGATAAAAGGTAGCCTATGTCCGTTCCTAAGCTCTAATCTACCTCTTTACCAAATTTCGTAAAGATATCTTCAGAAATGACAAACTTTCATATAAACTTTCATCCCCTATTTCCCCCCCTTAAACCCCCTTTCTCGTGATAAAAGGTAGCCTATGTCCGTTCCCGAGCTCTAATATACCTCTGTTCCAAATTTCATCAAGATCGGTTCAGCGGTTTAGGCGTGAAAGCGTAACATACAGACAGACAGACAGACAGACAGACAGACAGACAGACAGACAGAGTTACTTTCGCATTTATAATATTAGTATGGATGGTATATTTAGCTGAAATTGAAAATTAAAATAAAAAAATTGGGCCATCTGTCGGTATAAGGCCAAGTCATTTAGGGGGCCTAAATAATTTTGCTATAATCCGAAAGATGGCCTTATTTGTAAAAAATATTTGCCTTATTACAGATAATTGTAGAATTTTGTGTAGCACTTAGTGGCGAGTAGTGAAACTACAACAAACATTACAAGACAGTGTTTCTGTTCAGTTTCGCTATGACGCACAAGATGGAGACGGGGGACAAGGTATGACGTCATGCCCCCCGCGTCTCCCTTCCCACCTGCATTTGGTCACGTGTTTTTCTTAAAAGAAATTTGACAGTGGCATCTCCGCTACTTAATCATATTCTGTCCTCCGTGTCATCTACTAATGATGAATGTATGCGTTTAACCGTTTTGTACATAATATTTTTAATTAAGAAGCGATGTTCATATTTTACAAAACGGTACGCCACAGATGACTATTATTCTCGTTAACCCCGCCAGCAAAACTCATCGCTTGTACTAAAGGAATGGGTTCACGCCGGTGTACACAATGGAGTAAACATGCTAAATTACTAATAAAAAAACCTAGCCAAAATAGTATTTCAAAAATATATATTTATATGCACCTTCTGTCGGTCTGGTACAGTTCCTCTTCATAACTGTCTCCCAAAACCTAAAGTTAGATACTGTGAAATTTCCCTTCGTTCCATCTCCCTCTGTATGCGATCCCTGGGCTGTCTTTCTACGCCATCCCTCGAGCGGGTCATCGTCATCGCTGGAACTAAGTAATACATGCAAGTATTTATTTAGTTTTAATTTACGAATATGTATTTCATGCTTAAGTTGCTTCAACATTTCTTGTGGAATTTCGAAAAGCTCTAAGGACATATTATCTCTGAATAACACATATACTCCGCCTTTTCCGTCTTAGGTAATCAAAGACAACAGCCTGCCAACTGCTTCAAATAAGGTTTGGTCAAACAGCTGACGGGAATGGACGTTGACCCGACGCTGGCGGGTCGTCGTGGCGAGTTTATTGTGATATATTAGTAAATATAAGATAAGACCAAGTGAAATTTAAGTACCTACAGAGACCGCAGTTAAGTACCGTATACTTCTTTACCATATAAGTAGTCGATGCCTGCGTGGGAAGCCAGTATTGGGACTTACCGTGGTTTTGGTACTCAAATTTCACTTGATCTTAAAAGTAAACATGTAAACTGTAAGATTTTTCTACAATCTGTCATCATAGGTTATTCATAAGTTAAGATTTTTGAAGTGAAAACTTCTTTAGCGGCGTTGGATGGGTAAAAAGTGTTAAATTCGCGTCAGGATTACTTGACCTTTCGAGAAGCTTCGTATCCTAACGGAAAGCGCTTCGACTATAAGTCCTTATGGTTTCAGATAGTACCGGGTTTGAACCTGGGGTTCTGACACTTTTTGTGATTATTTTTTCTTTTTGTAATTTATTACTTTTTGTGATTAATTTTTCTTTTTGTAATTTATTACTTTTTGTGATTATTTTTTCTTTTTGTAATTTATTACTTTTTGTGATTATTTTTTCTTTTTGTAATTCATTAATTTCTTCTGACAGAATATTAGTGATAGGTTCTATGATTGGCGCTATATTATAGGTATGGTATGGTATGGTGTTCTTTTTATCTTTTTCTCTGTATATAACGAAGAAAGAAAGAAAGAAATAGTTTTCACTTCTGCCGGCACTCCCGGAGTGCAACCCGTATTTTTTTTTAACATAGTTAGGTACTATTTACAGCTGCCTACACTACAAGGATTTTATGGACTTCCTTTCATTTAATTTACCATGTTAGGGAGATTTGATCCATACGATTGTTCTGATCGATTGATACAGGATGTTATATTTTCTGCCTGACAGCTATAGCTTGGCGGTAGTGAACGCGACTGCTACGCAGGGGCGTGAGTTAACCTAACCTAACTCGGATATCGCCAATTGGTTGTAGAAGTCAGATATGACAGTCGCTTCACGGAAACGTTAGGAAAAAATCTCAGAGAATGACGATGATGGTGGTGCCCTCTACAGGGAGGTGGTTACTCACCTCCCTGTACTCAAACCTCTGAGCCTTGGATACATCTTCACAAACTTTGAAATACAGGATAAACTGAGTATAAAAGAACTAGGCAAAAATAGTTTAATTAGGTACATAATTATTGCCATAATTTCCCAAATTTTTGTACAAAAATTTTTGTACAAATAATGTTGTTAATGTTCTCCCATCACTATAAAAGAAAACGTTCAAATTGGTCAAGCCATTCTCGATAGTTACACATTCCAACAAAACTTATTAATTTCTATTTATATAGATAATTTTTAAATTAAATTATAGAGCCTTATAACAGTTAGTAATTAAATAATCAAATACATACACATCAAAATGTCCTCCATAGCTGGCATGATTAACAGTTGGCTGCAATGGATCAGTCATTGGCCTGTGAGGCTCGTAATCTATGTTCAGAGAAGGTATCTTGATCTTGAACCGTTTCTTCCTGCCGCTGTATTTGTGGCACTGTGCACTTGTGTGAAGTTGTGTGGTTACTATTGTGTGAGTGCAGGCCGCGGCACATATCTTACTCTTACAATTTAAATATGGAAATCTTGTCTCTTTGTCAACCTTCTTACATGTAAACCAAAGACATCTGTAAAAACTGTTTGTCAATTTCAGCATAGCTTTCATGTATTACTAAGTACAAATCATATTTTAACTTTCACAACTAGCCTAGCTCTAGGTCTCTTAAAACTGTTTTGTACATGCATTAACATAATCCTCATTACATTATAGTATGCTTAAAATATTTTTATTGTAGCCATGGAATTTGCTCTGTTGGGTATCTATCCTGAAACAAAATTATTGTAATTTATACAGAAATATTCATAATTATATAATGTTGCCCACATTTGCACAACAAACAAATTACAGCAGAAATCACATGCTGATGCTACAAATTCCACCCCTCAGAATTGCATAAAGAACTCTATCACATTATAAGTAGGTACAACTAGTTACAAAGATTTGATGTGATGATATGATTCGTTACGATGGTGAAGCATATACAAGAGATTAAAATGGGACATCTTAATTAAAATGAAGTTAAATTAAAAACCTTAATTAGATAATACAATAGTTATTTGCTATAAAAAGAGAGCAAGCAAAAGATTCTTTTGTTAACCTTTTTTTTAAACCTAAATCTGCCATTTTGTTTTTTATTATTATTTTGATACTCTGACACACTTCTAAAATTGGTCTGGATCCGAGTTTTGAATGTATAAAAATGGTGGATTTTTAGACTTAAATAATGTCAAGCTTAAGCTTAGACAATGCACACAAAAGTAAAAAAGTGGCATTTAACAAAGACTGGTAGAAAATGCCCACGGCATTAAGTCCGCCTTTGTGCATTTATTTCATATTTGTGCAAGAAGAATAAAATAATAAATAAATAAATTATATTATTGTATTTTCATGTTGCTTATAAATGTCCCAACAAAATTGTTTGGCCTCTAGTCCTTTTAGCTCAAACAGCCCTAGTAAAATTTTCACCACATTACTGAGGCAGCAATCATCTCATTGATTGTCATCATCATTATCATTAACAATAATTCCAAGTAAGATAAAAATAATAAACTGATGAGGCTTCAAAAGTAGGTTAGCCAGAGCTCACTGGTGAGAGTTTGTGCTATCAATGGGAAGACCAAAGGCTATTCCTGCTTTGTTATCTACACTGACAGCACAGAAACTCTCTGTGTTTACAGGGTCAGCAGCATGAGTGTGACTCTCACCTGGTGTTGCACATGTCATATAGGCCAACGGTAACCACTTACCATCAGGTGGGCCGTGTGCTTGTTTGCCACCTTAGTTGTATAAAAAAGGGAAGAAACAAAATAAAATAAAAACCTTGCTCCTCTAGAAAATAAAAACGACTTTTCCCCTCAGATATTGATGAGTAAAAATACACTTTCCTAGATGGTGTGATGAAAATAATATTTAAAATGGGCCCACAAGTTTGAGTAGTTAAAATTCTGCATCTTGGCTAACCTATTCACCTAAGAGCTAATTGATTTCATATCCCTGACTCAATCACTGGTCACAAATAGACTATAGATGATACAGGCTGACATCACATTCAATCTAAATTTAACCAATAGTTTTTCAAAATTACAAACGTACTGCTTAATTATTAGATATTATATTATGAATTATAGTCTTAATGAATGAAGATCTGAATTATGAGTATAACAAAATAATTGCAAAGCAATATGATATAGAGTTGATTCTATAGCAATACGGAGAAAATATTTTCCAATTTTCAATAATAAAATGTGCATATTTGAATTAAAGCTTTCAGCATTTTTCATGCTAAATATTTAAATCGAATAAAAAGAAAAAATTGAATCAGTCTAGGTAGGGTTTGAACCTGTGATCTTTGCCTTCCAAGGGCATTGCTTTGATCACTAAGCTACCAGACCTCACCCTAACCAATTCAAATTTCTCCTACTATATCTGTCTTTGAAGTGACAGTGGAGCGTCTACTAACATTCTTACGAACTATTGGAACCGATGTATGATTTTTCAATTGTTGATATTTACTACTCTGCCCATATTATTTGAATTAAATCTTTAATTAGAGAAAAGATTGAATCGGTCTAGGCAGGATTTGAACCACTCATGTTGTTGGATATCATGTGACTCTCCTAAACACTGCTGATGGTGGTCCATTTACTGTGTCAGTCATGATTCATAAATCATGTGGGTTACTATAACTGGACAGAATTTATTGAAAATAAGTCACAATAAGCGGCATGATTCTACTTCAGATACAATCAGTATGATAGCGGTGGAGATAATTTTATGGTAAGTTTTACCTTTGACACTAATTTTAAACAGATGAAGTGTCAACCTTCTAATGAGATAAAGAACTAAACAGTAGTAAACCGCTTTTATCCATACTAATATTATGAACGGGAATGTGTATGTGTATGTCTGTTTGTTTGTCCGTCTTTCATGCCAAAACCACTGAACCGATTCTGATGAAATTTGGTATATGGGTAGTCTAATTTACCCATATACCAAATTTCATCAAGAAACCTTAAGAAAGGACAGGAGCTGTGTTTGGTCGCGATAACCGACATCCACGCGGACGGAGCCGCGGGTAAAATCTAGTAATAAATACCCGTCATAATGTTCATTACGATTTGTAACTAGGTATCAACCTACAACAGAGATAAGTTGCATTAAAATAGGAAATTTGTCCACTAATTATTTTTCATTATTTTATTGAAGTGGCGTTTAACTATTATATAATTAATTTTCGGCAAACGTAACAATAGAAAACTATTAGAAAGTCGAAAAAAGATCGAAAGATTGGTGACAAACATTTTAACCTGCCACAAAATATTTAGAATGTGAACAAAATTAACTCACATGCACAAAAACAAAATTATAGTATTACAACGTATAATAGCAAAGAGCAAAAACCATGACGGACATCTAAAACCTACAATAAAATACAGTTTTACTGACCCATCGACCTTTCGTATCGTATCTCTCGTTTGTCATTTTTGACAATTTTGACAACATAGTGCATAGAGATTTTTTTGTTTCTTTCGTTCCTTTCGGAAAAGGCTATGGTGCTATAACCATGCTGCCTGTCATCAGTATTATTTTATGATTGTTGATGATGATGATGATGACGATCAATGAGATGATTGCTGCCTCAGTAAAGTTGTGGAGACTTTACTAGAAGCTTCCTAGGTAGATTTGAAACCAACTCTAAAAGTCACAATTCTCTGTAAGGACTTGATTTGCCTCTTTCCTTCACATTCGTGTGTTCTCCAATTCATTATGTTTTGTCTAAAAATACACCATTTTTATAGATCATAAATCTCGAAGTCACACTAATTTTGGAAAATAAAATAATAGAGTATATAATTAATATATTTATTATAATATATTATAATATATATATATATTAACTAGCTGTCGCCCGCGGCTCCGCCCGCGTGGATGTCGGTTATCGCGAATCGAACTATAATTTGAGATTTAAACTATCCTATCTCTCAAGTTGGAGCGAACTGCACATGGTGTGCGAATTTTATAATAATCGGTTAAGTGGTCTAAGAGTCCATTGAGGACAAACATTGTGACACGAGATTTATATATATTAAGATATGTATACAGATATAATTAATAATACAAAATAAATGTATTATTTAATTATTTTATACTCTTTATTCATTTTAAAACCATTTTTATTATGCTTTATACATGTCTATATCTATTTATCTTTTTATTTTATGTACATTGAAAGCATTACAATATCATAACTACCTTTATTTTTTCTTTTTGTAATTTATTACTTTTTGTGATTATTTATTCTTTTTGTAATTCATTTATTTCTTCTGACAGAAAATTTGTGATAGGTTCTATGACGTAGTATCCCTTAGTAGTCTGTGGTTCTATGATTGGCGCCATATTATAGATATGGTAGGTATGGTATGGTATGATATGGTGTGTACTTTATCTTTTTCTCTGTATATAACGAAGAAAGAAAGAAAGAAAATGTTTTCACTTCTGCCGGCACTCCCGTAGTGCAACCCGTCTTTTTTATCTTATTTAGAGGTCGTGCCTTACGAATGGCCTAAGCATTAGCCATCAAGTAATTAAATGTTGTAATAAACGTTACGGCTGAATATCATTGTCATTGTCAGACAGTATGGTTAGTTTTAGAGAAAGTGATAGAGAAGCGTGTACGAGAGGAAAGCTTGCCTGGCCGCGGGACCACAGATGCCATTTTTGCTCTACACCAACTGTGCTAAAACTATAGGCGTGCGCATAAAAACTTGCACATGGTGTTTGTGGATCTCGAGAAGGCATATGACCGAGTACCCAAAACGGTTTTGTGGTGGGTCCTGAAAGAGAAAGCGGAAGTACAAAGAGTTGAACTGTGCAATGTACTGCCGATCAAGAACTTATGCACGATCCGCTGCTGGCAACACTGACGAATTTAATGTGGCGGTAGGCTTGCATCAAGGCTCGGCGCTAAACCCAAATCTCTTCCTGTTGTTAATGGATGCCTTGACATCGGAGATACAGGAGAAGAGCCCCTGGTGTATGCTGTTTGCTGACGATACCGTCCTCGTTGGTGAAGATGGGCTTGAGGTACAGAGCAGATTGGATGAATGGCAGTGTACACTGGAGAGTGTAGGATTGAAAATCAGTAGAACCAAGACCAAGATTCTGAATGTTCTGTGATTTCAGCGGTCTCTCCAGTTCAACACCCATGGTATTAGATGGTGCATCAATACCAGTCTTAAATCCGCTACCTCGGCTCTCTTATCCAGGAAAATGGGGACATTGATCGAGCAGTAACACACATAATAGATGCAGGGTGTTTGAAATGAAGGCAGGTCAGAGCCACAATATGTGATTCCTAATTTCCCCTTAAGGTTAAGGGGAAAATCTGTAAGTCCGTGATCAAACCTGCCGTAATGTACGGATCTTCATGTTTGGCCTTAAAAGCGATGAATGAAAGACAACTACATGTGTCAGAAATTCAAATGTTAACTTGGATGTGTAATGAGACGAGAATTGACAGAATAAGGAATTACTATATAAGAGGAAGTTTGAACGTGGCGCCAATGAAAGAAAAATTGAAAACCAAGCGACTGTCGTGGTATCTTTATAACAGCTTCTAAGAGTGAGTCTTGAACATGAAACGGTAGAGGCGCAACATGGACATTTGACATAACCTTTGTCTTTATCTTTTGCCATG